>WOXC01010653.1:0-456339 GCA_011680675.1 Gymnobelideus leadbeateri | reverse complement strand
AAACTTAATTTCTATGATTGCTTTCTAGTTTTCTCTATTCTTTTTCTTGCACAGTGAACTTCTTGCATTTAGAAAATTATGCTATTATTTTTGTTTACTTCTGACTCCCATATACTTAGTCTGGACCCCTGGTGTATTTTTCTACTGTTTGTAATTAGTACCAAATAATTTTTATAATTATTGCTTTGTAATATAGTTTGAAATTTGGTGCAGCAAGGGTTCCTAACTCTTTACATTTGCTCATTATTTACCTTGATAATCTTTTCCTTTCTTTCCTCTTAATTAGTTTGTTATAATTATGTCTCATTCTATTAAGTAACTTTTTGGTAATTTAATTGGCATGGCAGTGAAGTTTTAGATAAATTTAGTTAATATAGTCATTTTTACTGTGTTGGTACAGATGATCCAAAAACAACTCACCTGTGATGCAGTTTGAGCTTTTTTTCTTTATATAGTACTTTTTAGTTACATTTGTTATCATTCCTATGTATTTTGATAAATGGACTCCAATATATTGTATGCAGTAGTAATTTTGAATTGAATTTTTTCCTTCTCTTCTTGCTTAATTTTGTTGTTAATATACAGAAAGGCTGATAATTTTTTGAGGATTTTTTATATATTGCTACTTTCCTGAATGCATAGTTGAATACTTAGCTTTCTTTTAATGGATCCATCATATTATGTATAAAAATCAATAATTCCTTTTGTCATATGCTCATTTTCCTGTTTCTTTTTGTTATCTTATTGAAATATACATCATACCTATACTTCTATTATGTAATAGTGGTAACAATGGACATCCTTATTGTTGTTCAGTTGTTCAGTCACATCCAACTCTTTGTGACCCCGTGGACTACAGCATGCCAGGTCTTTTTTCCTCTACTATCTCTCTAAGTCTAAGTTCATGTTCATTGTTTCCATGATACTATCCTTTCATCTCATCCTTTGCTGTCATCTTTTCCTGTTGTCTTCAGTCTTTCCCAACATCATGGTCTTTTCTAATGAGTCTTGTCTTCTTATTATGTGACTGGGATATTTAAGCTTCAGCTTCTGTAGGTGACCTTACAGTGAATAGTCTGAATTAATTTCTTTAAGTATTGATTGATTTGATTTTCTTGTTGTCCAAGGGACTTTCAAAAGTTTTTTCTAGCACCACAATTCAAAAGCATTGATTTCTACTGTGCTCAGCTTTCCTTATAGTCCAGCACTCACAGCCATACTGGAAAAACCATAGCTTTGACTACCCAGATCTTTGACAATGAAGTGATGTCTCTGCTGTCCAGATTTGCCATACCTTTCCTTTCAAGGAGCAAGTAACTTTTAATTTCATGAGTGTGATCACCATCTGCAGTCTTTCAGCCTAAGCATATAAAATCGGACATAGCTTCCATTTCTTTTCTCTCTATTTGTCAGGAAGAAATGGGACCAGTGGCCAAGGTCTTTGGGGTTTTTTTGTTTGTTTGTTTTTGATGTTAAGTTTCAAGCTAGTTTTTATACTCCCTTCCTTTACCCTCATCAAGAGGCTTCTTAATTCTTCTTCACTTTCTACCATCAGGCTGGTATTGTCTGCATGGACATTACCCTTAAACTTACTGAAAATCATTTCTTGATTATAGATAATGTTGGTTCTTGGTAATAGATAGATACTATATATATAACATTGGGGCAGCTAGGTGGTGCATTAGATAAATAGAGTGCCAGGTCTGGAGTTAAGAAAATTTACTTTTCTGAGTTCAAAGCTGGCCTCAGCTGTTTGACACTGGGCAAGTCATTTAACTCTGTTTGTCTCAGTTTCCTCATTTATAAAATGAACTAGAGAAGGAAATGATAAAGCATTCCAATATTTTTGCCAAGAAAACCCCAAATGGGGCCACAAAGAATTGGATATTACTGAAAAACGACCAAAGAAGCATTTATAATGTTAAAGAAAACCATTTATTTCCATGCTTTTTAATGCTTTTAGAATAAAAATGGGTTTCATATTTTGTCAAAAGATTTTTCTGCTTCTATTGATAGCTGTATATTTTTCATTTTTTGTTGTATAGTCTGTTATATTTATAACTTTTCTAATCTGGAGCCACTCCTTCATTCTTGGCATAAATTTGACTTTGTCATAATGCATAATCATTTTATCATGTTGCAGTGGCCTTGTTAATAATTATTATGTAAATTAAACTGTACTTTCCTTTTTCTATTAATTTTTTGGTAGAACCCACTTGTAAATCCATTGGTGCAAGGATTTTTATGTTTGAGAGTTTCATGATTGCTTATTCAGGTTGTTTTCCCTGAGATTAAAATTTTTGTTTCTTGTTCTGTTAATCTAGACATTTTATATTTTATAAGTTTTTGTTGACGTGTTCTATTTCTTACAATACTCTTCCCAAGGAACTATCCCATATGACATAGTATTTTTCTAGAAGAAAAAAAGTTATTACAACTGATTGATAGGTTGAAAAAGACTGAAAACATCTACAATATGTAACGCTTTTGGACATCCCACCTCCAAAAAGGTATAGGTTAAAGGTGTCTTCTCATATCTCCTCATGTGAGTCTTATTGGATCTTTATAATTTTTTCACATTTACTTTTGATTTTTTTTTTTAGTATGTCCTTTCTACTTATGTTGTAATTATTAAGTATATTGTTTTCTTGGTCTACTTACTTTGTTCTGCATCAGTTCATATAGATCTTTCCATGCTTTTATGTATCGATCATACACAGTAATTAATCTAGGCATTTTATGGTTTTGTAAATGTTCATTTAATTTATCAGGTTTTTTTGGCATAGAATTGGGCCAAAGAGCTTCCCCAGTCATCTCTGTTATTTACCCTTTCTTTGTTGAAAAACTTTTCTTTTTTCTTTTGCTTTTTTCCCTCTCAGATTAGCTGAGAGTTCATTGAATTTGTTAGTTTTTTTAACTAGTAAAGAATTTTGTGTATTAATTTTTTATTTGCTTCCTCGCCTTTTAGTAAAATATGAAAGGAAAGAAATTTTAGAATTATGAGTAGCAGATGAGTAAAATATTGAAATTAAAGTGAGCATTTAAGGCCCTTTAAAACATGGCTCCTTCCTTCCTTTCTGGTCTTCTTATACTTTGCTTCTCTCCATGCACCCTCTAATATAACATCATAATGCTGTTTCTCACACACATTATTCTGTCTCCTCTCACTGGCACAATGACCCAAATTGATTTGTTTCTGAAAACTGTTTATTTATTTTCTTAGCTTCAGTGATGGTGTATCTTGATAAATTTTTCTAAATAATTTATATTAGGTGTCTGACTAGGCACATGGATAAGGAATTTGTAGCCTCAAGGTCACATGTGGCTTTCTAGGTCCTTGGGTGTGGCCTCTTCACTGAGTCTAAGTTTTACAGAACAAATTCTTTTTATTAAGGGATTTGTTTTCTGAAGACTGGATTCAGGCAAAGAGTTGCACTTGAGGATCTAGAGGGCCATATGTAGCCTCTTGAGGCTATAGGTTCCCCACCCTGAAGGCAGAGGGAGTGACTTTATAAAGCATCAAATAATTGGTCAACAAAATGAGAATTAGTTTACTTGTATTACTAATAGCTTCTGACAATAAATCAAATACTCTACAATTCTAAACTGAGACAAAACAGAATGATAAAAATACATTCCCTATTATTGCGTCTCAGCTTTCAGAAAAGGAAATACACTCAAGACATAAGTGTGTCTGTTACATAGGAACTCCTATACTCTTCATTCTCCATCTCTTTAATACAGGGTAATCATGGTATTAGGAAATATAAGAAGAATATATTGCAATCAGAAATATGAATTTGATGTTTGAAACTATCCAAATTATTTAAACTTTAACTCCTAATTCCATAATTTGTAGTGAAGAGCATAGAGAGAATTCATGAAATTCAGGCAGCAATGTCCCAATTAGTGTTATTAATGAATCCCTTGAAGTGGTTGCATTCTTCTAACTTGCACTGAATATTTCCACTGGGCTGGAACCAATTACAATAGTTTACATGTAATTATAACTTCAAATAGTACAAATTTAAGTAATGCCACCATTTCATAGAATCCTGTTATTTGCTCTAATTGAGACCTAGCAACATAATAGTGATGTCAAAACTTAATTTTATTCTTATTATAATTTGTGTTAAACCCATTAAATTAAAAACAACAGTAACAATAGTACCCCTCCTGATTTTTTTTTTTAAGTCATGAATGGAGTATCTTTTATCTATATAAGAAATAAGGCAGGGGGCAGCTAGGTGGCACAGTGAGTAGAGCGTCGGCCCTGGAGTCAGAAGGACCTGAGTTCAGATCCAGCCTCAGACACTTAACGCACAAACAAACAAAAACCTAGCCATGTGACCTTGCGCAAGTTACTTAACCCCAATTGCCCTCCACCCCTCAAAAATAAATAAATGTCTATTCCTTTAGGGGCGGCTAGGTGGCGCAGTGAGTAAGAGCGCCGGCCTCGGAGTTGGGATGACCCGAGATTGAATCCGGCCTCAGAAAATAAGCACCCACACATAAATAATGACTAGCCGTGTAACCTTGAGCAAGTTACTTAACCCCAATTGCTTAAAAAAAAAAAAGAAATAAGGCAAAAGGTAATATCATTTTTTCTCTCTGTCTTTTCATTCTTTTTTTTTTAATTTTAACAAATGCTTTATTAACTTCTGGTTTACATCATTCATTTCAGCCAGATTTTGAATTAAAATTTTTTTCCCCATTTCCCCCCTACCCACCACCTCAGAATAGCAGTCCCACAAGATATCCCATCATCCAATCTGCTCTCTCCCATATCTTCTCCCATACCCCCTTCAACTTTTCCAGTAGGGCAAGGTGAAACGCTGTGCCCCAATGCCTGCACATCTTATCTCCCAATTACATGCAAAATAGTATTAATAATAGTACTTATATATATTTGAAACATTTAATTTTAAAACTTTGAATTTCAGATCCATTCCCTTCCTCCCTTGTCACCCACTGCCTCTGGAAAGATAAGTAATTCAGTTGTACATGTCTAGCTATGCAAAACTTTACCATAGTAGATATATTGTACAAGGCTGCTTATAATTCCCTCCCACCCATCCCACCCCCCACCTGGTCCATTCCCTACTTGATCCTGTCCCTCTTCTATAGTGGGTACTTCCAACCTCCCCTCCCCCAAGAATGCACTCCCATCCATCATCCCCATTCTCATCCTCCTTCCCCCTACTCTCCTGCAGGGTGAGATATCCCATTTAGTATGTATGTCATTCTCTCCCTGAGCCAAATTCAATGAGAATATGGTTTTGCCTTTTTGCCTTCCTGTTCTTCCCCTCCCCTGTAACTACTTCCCCTTGCCTATTCTACATGAGATAGTTTACCCTACCCTGTCTCTCCCCATCTCCTCTTGCCACTTTCCTCTCTCACCCCTTAACTTCACCGCTGAAGTATCATCGCTTCCCACCAAATTCAACCTGTACCCTCTATCCATGTATACCTGTAAACATATATACACACATTCATATATGTATTCATATGCCCATACACCCTTCTTCAATTATTTTCATAATGAGGAAGGTTTCATCAGTCATAGTTATTGTTTTTCCATGTAGGAATGTAAATAGTTCAACTTTGATAAGTTCCTTTTGATTTCTTTTCCCTGAATACCTTCTCAAGCATCTCTTGCTTCTTGTGTCTGAATATCAAATTTTCTATTAAACTCTGGGTTTTTCCTCAAGAATGCTTGAAGATCCTCTATTCCAGTGAATGACCATATTTTCCCCTGAAACAAGATACTCAGTTTTGCTGGATAGGCATTTCTTTTCTTTTTTTTTTTTTTTTGGAGGGCAATTGGAGTTAAGTAACTTGCCCAAGCTTACACAGCTAGATTTTTGTTTGTGTGTGCATTAAGTGTCTGAGGTCGGATCCGAACTCAGGTCCTTCTGACTCCAGGGCCAACGCTCTACTCATTGCGCCATCTAGCCGCCCCTGGATAGGTGTTTCTTGGTTTGGATCCTAGCTCTTTTGACCTGTGGAATATCATGTCCCATGCCCTTTGATCCCTCAGTGTAGAAGCTGCCAGGTCCTGGGCTATTCTGATTGTGTTTCCATAATATTGAAATTGTTTCTTCCTGGCTGCTTGTAGTATTTTCTCCTTTATCTGGGGATTCTGGAAGCTGGCTATAATATTCCTAGGAGTTTTCTTTTTGTGATCTTTTTCAGGAGGTGATTGGTGGATTCTTTCAACCTCTATTTCCCCCTCTGGGTCTAAAACATCAGGGCAGTTTTCCTTGAGAATTTCTTGAAGGATGATTTCTAGGTTCTTTCTTTCATCATGGCTTTCAAGTAGTCTAATAATTTTTAAATTCTCTCTCCTGGATCTATTTTCCAGGTCAGTGGTTTTTCCCATGAGATATTTTACATTGCCCTCTATTCTTTCATTTGTTTGAATCTGTTTAACAGCATCTTGATTTCTTATAAAATCGCTAGCTTCCATTTGCTCCAGTCTAACTCTGAAGGAATGAATCTCCTCAATGAGCTTTTGAGATTCTTTTTCCATCTGGCAAATTCAGCTTTTTAAGGCATTCTTCTCCTCATTGCCGTTTTGGGCCTCCTTTGCCATTTGAGTTAGTCTATTTTTTAAGGAGTTGTTTTCCTCAGTCAGGCTGTTGACTCATATTTCATACTTTTCCTGTATCCTCATTTCTCTTACCAATTTTTCCTCTACTTCTCTTATTTGGTTTTTAAAATCCTTCTTAAGGTCTTCAGTGGCCTGTAACCCGTTCCTATTTCCATTTGGGGTTTTTGGTGCAGGATTTCTGACCTCTCAGTCCTCCTCCTGTTCCATGCTTCGATTCTCTTTGCCCCCAAAATAGGAGTCTAAAGTTGCATATTTCTGTTTATTTTGTTTCCTTTGCCTAGGCAAGTTGCCACTTAATTACTTGATTTTTGGGCTTGTTGCCACAATAGGACTCTGCCATCAGACAGGGGAGCTTCTTTCCCAAACGTTGGCGTCTTCACCACTTCCTGAAGTGTTGGGTGCCCTCTTTAAAGCCTCCATATGCTCTGGCAAGCTGGATACCCACCCTAGGCCTCCCCCCACCCAGACCACAATCCAGATCCAAGCAGGTTAAAACAAGAGCAATTAACCCTCAGACTGATTGCTGGATCTCCCTACAGTTTGCAGACCAGGAGCTGAAGCTGCCAGTGAAGCTACAAAATGGCTTCAGTGCTTTGGCTCCTCAGCTGCTTCTTGCCCCCAGGGGAGGAAGCCGACATGTTCCCCAAATACTGGTCCCAAAGTCCATAGGGCACTAAACTCTTATTTTGTCCTAGGCATATCTGTGCTGATAAATCTGGAATCGCCACAGCTGCTCTTGTTCTGGTGTCCCTCCAGCCAGCTGCTGGCCCTGACGCCCTGGGTCTAAAACCGGGGCTCAGGAGGGCCTGGGCTTGGCTCCCAGAGTGTTGCATTGTGCTGTGCTGGCCGCTGTCTGCAGGGCTGCTGGGCTGTCCTTAGCAGGAGGTTAGCTTCTCTGTGTCATTCTGTGGGTGCTGGAGCTCCAGAAGTTGTTCAGAGTCCACCTTTTACATTGTTTGGAAGTGGTGTGGGGGGGAGCACCTTGAAATGCTGTTTCTATTCAGACATCTTGGCTCCGCCCCTCTCTCTGTCTTTCCTATTTTCTTTGTCTTTGTTTTGTATTATTTTGGTTTTTGTTTTTCTTTTCTCAGGTCACCATACAAGGAATAAAAGAAAAGGAAGTTTTGCTTGATTCAGAATCATTCAGATCAGTTTATTTAGAGGATTTTCTTTCAAAAACTTAATTTATTTTCTTTTCAACATTCACTATTATAAGATTTTGAGTTCTAAATTCTTCCCCCCACCCCATCACTCTTTCCCCAAGATGGCATGCAATCTGATAAAGGCTATATACATGTAATCTCATTAAACATATTTCCACATTGTCATGTTATAAAAGAAGAATCAGAGCCAAAGTGAGAAACCAGGAGAAAGAAAACATACAAACAAATAAACAAAACCAACAACAACAAAGAAGAGAAAATACTATGCTTAGATTTGCATTCAGACTCTATAGTTCTTTTTTTGGATGTTAGTAGCATTTTCCATCATGAGTCCTATGGAATTGTCTTAGATCATTGCATTGCTCAGAAGAGCTGAGTCTAATAAAGTTGATCATTGCACAATGTTGCTCTTATGGTGTACATGTTTCCCTGGTTCTGCTCACTTCACTCAGCATCAGTTTATTCAAGTCTTTTCAGGTTTTTCTGAAGTCAGCCTGCTCACCATTTCTTATGGAACAATAATATTCCATTACATTCATATACCACAACTTATTCAACCATTCACCAGTTGATGAGAAGAGGTCTTTCTTTTTATTCTAACTCTAGTTTTATTTTGGGAACATTTTCTTCTTATTTTTCCACTAGGCTTCATTACATGTAAACAGAAATAAAGACAGAAAAAATGAACACTTTTGCTCATAATTACTTATTCTCACATAGAAAAAATTGACAATACCATGGCTAGCACTTTTTCGGAGTGTGACAAATCTTATACCTTTTTCTAATCCTTTATAGGGAAAAGAGAGTCCATTTTATGTTCTTTCTTGAGTTGAGCATTACAATTTGACCCTAGTAGGCTTTCACCCCAAATTAGGGGTTGTGTGAGCTGCTTTCTTGGACATAAATAAACTTGTTGTTAAACAGTCTTGCAGAATTTCTTTTCACTTGAATTCTTTTGCTGACTTCTTTGCCTTACTGCTTGAGAAAAGGAAAGACTAAGGGGAAAGGGATAGTATTATTAAAGTCCCTTAGAGGTCAGCTTGCTCTTTTAACATGGTTAAAAATAACCACTGTATGGTCTGTTCCCTGAAGGCTACCCTTCATTTTGAGTTTCCTTTTTAATTATATTGTAAAAATATGAGAGTTTCCAAGTATGGTATTTTCTAAGGGGAAGATGATCATGTATAACACTTGTATAGGGACACCACACATACTACATATAAAGAATAGGATTTTTCCCCAAGTGTAACATTTTTTAAGGGCATGGTCCTCATTTGTACAGGGAGAAATCTTTATATTTACTATATTGGGCTAAATCTGTATATATACTCTTTGATGCCTTCTTCTTGTAAGACCTAAAGTGTGACTCTCTAGTATCAAATTTGAGGTGTATTTGTACCAGGCATCTCTGGTAGCGTTGATCCCCTTTCCTTGGCTTGACTTGCTTTTGCTTCAGGGATTTATAGAAACCTCTATTAAGTGTAGGGGGGGGGCGGCTAGGTGGCGCAGTGAATAGAGCGCCGGCCCTGGAATCAGAAGGACCTGAGTTCGGAGCCGGCTTCCGACACCTAATCCGCACAAACAAAAACCTAGCCGTGTAACCTTGAGCAAGTTACTTAACCCCAATTGCTTTAAAAAAAAAAAAAAGTGTAGGGGGTCTATTTACGTTTATGTTATTAATCTTTCTTCATTTATAGATACTCCTATTTATGGAAATTTATCCTTTCTCAGAAATGCTATTTCAATTTGCTTGTGTTGCTTTTTGTGATGTTTTAATAGACTATTTGCTTGTTCTTAGTTCACTGAAGAGATGTTTCTCCCTCCCCAAAGTTCTAAACCTTTTTCAAAATCTCCTACCACACTCACAACAATCACATAAACACAGATTAGTGGATGACAGATTATCTTTTTAGTAAAAGAGTAAACTAATAGCAATGAAAGGACAGTGAAAAAAAAGTTCACTAGCATAGGAAGAAGGCAGCATCTAATGCTACTGGCTGTAGAGGAGCTGTTACACGGAGATCATGTGTCCCATGGAACTTGTCTGCATTTTTGCTTCAAATGGCTGACAGGAAAAACAATTGCTCCTTCCAGCTTCCACAAATATGATCCTAGAAATTGAATTAAAACACTTTATCAGATTTTGAATTCTTAGATAGCATCTGCTTGAGTTTTCATCTGTGTTGTGATACTGCTAAAGTACCACTCATTGTTTATGGCTGCCTCATTATTTAAGTAATACCTGCTACCACTAATTATGGTAGGCACAAAGTTCCAAATTTGCCATTCTCTTTCCTGAGCCTCTACTACTTCAGTAGTTTGTTTTTATTTGCCAACTATGTTTATCTTATATATTTACTTGAGAGACCTGATTTCAAATCTGATTTCCTTCTTAAAATGAATGAATGAATTTATTAAATGTTTACTGTATACCAACAAGTATGGTAATATGTAGCAAGGATACAGATAATCAAAAAATCAAAGACAATCACTGCCCCAAAGAAGACTATATTTTGATGTAGGAGAAAGCATAAATAGGGCTGTTGTACCATGTTTGAGGCATTTTGATTTGGACATTTTTAGGCATAATGAGTGGGGTCATAGGGGAGTAGATTGACATACCCAAACAAGGGACTATTATAGAATTGATTTCATCATTGTTTTTGGTTAAAGAATTAGGGGTGCCAGAGAAGATGGAAGAAAGGTAGATATTTCAGTGGAGTGTGGTTTTAAGACAGAATTTCCTCTGGGGCATGGACTCAGGTATGGGCGGCAATGCTGTTGTTGGTGAGTATGGTAAGGCAAGAAAAGAGGGAGCAAATTTAAAATTATTTATTTTTTGAACCATTCTTTAGTTTCTTACTATTATTCCAAGGTCTTTAGGGAATCTTTACATTTATCTTACTCTCTTTTTCATTGAGAGCTTTTGTTTTACTTTATATCTTTTTCAAAAAATCCTCGCTTATATTCTTCTGTCTTTATGAGCCCCACTTTTAGTATATTTGCTTAGGAGCTTGGCTTGTAACATGTTTCTCTCTCTTGACTTTTTCCTTTCTTTTTTTCTTCCACATACTGTGTCTGATATTTTCTTCCTTACTTTTTGACCCCTTCACCTTCTACTGTATGTTTTTTCCTACATAAGACCCCCAAATTGTGCAGCTTTAGTGTCTTCAAATTGGAAATATGGAGATCTTCCTTGATCCTTTCCCTCTCTAATTTCTATACAGGGAGGACTGACCACAGTCAGTTTTCTCTACTTTTTTACACAAGATGATACTTTTTCTCTAGCCAGTTCTGAGGCACTGATTTCTCTTTCCCTCTTCTATCTCCTGTACTCTGAGATATACTCCCTTTCTGTCACATGACTGAATAACTCATCTTTTTTAACTCATCGTTCCTATCTCTTGCAGAGTGGGAAAGGGAAGGTCAGATTGAGTCACCCCATTGAGACAAATGAGTAAAAGCCATCACAGCTTGGAATATAATTTTCGAAGGTTATTTGAGCTGGTTATGCCCAGTGAAGCTTTGTGTAGTTATAATAGGTTGCATGATAGCTTTTGGCTCTCCAGTTATATTTCAGAAGGCTTCACATCTTGTGGTAGTATTTCCATTTTTCTCTTGTTTTAATATCTTACATTACTCTATTGAGCACATTTCTTCATATTTTGGAGTTGTTGGAGTGTGTTGAAAATAATGACTGTGTTGTATTGCCAATTTCCCCAAATATCCAGTATTTAGAAATTTAGATTTTTTCCATCATTATTAAGTTTTTGTTTTTAAATACCACATTGTTCAGGACAAGGTACATACAAAACAGATAAACTGATATACCAAAAATGCATTCAGAGGCTATCTTTGCAGAGACATACCTTTAAAAAGAGATTTATGTATTCACAAAATGTATTTATTAACACTAAAATTGCTGCTTTTATGAAAAGTGAAATGTGTAAATTACTTGTCAAGAAAGGTCCTGGTAGGGAAAATTATCTAAGTTTCAGTTAGTTAGTCAAGATTTCATAATTTGATCCTTTGTTTTGCCCGAAAGCATCTTTTTAAGCAATTAGAATGTCTTTCCAAATAATGTCTTAGGAGAAATATGAAGTTTTACAATTTAAAGGACTCTTTAAGAATTTGTTTTATGTTCTGAGCTTGTGCTTCTGAATTGTATGTGCAAAATCTATACCTGTAGCCTATTATTTCAGTTATTTATTTCTAAAACTAATGACAGTAGTTATTTATGGTGATGTTTTCTCTAGAAATCAAATTACTTTTAGAATAATTTGGTTGGATATACATGCATTCATTAAAAACAATAGGACTCTGCCATCAGACAGGGGAGCTTCTTTCCCAAACGTTGGCGTCTATTTCTATATATTCTATATTTCTTTCAGTGTTTCCTGCTAAGTACAAATTGTTTATTTTTACAGCTCTGGTTGAAGAAATCTATTTTGCACAAAGGGAACGTGATGAAGCTATCATGTCTAGACTCCAGTTAGCCAATGAGGAGAGAGATGAAGCCATTTCACGAGCCAGGGAACTGGAGAAGTCTCTGAAAGAGTATGTACACATTTGTAAATAATATCGGTTATAAAAAATACCTTGCCAAGGTGGTCATATAATGTGAAATGAAATCTTATACCTATCTAAGTCTTCTCCAATATCATTAATTCCTTGCCTGATAGATGACTGTTGTCGAGTCATTTTTCAGTCGTGTCCAGCTCTTCATGGTCCTTTTTGAAATTTTCTTGGCAATGATACTGGTTTGCTATTTCCTTCTCCAGCTTATTTTTCAGATGAGGAACTGAGACAAAGTGACTTATCTAGGATCACAAAGCTAGTAAATGTCTGAGGCTGTATTTGAACTCCAAAAGATGAGTCTTCCTGGCTTCAGACCCAGCACTCTATCTACTGTCACCTCTGCCGTTGGCAGATTAGAGTTTCTTTCTTTTTCTTCCTGGTTTTAGCTTTAATTTTCTTACCTTATTTTCCTCTTTGACTCCTTTTCTTTTTTCCATTAACTCTAGTAATATTTGTTTATAAACTCTCAACTCATTTCTGTTTAGCCCTATATTCCAACTTTCCCTGTTGCTTGCTTTGCAGTTTGATTATTCCTGTTCTCTTAATTCTTTTCTCTTAGATCCTAATATATCTTACTGAGACATTTATATTTTAATATATTTTACCTTTGAAATTTATTTTTAGTCATTTCATTAACTATTTCCAGATTACATGTAAAAATATTTTTTAAATTAATTTTATTCCTAAATCATGGAACAAAACAAGCACTTCTGCAACACAGCACAGCAAAAACGGTGATTGCTTATGAAAACACAAATCCACCATGCACAACTTTTAAATATGTAATAAAGTCAAAATGTAAATGTCTTTTTTTCTTCATTTTCCTTCTGTCTGTCCCACCCTAGCCATGGCTAGGTATTTTTGTAAAATTATTCTATACCTACTTCTATTTATCAGTTCTTTCTCTGGATGCAGATAGCATCTTTCTTCATATGTCCTTTATAGTCAATTTTTTAACAATCATTTTTAAAAATTGTAGGTTCTAAATTCTCTCCTTTTCTCCTGCCTCTCCCCACTTCTTGAGAAAGAAGCAGATTGATATCAGTATTACTTGTGAATTATGCAAACCATGTTTCTATATGAACTATGTTTCAAAAGAAAACATGAACAAAATTTAAAAAATAAAAACAAAATTAAGAAGTATGTGTCTATTTCTATTCATAGTTCATCAGTTCTCTCTCTTTAGGTAGATCGCATTTTTCAACATGGGTCTTTTGCAATTGTCTTGTATCATCGTTTTAATAGGAGTAGCTACAGCTTTCATAATTGATCTTCCTTATAATACTGCTGTTAATATGTACAAAGTTTTATAATCCTTTAGGTGTAGTTTCAAATTATTCTCCAAAATGACGGCACTAGTTCACAGTTGTACCAAAAGTGCATTAGTGTTCCAATTCTTCCACATCTCCAAAATTTTTCATTTTTCTTTTCTGTCGTGTTAGACGATCTCACAGGTGTGAGATGTTATCACAAAATTGTTTTAATTTTCATTTCTCTAATCAGTAGTGATTTAGAGCATTTTTCCATGGGACTATTGATATCTTTGATTTTTTTTTCTTAAAACTTCTGGTTCATATCCTTTGACCATTTATAAACTAGGGAATTGATCTTATTTTTATAATTTTGGCTCAGTTCCCTTATATATTTGAGAAGTGAGACCTTTATTCGAAAAATTTGCTTTAAATTTTTCCCCTGATTTCCTTGTTTCCTTCTATTTTGACCATATTACTTTTGTTTATGTAAAAGCTTTAAATTTCAAGTAATCTATTTTATTTACTGTGAACCTTTTTCACTTGTTTGGTCATGAATTTTTCCCTTATCCATAAATCTGATGTGCATTTTTTTTTTAAGCAATTGGGGTTAAGTAACTTGCTCAAGGTTACACGGCTAGTCATTATTTGTGTGTGGGTGCTCATTTTCTGAGGCCGGATTTGATCTCGGGTCATCCCAACTCCGAGGCCGGCGCTCTTACTCACTGCGCCACCTAGCTGCCCCTTTTAGGGCAATTGGGGTTAAGTAACTTGCCCAAGGTCACACGGCTAGGTTTTTGTTTGTGTGGGTTAAGTGTTTGAGGCCGGATCCGAACTCAGGTCCTTCTGACTCCAGGGCCAGCGCTCTACTCACTGTGCCACCTAGCCGCCCCTGATGTACATTTTTCTATGTTGCTTTTATTTTCCTATAATGTTATCCTTTATGGGTAAATCTTTTTATCCAGCTTCACCTTATTTTGGCATACGGTGTGAGATTCTGGTCTATGCCTACTTTCTGCCAAACTGTTTTCCACTTTTCCCAGAAATTTTTGGCAAATGTTGAATCCTTACCCCAAATGCTTGCATCTTTGGGTTTCTTTCTGGCTACTTGAAACATTTTCTCTTTGACCTAAATCTCTGGAATTTGGCCATAATATTCTTGTGAATTTTCATTTTAAGATCTTTTGCTGGTGGTGATTGGTAGATTCTTTTAATTTCTTTTCTGCCTTCTGGTTTGAGGATATCATGGCAGTTTTCCTTGATAATTTCTTTTCTTTCTTTTAAAAATTGTTTAATTTTTAATTTATGGAATAAAGTATTTCTATAACATAATATAATAACAAAAATGATTGCACATGAAACTACAAATCTATCATGTACAACTTGCCAGTTCTTTTAACTGTATAATAAAGGTATTCAAATTTTTTTCTTCCCTCCACCAATCTTAGAAATGGCTACCATTACACATGAATATGTGTTTGTGTGTATGGATACATACAGATATATACATATACATACACACATGTGTATAAAACATTCTATATGGCTTTGATTCATTAGTTCTTTCTCTGCATACAGATAGTATCTTCCTTCATATGTCTTTTGTAGTTAATTGGGTATTTATAATAGTCAAAATGGCTTATTCATTCAAAATTGTTCTTAAAACAATATTGCTGTTACTGTATACAACATTCTCTTGGTTCTTGTTTCACTCTTCATTATTTTGTGCAATTCCATCCATGTTTTTATAAGATCATAGATATTATTATTTCTTATAGTATTGTAGTATTCCATCACAATCACATACCACAGCTTTTTCAGCTATTAACCAGTTGACAGGCATCCCTGCAATTTCCAGTTCTTTGCCACCACAAAGAGAGCTGCTTTAAACCTTTTAGAATGTATATAGGTTCTTTTCCTTTTTCCCTGATTATTTTGTTTTTTTCTGTGATAAGTTGTAACATTGTGAATGCTGTGCCTTGATTTTCTGTGAATGTTTTGCTCCAATTTGTTATTGAATATATAGAGTGTTCATTATACTATGTAATCAGAAACTTAAAAGCTTTTCATGGCAGCAGTCCTCCGGAAAGCTGTTCATGTTGCTTTATAGATTTCAAAATTCTCTTCGAGTTTTATGTGCATTGATCCTATAAGTGATCCCTTTGCTCTCAAAGAACTGAAAATCTAATTGGGTAGACAAAACAAAGACACACAAAACTAAAAAATAGAATGCATAATGTTTAGGTAAAAAGCAATTAGTTCAATTGAACGAACTTGAGGAAATATATAGTAATTCATCTATAAATGAGTCATTTTTAAATGAATCATATATACAAGTTAATATAGTTTTAAAACTCCTTTGGAACAATAATCTATACATTCTTATTTTCTTTTTCCATTATGCCTTCATCCAGGATATAGGGTGTGTTCAGGCAAGACTATCACCTCTGGTATGAAAGCTGCCAAACTCTTTTCAGGGCTGCTTTCCACCTTGGGTGTCCACCTTATTCATTCAACTCTCACCCATAGCTCCAAGAAGCTGTAGCATGTGCAGCAGTCACACCCTGGTAAACTATTTCAGCAAACTTGCTAAACTAGGCTGGGGGTAACCTAAAGGTCTCAGAACCTTTGGTGAGTTAAGGAGGTGTCTACCCCAGGGATGTGAAGCCTTCCCCCAGCAGCATGGGCAGGTGAGGACAGTTTGTTCCAAGGGCTGTGAAGGGAGCTGAAGCAGGCACTGTGGAGCACGTAGAACTTGGTTGGATATTGGACACACCGAGATCATGCCTTGCATTTGGAGCTATCACCAGTTGTGTCCTAACTTTTGTCTTGCTTTTGGGTTTTGATGGATTTGGAAGTAAGAATGAAGCAGACAATTTTGTGAAACCCTGCTTCACTTAAATCCAATTTATGCACAAATCAAGACATTAACTATATAATTTTTACCTACATCAAAACCCTGAAGTGGGGGGCGGAGCCAAGATGGAGGAAAGGAAGCAGTAACCTCACTGAGCTCCTCGGTCACTAAGTCTCAAAGGGTGAATCTGAGTGGATTCCGGAGTGATAGAGCCCACTGGAAGACAGAGTGTGGCAGAATCCAGCCCAGGAGGTTGCCCAGTGTGTCCGCACAGGTAGAGTGCAGAGCGCATGGGGTCTGCTCAGCTCAGACCTAAGAGCAGACAAGCAGACTACACCAGAGAGAAAAAAAGCCCCAGCCTGCAGACTTACCAAAGACGAATCGCAGTCATCTCGCAGAGGGAATGGATCATTGGAGCCAGGTAGGAGAGTCTGGCTCCCAGTGGAGAGAGTGGCTTCTCAGGCTGCATTCAGCCCCCAGCCTGGAAGCTTAGAAACTGCCTGCCTGTATAATACAGGGGCTGGAATGGCAAAGTAAATTCTAGCTGCTCTGATCCTCCCATCCCTCCTTCATGAAGCAGAAAACCCAAAGATAAGTCTCCCACCCAGATTGAAATCCCAAGTTAATGGAAATAGCCTCAGGCTTGAGAATCTCCAAGAAGGGGTGTAACTGAGACAGCCAGGAATCTGAAGAGAAGAGAGGGAGGGGTCCCAACAAGCCCCACCTCACCTCACCAACAAAAGCCTACTTATAGCCCAGGGGTATAGAGGCAGAAATCTGAAGTGGTCAGACTCACCCCCACCTACACATCTACATTCCTCACTGACTTCCCTGACTTAGCCATAAACTAGCCACCCAGAGGTATTCAAAGTCAAGGATCAGGCCCCAAACTCATAGCCTGAGAAACTAAGAAACAGGAAGTCACAATGGGAAGGAAGGAAGCTGAAAAGGAGAAGGGGAAGGCAAGAAAGTCTATTCGAGCATACTATGCAGGGCAAGAACAACAAAACACACAGGACAATATAGACTCTCTGCCCACACCAGAGACCACAGAAGGAAACATGATCTGGTCTCAAGCCCAAATAGCATTCCTGGAGGAGCTTAAGAAAAATTTTAAAGACCAAATCAGGGAGGCAGTGACCAACTTGGAAAAAAAAATACCTCCCTAAAAAAGGAACTTCAAAAACTAACTGAAGACCATAATTCGCTAAAAATTAGATACAATCAAACTGAAACTCAGAACTCTATGATGCAGCAGGAGTCAATCAAAAAAAACCAAAATGATTGAAAAATTGGAAGAAAATGTAAAATATCTCACTGGAAAAATAGGAGACAGGAGAGACAACTTAAGAATTATTGGTCTACCAGAAAGTCACGATGAAAAAAGCAGTCTAGACAACATCCTCCAAGAGATTGTCAAAGAGAACTGTCCTGAGGTCCTGGAATCAGAAGATAAAATAGCTATTGATAGAATTCACCGGACTCCTCCTGAAAGAGATCCCAAACTGAAAACCCCAAGAAATATAGTAGCCAAATTCCAGAATTACAAGATTAAAGAAAAAATTCTACAAGCAGCCAAAAAGAAACAATTCAAATATCGAGGAACTACAGTTAGGATCACACAGGACCTAGCAGCTTCTACATTAAAAGAGCGGAGGGACTGGAATTTGATATTTCGTAGGGCAAGAGAGCTAGGACTACAACCAAGGATTAACTACCCGGCAAAACTGAGCATAGTCTTTCAGGCAAGGAGATGGACGTTTAATGAAGTAAGGGACTTCCAGACTTTCCTGATGAAAAAGCCAGAGCTCAATGGAAAATTTGATCTCCAATTACAAGACTCCAGAAGGACATAAAAAGGTAACAAGGGTAACATAGACTCACACATGCAGAAGTGCACACACCAACACCCACAAACACACGCTCATTACTTGGGATGCAACAAGAGCAAAATGTTCACATCCCTATATGTGGAGCTGATAACTTTCAATATTCAAAATCTTTATTATTATCATGACCTTCAAAAGGGTTATACTTAGAGGGTGTGGGTATGAATGCACTAACATGGAGTCTAAAAAAAAAAAAAGACTATTAAGGGGATCAAAGGTACTGTAATGGGAAAAAGGAAAGGATGAGCTAGGAAAAGGTAAAATATGCCATCTGAAGAGGCATCAAAACACACTATAGAAGAGGGGAAAGAAAGAGGGAGAAGAACATCATTTAAACACTATTCTCACTGGTTCTGGTTCAAAGAAGGATCAAATTAATCAGTGAAGTTTAAGATTCTAATGTGAATAGACACATAAATTCATTAAATAGAGGAAAAGGAGGGAGGGAGAGGAGCACTGTTTGAAATTTACTCTCACTGGTTTGGAATCAAATGGGGAGTAATTTACTCTGATAAGTATAAAAATTTTTTGTGTCCTATAGATAGTGGGAGGGTAAGGGGGGGGTGAAAAGGAGGAGACTAAAGGGAGGGATTAGAAGGGAGGGAAATAGTAGTAAGGGGAGAGGGTAGGTTAAGAAGGGGGGTCACTGGGTGGGAACACTGAGGGAGGGGGCGGTCAAAAGGGAAAACTTCAAGGAGGGGAAGGGAGAAGGAAGAAACAAAAACATAAACAGGGGAGGGAATAGGATGGAAGGGAAGAGACAGATAGTCATCATTACTGTGAATGTGAATGGGATGAACTCTCCCATAAAACAGAGGCGGATAGCAGAATGGATTAAAAACCATAATCCTACAATATGCTGTCTTCAAGAAATACATTTGAAACAAAGGGATACCCACAGGGTAAAGGTAAAAGGTTGGAGTAAAATTTATTATGCCTCAGCTAAAGTAAAAAAAGCAGGGGTAGCAATACTTATCTCAGATAAAGCAAAAGCAAAAATAGATCTAATTAAAAGAGATAAGGAAGGAAACTATATCCTACTAAAAGGCACCATTGAGAATGAAGTAATATCACTACTTAATATATATGCACCAAGTGGTATAGCAGCCAAATTCCTAGAGGAGAAGTTAAAGGAATTAGAGGAAGAAATAGATAGCAAAACTGTACTAGTGAGGGACCTTAATCTCCCCCTCTCTGAACTCGATAAATCTAACCTCAAAATAAACAAGAAAGAGGTTAAGGAGGTGAATAGAATCTTAGAGAGACTAGATATGATGGATCTCTGGAGAAAACTGAATGGCGATAAAAAGGAATTTACTTTGTTTTCAGCAGTGCATGGTACATACTCAAAAATAGACCATGTACTAGGGCATAAAACCCTCACAGTCCAGTGCAGAAAGGCAGAAATCTTAAGTGCATCATTCTCAGATCATGATGCAATAAAAATTATATGCAATAAAGGGCCATGGAAAGATAGACTAAAAACTAATTGGAAATTAAACAATTTAATCCTAAAAAATTGGTGGGTCAAACAAGAAATTATAGAAACAATCAATAATTTCATTCAAGAGAATGATAATAATGAGACAACATACCAAAATTTGTGGGATGCACTAAAGGCAGTTCTCAGGGGAAGTTTTATATCCCTGAGTGCATACTTAATTAAAGCAGAGAGAAGGGAGGTCAATGAATTGGACATGCAATTGAAAAGGTTAGAAAAAGAACAAATTGAAAATCCCCAATTTAGTACTAAATGAGAAATATTGAAAACCAAGGGAGAGATTAATAAAATTGAAATTAAGAAAACTATTGAATTAATAAATAAACTAAGAGCTGGTTTTATGAAAAAATCAACAAAATTGATAGACCCTTAGTCAATATGATAAAAAAAAAAGAAAGAAGAAAACCAAATTATGAGTATCAAAAATAAACAGGGTGAATCTACCTCTAATGAAGAGGAAATCAAAATAATAATGAGGAATTATTTTTCCCAATTATATGCACATAAATATGACAATCTTAGTGAAATGGATGAATATTTACAAAATCACAAATTGCCCAGATTAACTGAAGAGGAAGTGAATTACCTAAATAACCCCATCTCAGAAAAAGAAATCAAACAAGCCATCAATGAATTCCTTAGGAAAAAATCTCCAGGACCAGATGGATTCACTAGTGAATTCTATCAAACATTTAAAGAACAATTGATTCCAATACTCTACAAACTATTTGGGAAAATTAGTGAAGGAGTCCTACCAAACTCTTTCTATGACACAAATATGGTACTGATTCCTAAATCAGGAAGATATAAAATAGAGAAAGAAAATTATAGACCAATCTCCCTCATGAATTTAGATGCAAAAATTCTAAATAAAATATTAGCCAAAAGACTCCAACTACTTATCACAAAAATAATACACCCTGATCAGGTAGGATTCATTCCAGGAATGCAAGGATGATTTAATATTAGGAAAACCATCATTATAATTGAGCATATCAACAATAAAACTAGCAGAAACCACATGATCATCTCAATAGATGCAGAAAAAGCTTTTGACAAAGTACAACATCCATTCCTATTAAAAACACTAGAGAGTATAGGAATAAATGGAGCCTTCCTTAAAACAGTTGCTAGCATCTATTTAAAACCATCAGCAAGTATTATATGCAATGGGGATAAACTAGAAGCCTTTCCAATAAGATCAGGAATGAAACAAGGGTGTCCACTATCACCCCTCTTATTCAATCTGGTACTAGAAACACTAGCAGTAGCAATTAGAGAAGAAAAAGAAATCAAAGGAATCAAATTAGGCAAAGTGACCAAGCTGTAACTCTTTGCAGATGATGTGATGATATACTTAGAGAATCCTAGAGAATCAAGTAAAAAACTACTTGAGACAATAAATAAATTTGGCAAAGTTGCAGGATATAAAATAAACCCACATAAATCCTCAGCATTCCTGTACATCTCTAATAAAACTCAACAGCAAGAGATAGAAAGGGAAATCCCATTTAAAGTCACTATAGACATTATAAAATATTTGGGAATCTACTTGCCAAAACAAACCCAGAATCTATATGATCACAACTACAAAACACTTCTCACACAAATAAAAACAGATCTAAATAGTTGGAAAAATATCAATTGCTCGTGGCTGGGTCGAGCTAATATAATTTTACCCAAACTAAACTATATATTTAGTGCCATACCAATCAATTTACCAAAAAACTACTTTGTAGAGTTAGACAAAATAACAACAAAATTTATCTGGAAAAACAAACGGTCTAGAATATCAAGGGAATTAATGAAAAGAAATGCTAGGGAAGGTGGACTAGCCATGCCAGATCTTAATCTGTATTATACAGCAGCAGTCATCAAAACTGCTTGGCACTGGCAGAGGTGTAGAGTAGTGGATCAATGGAATAGATTAGGCACAGGAGACCCAGCAGTTAATGAATATAGTAATCTATTGTTCGATAAACCCAAAGACCCACGTTTTGGGGATAAGAATGCACTATTTGACAAAAACTGCTGGGAAAACTGGAATACAGTATGGCAGAAAGTGGGTATAGATCACTATCTAACACCATATACCAAAATCAAGTCTAAATGGGTGCATGATCTAGGTGTAAAGGATGATACTGTAAGCAATTTGGGAAAGCAAGGAATAGTTTACCTGACGGATCTGTGGAGAGGGGAAGATTTTAGGACCAAACAAGAATTAGAGAGCATTATAAAATGCAAAATGGATAATTTTGATTACATTAAATTGAAAAGCTTCTGCACAAACAAAGCCAATGTAACCAAGATCAAGAGGGAGGTGGAAAATTGGGAAAGAATTTTTACAACTTGTCTCTGATAAAGGACTCATTTCTAAAATTTATAGAGAATTGAGCCAAATCTATATGAATACAAGTCATTCCCCAATTGATAAATGGTCAAAGGATATGAATAGTAAGTTTTCAGAGAAAGAAATTAAAGATATCTATAAGCATATGAAGAAATGCTCTAAATCACTATTAATTAGAGAAATGCAAATCAAAAGAACTCTGAGATACCACATCTCTCCAGTCAGATTGGCTAAGATGACAAAACAAGAAAGTTACAAATGCTGGAGAGGATGTGCACAAATTGGAACACTAATACATTGCTGGTGGAGTTGTGAACTTATCCAACCATTTTGGAGATCAATCTGGAATTATGCCCAAAGGATTATAAATAATTTCATGCCCTTTGACCCAACAATACCACTTCTAGGGTTATATCCCAAAGAGATCATAGAAGTGGGAGGAAGACCCATATGTACAAAAATATTTTTAGCAGCCCTTTTTGTGGTTGCAAAGAATTGGAAACTAAAGGGGTGCCCATCAATTGGGGAATGGCTAAACAAGTTGTGGTATATGGATGTAATGGAATTTTATTGTGCTATAAGAAATGAGGAGATGACGGATTTCATAATTACCTGGAGAGACTTATACAAACTGATGCTGAGCGAGAAGAGTAGAATCAGAAGAAATTTGTATACAGTCACAGACATACCATATCTGTGATGACCAGCTATGACAGAGTGGACTCTTCTCAGCAATGCAGTGATATAAATTAATCCTGAATGACTCAAGAAAGTGAGAAATGCACCATCCAGAGATATAACTAGAAAGAACTGAGCCTGAATTCCGATGGAAGCAAACTAAATGATCTTTTTCTTTTCATTGTTTGGTTTTATTTCTTCTTTACCATCTTTCACCCCACCTAGTACAATATGCCTTTGTAATTGGAATAATGTCTAATATGAATGCATTTGCCGACCCTATACTGTACTATATGCTGTCGTGAGGGGAAGGGGGAGGGAAGTAAAGGAAATTTGAAAACCAAGGAACTATGGAATTGAATCTTGTTAACTGAAACTAAACTAATAAATTAATTTTTTTAAAAAATGGAAAAAAAAACCCTGAAGTGACAGACAACTGCTGGAGTAGCAGGTGTGACTATCCTGGGAACTCTAATCACAACCCTGCCCACAGGTGGTCCAAGCCCTAAGGTTATCTTTCACTGGACTGAAATAACACTGGGATTTTGGAAGCTCCCTGGGTATCTGAGCACCCATTTTGAAGGACTGCATTCTTCACCTCCTGGTGTGAGGAAGGAGGTAAAAAAGGTGCCCTGAAGATTGTCTGCTTCACTCAACTTACCAGGGATCCCATTCTGTGCTAGAAACACAAAGTAATGTACAAAAGCTTTTGTGAAGATGATTCTACTCACCGTCCGTTTATGGAATGTGTGCACACCTATGGACAAAATGAAATCCAGTACACCTGAAAGACAAGCAACTCTTGTGTGAGAACTCAGCAGGTATCACCTCCACATAGCAGCCCCAAGTTAAACAAGGCTCACCAATGAAGGCCTGCTTACTGAAGGAGCTGGATACATGTTTTTTGGAGCGGCTGAAGTAAAGTGGAGCATCAAGAAGCTGATGTAGGTTTTGAATCAAAGCTAATCTTGCCAACAAGCTTGTATGCCTACCAAAAGGAGTGAACAGCAGGCTCATGACAATTCAATTGCTACTTGCAGGAAAGTGCCATACCTCCATCATCAGTGTCTGTGCTCCCACCATGACAAATCTTGATGAGGTCAAAGAAAAGTTTTAGGAAGATATGGAGACCTTTGTCATCAATGTGCCAAAAAGAGAACAAGCCTATAATTCTGGATGACTTTAATATAAGATTAAACAAAAACTACCAGACGTGGCAAGGTGTGCTTGGGTGAAATGGAGCTGGAAATAGCAACAGCAGTGGTCACTTAGGCCTGAAGACCTGTGCATCTCATGACCTTCTCATCATCAGCACTGTCTTCCGTTTACCTAAATGCAATAAAACTTCATTGATAAACCCTCACAGAAAACATTGGCATTTAATAGACTGTGTCATTGTAAGGAGAAGAGAAAGGCTGTGAGAGTGATGAGGGCAATGTGTGGTACAGAGTGCTGGACTGATTATAGACTTTTCCTTTCTAGACTAAATATTCACATTCAGCAAAAGTAGAGGTCTCAAAGCAAGAGGGCTAGTAGAAGACTTTAATGTCAGCATATTAGAGTGCTTCTCTGAGCAGTAATAGTTTGTTGCTAACTTGGAGGAAAAGCTGAGCCAACTCATGGTTGGCAAGAGTGAAGCTGAAAAGGAGTGGGCAGCTTTCAGAGATTTGGTGTAGAGCACTGAGTTTACTCATCTGGGCCAGAACACTCACAAAACATCCAGATTGGTTTGATAAAAATTATGGGGAAATTCAGAAACTTTTAAGTGAAAATGGGAACTCTATCAGGTTTACCATAAGAATAGTTCATCTGTCCCTAAGAAGGCAGTGTGTAATTTTATCAAAAGTAAATTACAAGCAAATCTTAGAGAGATTTTGCAATCTTGGCTCAGTAAAAAGGCAGTTTTATGCTGATAGTAACAATCAAAAGTGTTTTTATGATGCCCTAAAGGGTATTTATGAGCCAAAGACCTATGGTGTTTCTCAACTACTCAGTGCTGATGGAACCGCCTTGATTAGTGTTAGGACATGGTATTGGAGAGATGGGCTAAACACTTCCATACTGTTCTCAACAGACTATCAGCAATCAATGCTAAAGCCACTGACCATATATCTCAGGTTGAAGTCAATCTATCTAGCCAAACTTCCAACTGAAGAAGAGGTTTTGAATGCCATTCAGTCCTCTTGTGTGGCAAAGTGCCTGCTGCTGATTTCGTCAGCTGAGATATACAAATGAAGAAGTGCAGTAGCTCAAAAGAAACATGAAATGTAGAAATTTAACGACAATCCCCCCCCCCCGCCGCAAATGTTCATGTGGCCTATTTGTATTCAACCTGTGTTAAAACCTTCAGAGCTTGTATTGGTCTGATCAGCCACAGTCAAACACATTGTACCTTGACTACAACATGGTGATATCATTTTGGTCCTCTTTAACAATGCAGGACAATAACCACCCCATTCATCGTTTATTATTTTCCAGTATAGCTTTTTTTCCTACCACTACTGAAACTGCTCTCTCCAAGTTTGTTCTTGACATTCTCATTGCCATATCCAGTGGCTTTTATCCACCTATAGTCTTTATCTTCCTTTCTGCATTGTTTGATACTGTTGGTTTTGCCCTTCTTGATCTTTTCTCTTTCTTTCACTTCTGTGATATTGTTCTGTGCTGTTTCTTCTACTTCACTAATTGATCTTGTCTTTTTTCAGCCCCCTAAATATGAATCTTTGTAGCTTGTTACTCTTTTCTATATTACATTCTCTCCATTAGCAGTCACATATTCTTTCAGTTTTAATTATTACTTCACTGAAGATGATTTGCCATTTTTCTAGTCAAGTAAGTTATTTTTGATTTTCCCCTTTCTCTTACCCTCCAAATCTAATCAGTTGATAAATCTTGTTGATTCTAACTAAAAAAAAAATCTTTTGGCTCCATTCAGTCCTTTTTACTTCTATTGCCTCTGTCATTGTCTCATTTTATTTTGATTATTGTATTCTTTTTCAATCTGTAGTATGGCTGTGCCAAAGTAATCATTCCATA
Organism: Gymnobelideus leadbeateri; assembly: GCA_011680675.1. Taxonomy (NCBI): domain Eukaryota; kingdom Metazoa; phylum Chordata; class Mammalia; order Diprotodontia; family Petauridae; genus Gymnobelideus; species Gymnobelideus leadbeateri. Next base: position 430,424 of record WOXC01010653.1, on the reverse strand, counting down.
GCACAAGTCTGATCATGTCACTCTCCTTCAAGAGCACACCACTGCCAAATAAATTACATAAATCCCTCAGCATGTTTCTAGACCCTATACAAGCTGCCTCCAAGCTTCCTTTCCAGTTTTATTTCAAATGATTTCCCCCCCTCATATTGTATATTTCAGCCAATCTGGGTGGGCTCCTCACCATCTAATTCTGATTGGTGCATCAGCCCCTCATGGCCTCCTACATTATGCTAGTCCTAGATTTAAGACCAGGCTTCACATCCTGTATCACCATTCATTTCCTTTCCCTGGCGACCTCTCCTTTATGTGCTGTCTCCTTCTACTAGAATGTGAACACTTTGAGGGCGAGGACTGCTTTACTATTGTATTTGTATCCTTAGCACTTAGCCTAGTGACTATCTCTACTTTTTGACTTCCTCTCCATCATGAGCCTTCTAAATTTTATTTCCTTTAGGAAATTCTCTGTGCCTTCTTGTAAGAAATTGTTCTTCTTTTCTTGAACTTTTCAGGGTACTGATTAATTTATGCAGTTAATTTTCTACTATGTATTTTAGTTAGTTGTATGTAATATCATGCCCCTGATTAAATTATAAATCACTTATAATCAGAGACTGTACCTTTTGGGAGTGGTGTGGAAAATGGAGAGAAGAATTCTCATTGTTTTAATTGAATTATTTTTTACATGTTCTCACTTTAGGAAGGAATGTTTTTCACTGATGGAGATACTGATGTTTTGGAATTTCATTTAGAATCAGTTTATAAGGTATATAAGGAAACCAGTCTCATTACTTTATAGTAATACTTAATTTTGTTTTGTTTTAAAAATATTTTTCTGACTATATATAAAAAGAATTTTTCACATTTTTTATTTTGAATTAGAATTCATTTTTTAGTAGTATAGATCCCAACCCTTCTAATTCTGTGTGACTCTTGTCCATTTCTCTTATGAATTCTCCATCAAGAATCCTTCAAAGGTACTTGTGGCCTTCCTTTGTATCTTTTTACTGCACGTTGTTACCCAAGCAACAAAGGGATTATCTACTGAATTGAAACTACTTACTGTATCAGTTACAATGACAGCTAGTTTTGTGAGTTCTAGAAATTTTAAAATGAGGAGACTTTGTCAATTTTTTTTCTTCCAATTTCACTGACTACATTTGGTGATAAAAGGCTCTCCAGAGGACTGACTAAGTAGTAAAACTGCATCCTAGAAAAGGGAAAAGAACAACCCATGGACAACACTTTCTGCGTAGACAAATGTTATTAAATGGTACTGCTAAATTCCAGTTTTGTACAGGAACAGTCCAGTGCCTGAAGTGTGTAACCCTTTTGCTTATTTGGGACTAGAGATTGGTAATTGCTGGGAAAGCAAGGTTTTATCTTTCAGATATATACTTGAAGATTTTTTGAGCATTGTAATCAGCTGATGGAATAAAAGACAGGAAGGAGAAGAGGGGAAGAGTCTGACTTATCCCAAGACTGACTTTGGACTGTTCTCAGAGACATGAGGGGTTAGCTATACTCCCAAGAAACTATCTTGTGCATAAGGTCATAAACTCATACAAAGAACGAAGATTTCAAAGTTTGTTCATGGCCTAAATTTCTCATTTAACTCCTAATGTTCCTGTGCCACTTGCTAGAATCTAAACATGCAGTGAACAGGTTACCATTCACTCAGAGCTTTGTGTTCAGGACTTCATATACTGACATTTCTTTGATATATGAAGTGGATCTATAGGCATTTGCCTAGGATTAAAATAGGTCCAACACAAAATTCTATCCTTTGCTCTCTTGACAGGATTGACTGGAAAGAACCAAAATGAACAAGGAACAGATTTGTTAGCATTTCTCTAACAAAATATTTTCAGCATCAATGATAGCAGAACCATAACATCTTAGTACCCAGTGAGCTATATAGGGAAGTAGAAAAGGTATTGAAGATGACAAAAATGAGTAAATGGATGGACCAGATCAAGTTCATGTAAAATAAATTCATACTTGAGATGACATAATTTTGAGATTTCAAAAGATTAATTCTTTAGATAGCTGAAAAGGCATGATAATAAATGACTAGAAAAAAATCACAGATGGTATTATTACTAAAAAAAAAATGTTGTCAAGAGGACATCAGTAATTAGTTTACCATATGCCTACTTTCCCATATCTATAAAAAATCTTAATGAGAATAAGCTATATACCTGTCAAGGGAATGCTTGATGAAAATATGACAAGGAAATTTTGAAACAGCTTTCTAAACTATATCACATCTTTATATCTAAAAAGTCCAGAGAATACAGGACATCACTATGTTTGCTGTTTGTTGATTAGTTTTTAGAAAGCATTTGGCTCAGTAGAGCTAAATGCAGCCTTAAAGACTCTATTCTACCAAGGCAGCTCACATGCATATGTTAAGATAATAAAATTCATAGTCACAACTTGTATGTGCACACTGTAAGTGCCGTAGGAGTTCAGATTACCAGGGAAAAAGATTACCAGGTTTCAGAAAGCTTCATAGATTTTCTTCTCTCTTAGCTCTCTACAGTCCTTGGCTTTGTATCTGGAGGTGTACATTTTAATAGGAAGTTTTGATTTTTTCTTTTAAAAAATTCAGCATATTATGAGGAAGAAATAATTTTTAAATCAAATTTTATGATTCCCTTCCTTATATTTTTTTCTCAATGTCCTCTTCTCTTTCTCTATTTGCTCTGCCATCTGTGATCTAGCTTCTCTCCTTCTCTAAGGATTTCTGACTTTTCTATTACTCCATTATATGTGTATCCTTTCTTTACCACTTTCCACATTTGTTATTCTCTCTTGTTCTAAAGAAATTAAATAGGACACAAATTAAAAGTACACATACTTCCAAACTACAGTGTTTTTTGGAATATTATGCTTTTTATTTTATTTTTAACATATAATAGTGATAGGGATGATACTCAGAGAATGAAAACAAGTACTCTGGGTTTTTCTGGTTAAGGGTCACTAGTTCATTTCATTATTTGAGGTCAGAGCTCTGCTGTACACACACTACACAAGGTGAATGACTGTGGGTTCAGAAAAAAAAGCCGGTATTGACTGATTTAGTGATAAATCGAGAAATGTGACATTTCATGCAGGGTCTCTTGACTTAGAGTATAAGGTTGTCAGGCAGAATTTGCACTGTATTGGAAATCAATTGAAACTTGAGCCCACAGACATTTGCTTCAGCAAAATTCTTACTAATTGCCATGAATATGTAGAGTTTAAAATAATGCAGGAGTAATTCAAAATTCACAAGGTTGCATGTAGTAAATCTTATATTATCATTTGATAATTTACAGATTTATCACTACCATGCATAGAATAGCTACTATTAAAAGGTTTGAAATCCTTACAAAAATTATAATCTGCTCCCAATATTTCTCAAAACTACCAGTAAACATGTTGAATCAAAAAATGAATTTGAATACGGTAAATTTTTTCCATTTTAATTTTTTAAACTCTTTAATCTTTTAAACTCAACATTTATTTTGGTTTATTGTTCTTATGTCATTATTATAATAGATAGACATCATGCAACTAAATTTATCTCCCTTTAAATTTACTTTTGACATAGATTTTTAGTTTTCATCATATATTAAGGATGCTAACTCAAAAAATGCATTACAGTACACAAGATATTGTGCTCATCACAGAATATTAAAATCTGGGACTTTATCAGTTTTTCATAAATGCTCAGTAATTTGATTGAAATCATAATGGCACCCACAAAACATGTAACCTTCTTTCCTGTAATAAATTAGAGGTATTAGATTGTATTGGAAAAAGAATAGGAAATTGGGTTTGAATACTGTCTCTGACACTTCAAATATTTATTAATTGAACATTATGCTATGGATATAAAGACAAAAACAAATAGTTATTCCTCAGGGAGCTTACACTATTTTGGGGGGATTCAAAATGTACATGAAATAAGTAAATACAAAGTATTTTGAGGAAGGAGAGAACACTGACATATAAGTGAATCAGAAAAGGATTCCATTAGGAGTTGGCACTCAGACTTACTTTAAAGAAAGGAGGCAATGAATCTGAGAGGCAGGTAGTACATTCCAGAATGTCTTGCAAAGATACAAAGATAAGAGATGACATTGGAATTCATGGAGTGTCTAGTCTACTAGCATCTAATCTGGCTGGCATATCGCGTCTGTGAATTCTGAAAGTGGGGGGAGACTTAGTAGAGAGTTCATATTTTGTCCCAGAGGCAGTAAGAAAACTCATAATTTTTGAGCAAGGTAGTGATATTGACAAAACTTTCATTTTAGGAAAATTATTTAGGTAACTGTGTGGAAGATGGTCACTGAAGAAGAGAATATTATGTAGCAGTGCTCTAGAACAGGGTTTCTTAACCTGGCTTCTGGGAACTTGTTTTTTTTTTTTTTAATTAATAATTATATTTCTATAAAATCAGTTCCTTTGTAATCCTATGTATTTAATTTTATTCATTTAAAAGCATCATTCTGGTCCATGCTACTAGATTCACTTTGATATAGCAAGACTGGGTACATTTCCCTCTTAGGGTCATAGGCATACTCCAGAGGAATTGGGTATATCTTTCTCTAATGCCATCATTTATACCTCAAATCTGGTTGGTTTTGCCCTCTTACTAATGAAGAATTACTAGTGTGCCAGCTTCATTTAACCCAATAACATCAACTAGCTTTTACAAAATGATTTACTGAGAAGATGAAGCAAAAAAAGAAAAAGAATGAAAAAAGGAAAGAACAAACGTTTTCTTCCACACCTGGAAACACACTCTCTCATGTGCCACCTCATCCTTGGAAAGAGTGGGCTCAAACTTAACACAGTTAACAACTTAACATAAGAGCAGTTGCCTTAGCAGGTTCAGTTCACAAAACAGCATAACCACTGATGAAGCCTCCTCTTCAGGGATTCACTTCTGGGCTTAATGGCCACAAAATTCAGGATAAAATCTACCATCCCTCCTGGTAATGGGTTCTTGTGACCTTTCAAGGCTCACAGGATAATAACCATCTCTAGTCTTCTTTATCTAAAATCAGGAAAATGTAGACATACCAGAGAGACAGAAGCAAAAATAGCATCATGCACACTTAGCATCCTACCAGTTCTCAGTGGGAGAATACTGTTTCCCACAGTAGCATTTCCTCAAAAAAGTCAGTTCTGAAAGAGACATAATCAAGCCATCTACCCTAGCTGACTAGTGTCTTTTGAATGCTAGTTCTGACTCTGTAGACCATCAACAGTCTGTATACTCATTTTGTGGTTAGTGGACCAGAATCAGCTACGGAATATCTACATTCTCTAAAGAAGTGGAACAGAAATTTTCCATTACACATCTTCATGGTTTCACAGAAGCAGCATCCTCAATCTCTTCACCACGGAGGATTGCATCACACCTACCCCATAATGACAGAAAATAGGGCATTCAATGAAGAACCTGTCACATTAATCCAGAGAAGGAGTAATGACAACCTAAATAAGGGTAGTAGCTATATAAGTAGGAAAAAGAAGATAGATATAAAGTGTTAAGAAGGGTGAATTCAAAAGACTTTCCAACTGATAGAATAGAGGGTGGAAGACAAGGCAATATCAAATGTGACTCTAGACTTTTTGAACCAGTTGACTAAAAGGATGGTGGTGTAATCGATAAAAATGGGAAAGTTGGTAGAGGAGCAGATTTCAAGGGACAAATGATAGGTTAAACTTCTGCAAATGTTAAATTTTGGATGCTAGTGTTATATCCAGGTGGCAAAATCTGGATAGCTAAGGATATGGAATTGGATTTTAGTAGATATAGGAGGGCTGGATAGTCATCTGCATAGAGATGATCATTGCATTCATTGGAGTTCATGGGAGAGCTAAGAGAGATAGTAGAATGGAAGGCCTAGGAAAGATCCTTTGAGAGAAGAAAGCTAAGTAATAAACAAGTGAAGGAGACAGAAAAGGAGCCGTTATCAAGTCAGGATAATGTCTAGGACAAATGGTATCATGGACGACAAGGGAGGAGTGAGTATACTAGAAGATGAAGTGGTCATTCATGTTAAATCTGCAGAGATTGACTGTGACAAGATAACTAAGAAAAGTTTATAGGACTTCGCAATTAAGGGATGGAATTTTTAGTAACTTTGAAGAGAGACTTTCAGTAGATTATCGATGTCAGAGGCAGAAACAAGTGGTTATAAGGAACAAAACGGCATTCCCGCTCTCTCCCCCTGCCCCCAGCCCTGTGATTTTGACTTGATAAAGAGGAGCGGTAAGATGATACCTTGAGCAGTATGGTAAGAACACTATCCACTAGGGTCTTCCACCATGTAGGCTAGGCTGGTTTTTTTTCCTAAAAAGCAAGCTGTCAGTAAAACTTGATTGACCCAGGAGGCTAAGGCCCATGCCTTATTGCTGATAGCACAGCTTCTTAGTTGCCTGAGGAAACAAAAGAGGCCAGAATAATAAGTATGTTCCGTTCCCTCCAGGCTTTCATCCTTTTGCTGATGTTCATTTGTGGTTCAAGTTACCACGTCCTGTCATGATGACTAGAAGTTTTTCTGTACGGAGGTGAAGGGGGTCATGTCTACCCAAGCAAAGTTCTAGAGTTGTTGATTCTCCTTTACTTAAGTACCAAATGTTTCATAAGTGCCTCATTTCATCACCCTCCAACCTGAATTACCACACTGGCCTATGTCAGGCTGGTTCCACTATTTTTGTTGATAATTGAGACAGAATTGGATCACAGTGCTAATGGTGTCAGAGACCAACAGGCAGCAGACAGACCATATACAGAAATATCATTGGTTTCCAACCCAGAAGTATCATTGGAAAATGTTAGATAGGGCATATAATGGAAGAGAGTATAAGTGGAAATGAAGATGAAAAGTTGAACTCTTTCAGTCTGATTTACCATATTACTCTATCTGCTAGGTAATAGAGGCAGGGATCAGAATGTATGTGGCCTTTCAGCAGTCAGGACCTGGGGAAGTTTAAACAACAACCTAGTGAGTCATTCGGAAAATGGTTAATGAGCATGTCATTTAATGGAATCAATTCAGAGTTCCTTTGTGTTTCAGAATTCTGTGAGTTCAAGATTTTCTTTTGTGAAGCTAGTTAGAAGGGGAATGTCCTTTGCCCCTGTTTAGGTCACTGAGATGGGAGTTGTGACTAACCCTCATAGAAATGAATTCTCATTGCAATCAGTTCCCTCGTGGAAGTACACAAAAAAGGAGGTGACATATTTTAAAAAGGTGGATGTGATAGATTGGATCAGTGGAAGAGAGGGGAAGGGACAAGGAGTTGCCATGCTTTATGACTAGCTGGCTTGTAGGGCAATTAGATCTGACATTCTGGCTGCATGGTTTTAGCTTAAGCTTTTTGTCTCCTCTGCCACACTCCCATACAAATGTGGGCAGATCAACTGATGAAATTAAAGTAGGACAACAGGACAGTTTCAGTTGCCCTCTGAGCAAATATAAATATAAGAGCAAATAAGCATTCTGAAGATGGTGGGAGGAAGCATAGTGTCCTATCCTGGGGCGATGTTTGGGTGTTATTCCTACAATATCACATTGATGAGGAAGCAATTGATCATCAGGTGCTGATAAAGCTCTATCACACAAATCCAGTATAGGGCAATAAGAGTCAGTCTCACCAAACCCTAGAATATCCTGTAAAACCCAATCCAAATTGGGCATATGGGATTGTTATGGTTGGATAGTGGATGTTAGTTTACTATCATACCAAAGGATGCCCAAAAGACTCATCATGACACTCCGGTTTCCACAGACCATTGTGGGGAGGGTTAGAATAGAGACCACTAAAGAAAAAGGAATAATGACCATTTGGGATTAGGTATGGGCTCCTTAGGAGATGGTTTTTTGTGGATAAGGACAAACTGAAACATTTGAAATTGCCCCAAGAAACCCTGTTTAGTTAATTCTAAACAATATCATATCCCTTAAGAGGTAAAAGCTATTCTCTTCCTAGTTATAAGGATGAAAAGAGGCTTGAATATGTATCTTATTATATCTTTGCAACAACCCTGAGAGAAAGGTAGTTATTATCCCCATCTTGTAGGTTGGGTAGATAAAGGTCAAGTGACATCCCCAAGGGTTACATAGCTCATAAGTGTCTGAGGATGAATTTGAACCAAGTTCTTCCTGAAACAAGTCTATCACTCTATCCTCATTACCTAACTGCCAACAACATTACCTAACTGCCATATGACCCTGATGCCATAGAAGATATTGGGCAGCCTACAGAAGACTAAAGGGAACCAAATAAAGTTTTTACACCCATCACTTAGCTATTTTTTTTTTTTTGCCTTTTGGAGGGCAATTGGGGTTAAGTAACTTGCCCAAGGTTACACAGCTAGGTTTTTGTTTGTGTGTGCGTTAAGTGTCTGAGGTCGGATCTGAACTCAGTTCCTTCTGACTCCAGGGCCGACGCTCTACTCACTGCACCACCTAGCCGCCCCTACTTAGCTATTTTTGATAGTATTTTATTTTTCCCAATTATATGAAAAGACAATTTTAACTTTTTTTTTGGAGGGCAGTTAGGGTTAAGTGACTTGTCCAAGGCCACACACTAGTAAGTGTTAAGTGTCTGAGGCTGGATGTGAACTCAGGACCTCCTGATTCTGGGGCTGGTGCTCTATTTCACTGTGCCACCTAGCCACCCCTCCCCTAGCCTTTTACCTTTACTTTGTGTGTGTTTTTCTTCTTCAAATGTGTTTCTTGTAAACAATATATTGTAGGATTCTGTTTTTTAATCCACTCTGTTTAATCCAGTCTGTTATTTATGTGAGAGTTCATCCCATTCCCATTCACAGTTATGGTTACTAACTGTATATTTCCCTCTATCTGATTTTCCTCTTGTTTATAATTTCCTTTCTCCTTTTCCTCACTGATCTACTTTACCTTCTACTGGCCCCCCATTTTCTTGTCCCCCTCCACTCCCACTTTTCTATAGGATAAGATAGATATATGTAACCAACTGAACGTGTATTGTTCCTTCTTTGAGCAAATCCAATGAGAGTAAGGTTCAAACAATGCTTACCACCCTCCCTTTTTCCCTCTACTATAATAGGTCTTTCATGCCTTTTCATTTGATATAATTTACCCTATTTTGCCTCTCCCTTCCTTCTTCTCCCAGTGCAATCCTCTTTCTTACTCCTTAATTTTTTTTAATATCATCCCACCAAAGTCAGCCTGTACCTGCATCCTCTGTGTACGTATACTCTTTCTAACTGCCCTAATAGAAATATTCAGTTACAAGTATCATCCTCCCAAAAAGGGATGCAAACAGTTTAGCCTAATTTAATAATGTATATTTTTCTTTCCTGTTTATCTTTTTATGCTTCTGTTGAGTCTTGTATTTGAAAATTGAATTTTATGTTCAACTTTGACTTTTTCATCAAGAATATTTGAAAGCCCCCTATTTCATTGAATGTCCATTTTTTCCTCCTGAAAATGCTCAGTTTTGCTGGATAGTGATACTTAGCTGTAATCCAAGCTCCTTTAATTTCTGGAATATCATATTCTAATTGTTCTGATACTTTAACATAGAAGCTGCTAAATACTGTATAATCCTGACTGTGACTCCTTGATATTTGAATTGTTTCTTTCTGGCTATTTGTAGTATATTATCCCTGACCTGAGAATTCTGGAAATTTGTTCATTTAATATTCCTGGGATTTTCATTTTGAGATGTCTTTCAGGAGGCGATTGGTGGATTCTTTCAATTACTATTTTACTTTTTGTTTCTAGGGTAGCAGGACAGTTTTCCCTGATAATTTCTTAAAAGATGTTGTCCAGGCTCTTTTTTTTTGATCATGGCTTTCAAGTAGTCCAATTCTTAAATTACCTTCCAGGTTCTATTTTCCAGGTCAGTTTTTCCAGTGAGGTATTTTACATTTTCTTATATTTTTTCCATTCTTTTGATTTTGTTTAATTGATTTTTGATGTCTCATAGAATCATTAGCTTCCATTTGACCAATTCGAATTTTTAAGGAATTATTTTCTTCAATAAGCTTTTGTACCTTCTTTTACATTTGGCCAGTTCTGTTTTTTACAAAATTGTTTTCTTCAGTGGAGTTTTATACCTCCTTTTCACCTGGCCAGTTCTGCTTTTTAAGGAGTTGCTGTCTTTAGTGAATTTTTGTACATGTTTTTCCTTTTTGTGTATGTGCGCTTACTTTACCAAGCTGTTGACTCTTTTCATGATTCTCTTGCATAACTCTCATTTCTTTTTCCAATTTTTCTTCTACCTCTCTGATTTGATTTTTATACTCCTTTTTGGAAATTAGAAATTGATGGGAGTACAACCAATGGGAGAATGGCTGAACAAGTTGCTGTATATGATTGTGATGGCATACTATAAGAAATGACAAACATGGGGCAGCTAGGTGGTGCAGTGGAATAGAGACCTGAGTTCAAATCCAGCCTCAGACACTTGACACGTTAACCATGTGACCTTGGGCAAGTCACTTAACCCCAACTGCCCTCCAAAAAGCAAAAAAAAAAAAAATTACAAACAGGATACTCTCAGAAAACCTGGAAAGACTTACACAAACTAATGTAAGTGAAATGAGCAGAACCAGGAGAACCTTGGATACAGTAACAGCAATATTGTGTATGAATCAATTTTAAATGACTTAGCTATCCGCAGCAATACAGTCATCTAAGACAGTTCTGAAGAACTTATGATGAAAAAGGTTATCTATCTTCAGTGGAAGAACTGAATGCAGATTGAAGCATACGTTTTTTGGGGGGGGTTTTTTTGTTTTTTTTTGGGAGGGCAATTGGGGTTAAGTAACTTGCCCAAGGTCACACGGCTAGGTTTTTGTTTGTGTGTGCATTAAGTGTCTGAGGCTGAATCTGAACTCAGGTCCTTCTGACTCCAGGGCCGACGCTCTAATCACTGCGCCACCTAGCCGCCCCAGCATACGTTTTTTTTTTAACTTTTTTTGTTTTTTGGTCTGTATTTTCTTTCACAACACAACTAATATGGATATATGTTTTGCATTACTGCATATGTGTAACATATCAAATTGCTTGCCTTCTCAGTGGGGGGGAGGAAGGAGGAAAAGAGTTTGGAACTCAAAATAAATTTTTTAATGATGTTAAAAATTGTTTTTACATGTAATTGGGGGGAAATAAAATATTATATTTTTTTAAAAATTCTGTTTGAGCTCTTCCAGGAGCACTTTTTGGGCCTGAAACTAATTCATATTTCTCTTTTAGGCTTCACATGTAGGCATTTTGACATTGTTGTCCTTTTCTGAGTCTTTTTTTTTTTCTAATCTTCCCTATCACTATAGTAGCTTTCTGTGGTCAAGTAGGTTTTTTTTGCTCATTTTTCAGTCTATTTTGTGATTTTAAAGTTGATATCTGCTCCTAGGGTACAGGAAACGCACAGTCTCGAGCTTCTTGTGTCAGGCGCCAGGGGCCTGTTCACTGGCTTGCTGTGCTAGGGCTCTTAGGGCTGATGGCTCGTCTGTTGCATGGGGTGATCTGGGGCTGGTGTCTTGCCTGCTATTCTGGGGCTAAAGGCTTCATACCTGGCCTGCTGAGGCAGGACCATAAGGCTATGGTTGCTAACCTGTGTTGGGGCTCTTATTTCTCTGTGCTGCTTCTGTTCATTATCAGTACTTTACATGCAAAGATTTACCATCACAAACAATAGGTGATTGTTGAGATATGGACTCAGTCTCTCTGAAGGGGGTAAGTGAAGTCTGGGACTTGTATTCTTCATTCTCTTCTTTATTTAGTTAACTCTTCCAAGGGGCTTGATGTTAATTTATCTCCCCTTTTATTTTATTTTGCTTTGTTTTTGCTATATTACTGATTTACTTTTGTTTGTTTGTTTTTCTCTCTCCTAGTTCTGCCTCTTGCAGAGGCCTCTTGTGTACCAAGATTAGGGTTTTAAAGTAATGTCCTTAAAGCCATATAAATAGTAGAAGGCCTTCTAGAACACCTTTAGGGCCTTGCTGCTGAGGGAGGTGATATTGCAGAAGAGTTCCTTGATATGTAGACTAGGCCATTTCTTTCTCTAAAAGGCAAGGAATTTTTTCTGAGACTTTATTAGCCCAAGAGGCTAAAAGAAGGCATGTAGTCATTAACATGAATTCCTGACTTCCTAAGAGTATAAAAGATGCTGTGGAATCATTGTCATTAAGATTTGGTGAATGTCCCATGTCCGTGTTGACCAGACACATTCTGTATGAAGATGATGGGAACTATATCTCCTCTGTTCAAGCACTCTTGACTCTCCTTTTCACATTGTGGCTAAATGAACATCCTTTTCTTAAGTATGACTCATTTCACTTCACCCTTGAATCTGAACTACCATAACCAGGCTATGTCAGATCTCACCTATGGAATGTGGGTTGGTGGGAATGTGGAATAAGGATGTTGGAAACCTGGGCTTGAAAAGGAGAGGAAAGAAAGGCAATGGGAGAAGGAAAAAGGAGAGAGAAAGAAGGTGGAAGGAGGGAGGGAAAGAGAGAGAACAACAGATGGGATTAAGAGAACACTTTAGGAAAGTTAATCCTGACAAGGGGACCAAACTATGCAGTACCTCCTTTGCCAGGGGGCATATGAAGTGCCAATGCAATATTTACAGTGCCCATGATCACGATAAAGACAAGTATCACATGGTATTTGATTGCAAAATATGCCAGACTCTCCAGATAGAGGATATCACTGAAGGATTTACTTAGACACCAGAAAACCCAATCCCAAAACCAGTAAGCCAATTCCATCATAGTACCAAAGATATTCAGAAGCCATAATAACACTGAGAGCCACAGCATCCTTCAGCCTTCCCACAGACCAATAAAAGATCAATATGTACTCACAGACTTCTCTATCTCCTTGCTTAAGCTCCTCTGTCCCCAGCTGTCTGGCTAGCACTCTACCAGCCTCCTGTTAGCTCTGCTTCTCCTTAGCAAACTCCTCCCACCACAGGCTCCAGGTGACTACATTCAGCCTATCAGGGGCCAGAGTTTGCCTTCACAGCAGGGAAGTTTCAAACTCCCCCCTAGGTCCATTAAGGTGGCAGGGAAGATCTTCAACATTCCCATTCCCATTACAGCATAAGTCCCTCTGAGGCGAACAGAGTAACTAAAAACTATTGTGTATTGTCAAATTAAACATAGAATACACTACTTTTTTCAATGAAAACAAAGTTCAAGGTCAGTAAGAAAAGAGACTTAACTAGCATCTCTTAACGGCTCTCACTGACCAAGAATGCACGACCATTTAATGTAATGTTGTATGCATAAACGAGGTCAAAGTTTTGTTCATGCAAAGCATGGGTGCATTTTGCCTTTGTAGCTATCAGTATAAGTTCACAAGACAGATGAATTGTGATGTTATTCTGCTTGCTCCATTTGAACATGAAGTGTAGATTTAGACAATCCTTATGTTGAAGATATAAGGGCCATATTTAATTTCCTCAACATCATTCTTTTTTTTTACTAAACAAATGCTTTATTAACTTCTGTTTTACATCATTCATTTCCGCCAGATTTTGAATTACAATTTTTCCCCCGTTTTTCCCCTACCCACCCTCCCAGAATAGCAGTCCCACAAGATTTCGCTTCCTCCAATCTGCTCTCTCCCCTATCTTCTCCCATACCCCCTTCGACTTTTCCATTAGAGCAAGGTGAATCTCTGTGCCCCAATGCCTGCACATCTTATCTCCCAATTACAAGCAAAAGAGTATTAATAATAGTATTTATATACATGTGAAACATTTAATTTTAAGACTTCTAATTTCAGATCCTTTCCCTTCCTCCCTTGTCACCCATTCCCTCTGGGAAGATAAGTAATTCAGTATATGTTGTACATGTCTAGCTATGCAAAACATTACCATAGTAGATATATTGTACAAGGCTGCTTATAATTCCCTCCCACTCATCCCACCCCCCACCTGGTCCATTCCCTACTTGATCCTGTCCCTCTTCTATAGTGGGTACTTCCAACCTCCCCTCCCCCCAAGGATGCCCTCCCATCCATCATCCCTCCTCTCATCCCCCTTCCCCCTATTCTGCTGCAGGTTGAGATATCCCATTTAGTATGTATGTCATTCTCTCCCTGAACCCAATTCAATGAGAATGTGGTTTTGCCTTTTTGCCTTCCTATTCTTCCCCTCCCATGCAGCCACTTCCCCTTGCCTCTTCTACATGAGATAGTTTACCCTACCCTGTCTCTCCCCATCTCCTCTTGCCACTTTCCTCTCTCACCTCATAATTTCACCCCTTAAGTATCATCCCTTCCCAACTAATTCAACCTATGCCCTCTATCCATGTATAACTGTAAACATATATACATCCATTCACATATGTATTCAAATGACCACACACCCTTCTTCCATTATTTTCATACTGAGAGGGGTTTCATCAGTTTCATCAGTTTTCCATGTAGGAATGCAAATTGGTCAACTTTGATAAGTTCCTTTTGATTTCTTTTCCCTGATTACCTTCTCAGGCATCTCTTCCTTCTTGTGTCTGGATGTCAAATTTTCTATTCAACTCTGGTTTTTTCCTCAAGAATGCATGAAAGTGCTCTATTCCACTGAATGTCCATATTTTCCCCTGAAACAAGAGACTCAGTTTTGCTGGGTAGGTGACCCTTGGGTTCAGTCCCAGCTATTTTGCCCTCTGGAATATCATACTCCATGCCCTTCTATCCCTCAGTGTAGAAGCTGCCAGGTCTTGTGCTATTCTGATTGTATTTCCACAATATTGAAATTGTTTCTTCCTGGCTGCTTGGAGTATTTTCTCCTTGATCTGGGGATTCTGGAACCTGGCTATAATATTCCTGGGAGTTTTCTTTTTGGGATCTTTTTCAGGAGGTGATCTGTGGATTCTTTCAACCTCTATTTTGCCCTCTGGATCTAAAACATCAGGAAAATTTTCCTTGAGAATTTCTTGAAGGGTAATTTCTAGTTTCTCTCTTTGATCATGGCTTTTGGGTTGTCCAATAATTTTTAAATTGTCTCTCCTGGATCTTTTCCAGGTCAGTGGTTTTTCCCATGAGATATTTCACATTGCCTTCTATTCTTTCATTTGTTCCGATCTGCTTAACAGCATCTTGATTTCTCCTAAAGTCATTAGCTTCCATTTGCTCCAGTCTAACTCTGAAGGAATGAATCTCTTCAGTGAGCTTTTGAGATTCTTTTTCCATCTGGCAAATTTGGCTTTTTAAGGCATTCTTCTCCTCATTGCCCTTTTGAGCCTCCTTTGCCATTTGAGTTAGTCTATTTTTTAAAGTGTTGTTTTCCTCAGTCAGGCTGTTGACTTTCATTTCATACTTTTCCTGCATCCCTCTCATTTCTCTTCCCAGTTTTTCCTCCACTTCTCTTATTTGGTTTTTCAAGTCCTTCTTAAGGTCCTCTATGGCCTGTAACCTGCTTATATTTTCCTTTGGGGCTTTTGGAGCAGGACTTCTGACCTCATAGCCCTCCTCCTGTTCTATGCTTCGATCCTCTTTGCCCCCAAAATAGGAGTCTAATGTTGCATTTTTCTGTTTAATTTGTTTCCTTTGCCTTGGCATGGTGCCACTTAATTACTTGACTTTTGGGCTTGTTGTCACAGTATGACTCTGCCACCAGACAGGGCAACTTTCATCCCGAACCTGTTGGGGGTAATTTCCGTTTCTGGCAAGCTGGAAACCCACCCACCACCTCCACCCCAGACCACAAACCAGATCCAGGGAGGTTAAAGCAAGAGCGATTACCCCCCAAGACTGATCGCTGCATCTCCCTACAGTTCGCAGGCCAGGAGCTGGAGCTGCCACTGAAAACTACAGAATGGAGTGTCTCCTCAGTGGCTTCTAGCCCCCAAGGGAGGAAGCCCATGTGTCCCCCAAATACTGGTCCCAATGTCCATAGCGCACTAACCTCTCACTTTGTCTTAGGCATGTCTGTGTTGATACTTCTGGAATTGCCACAGCAGCTGGTGTTCTGGGGTCCCTCCAGCCGGCTGCTGGCCCAGCCACTTTGGGGCTAAAACCGTGGCTCAGGCGGACCTGGGCTCGGCTCTCAGCCTGCTGCGCTGCTGGTTCCCAGAGTGCTGTGCTGGTCGTTCCTGCCGGGCTGCTGGGCTGTCCTCAGTGGGAGGTTAGCTTCTCTGTGTCGTTCTGTGGGTGCTGGGGCTCCAGAAGTTGTTCAGAGTCCCCTTTTACATAGTTTGGAGGTAATCTGGGGGGAGAGTGCCTTGGACGCGCTGTTTCTACTCCACCATCTTGGCTCCGCCCCTCCAACATCATTCTTTTTGATGAATGCCATATAATAAACTATTTTCCTCCCAACTATCTTAAAAAAATAACTCAATAGGTATAATTGTTTGAACTTTTCAACAACTAAATATAATTTTTTATCTCTAATTTTTTTTTTTTTAGGGCAATTGGGATTAAGTAACTTGCCCAAGGTCACACGGCTAGGTTTTTGTTTGTGTGCATTAAGTGTCTGAGGTTGGATCCGAACTCAGGTCCTTCTGACTCCAGGGCCAACGCTCTACTCACTGCGCCACCTAGCCGCCCCTTATCTCTAATTTTTAACAAGTGAAGTAATATACTTTTGTGATGAATAATATATAACCAATTTGAAAAAATAAATCCACTGGAGTGCTACAACTAGTATAAGCATCTACAATAAGTCAATTTAAGTAGTAGCACAGAAACACAAAGTAAATTCTAAAATTCAGAAAATACTTTCCACTGTAATTATCATTTGGATTCACAAGTACCATTTTTGATAGAAAGGAAAGACAGTTACATTCACTTTGTATTGACGCTTTAGGTCAGATAGCATGAAATATTAAAATGATATTTTGAAAAGGTATATGCAGAACATACTGGCCAGTCAAGGAAATTTTTCTAGTGATAATAAGATATTTTCCGTAGTAAAAAACATCTTTTTTTTTTCTCCCAGGACTATGTGACATAAAAATAATTTTTTAAGTCTCCATGTTAATTGTTTAGTTGTTCAGTCATGATTGAGCATAATAGACTTTATTGTCCATGGGGTTTTCTTATATTTTCTATTGATATGATATTCTATTTCCTTTTCCAATAGATTAAGACAAATAGGGGTAAGTTATTTGCCCAGGGTCACACAACTAGTAAGAATCTAAGGTCGAATTTGAACTCAGGTCTTCCTGACTCCAGCCCCAGTGTTCTATCCACTGAGATACCTAGCTGCCTCCTTAAAGCAATGTTTAAGAAATTTCTAAATATAATAACCCTAATTTGCCAGGAAAAACATTGCTTATGCTTGTAGTTATTGATATGGTTGAAATAATACTTGTTTAATCATATGATTCCACTTACAGATAATATGGTAGGAAGGAGAGCAAAGCATATAGAAAGAATTTCCTAATTAATTAAGAAATTTAATTCTTCCTTTTTGGCATTGAACATGGATAAGGTAACAGAAATAGGTTTAAATATTCCATTGGTTGTACAATGTGTTTGGAATTGATGTTAGGAAAGAAAATTCATTGTCTTGAAAACCTATTGATAGCAATACAACATCAAGAGAAAATTTCAGTATATTTGATAGATTTTTAAAGAAAAAGCATGTTGGAGAATTATATTGGGCTCTGCAGGGATAGATCTCCGGTGATACTGGGATAACATATACATATCTGAAAATGTGACGTCCCTCTCCACCATTCACTTTGGACACACTGTATTCTTCACAAACAATAGCATGTCAAGAAATATGAGTGAAAATAAAAAGGAAGACTCTGATGAGGGGGAAAAGTATAGAAAACTTCCATATTTTTGTGAAATGCTGGCTTTATTGTGCCAATGTATTTTGAAGGATATTTGAATGGTAAGAATATGGTATTGTTTTTCATAGTTATTGTCATAAATATGTTACAAATTAATTTGATAACAAAAGTATACTATCACAACTTGAATATTAGGAAATATTTTTGAAAATTTGAGTATTCTAAATGTAAGGTTCTCAAATTCATGCTCTAATACAGAGAAACAAATTGAGTAACTTTATGGTATAAGTTAGAACTATGATTATATGTAAGGTAATATTTTTTGTTTCCCAATTTGGCAACACTTACCTACAAGTGAAAGAGAGTAAAGGGGAGGAAATAAACATTGATAGAGCCCCTATTGTGTTCTGGGCACTGCGCTAATTAAGCACTTTACAATTATCACTTTCTCACAACATCCCTTGGAGGTAGGTGCTATAATTATACTCCTTTTACTGTTGGAGAAACTAAGGCAAACTGAAGTTAACTGACAGGGTCACACAACTAGTGGGTGTCTTGAGGCCAGAACTGAATTCAGGCCTTCTGATTCAAGGCCCATCACTTTATCAAGTGCACCACTTTGCAGCTGAAGTCATATGTATTAATCATCCATCTACTGAAATAATTCTTATTTCAAAGTCCTAGTCATTTCTAAATGCCATTGAATAAGGAATCCATTTGCCATGTGCAAATGTTCATTTCATCTTAGTACATTTGAGCAAGTTAGTTAATAGTGTCATCTTATGATAGTCTGTTCAAAAATAGCTTATGAAATTGAAAGTTTTGTTGTGTTTTGTCTGTGGGTGAGTGAGTTCTGGTTTATCCAACAAAGGAATACATATTTTATAAATTTATCTTATTTTGTCTAAAACAGAATTTTTGCTTTAGTTAGTTGCAGAGACAAAACAACAATTTCAATAAGTGATTGAAAAAGAATTGAAAGCAGCAATATAATCTTTGTGCCAAAAAAACCAAGTTCAACTATTACATTAATATTATATGATTAGTGTTTTCAAGTTATGAATATGAAAATTACAGGACTTTATCAATAAATACTTTTGTTAATTCTATTTATCTTGTTGTGAGATTTGTTATACGCTAAAATAAATTCTTAATTAAAAAACAAATATGATAAAAGGGATTACTTTTTATGAAAAGTATGGAAAGTGTGACGATTTTTTTTTTTGTAATAAAGGAGACATTAAGTTTGGAAACTACTGTTTTATCCCATTCACCATTTCTCCCCTCACCTAAATTCTTCGTGTTTGTGTTGTGAGAAATCTGTTCTTGAGAGCATCTAATCCTCTTTTGATCTGATTTGTCTTCTAAAATCTTAGTCCATGAATTCCTGTTTAGCTGCTGTTTAGCCACATTTTCCCCTTTCTGTACTTGAGCAGTTTTTTTAAAACCAAAATCAGAATGGCTATTTCAAAGGGAAACTGATGTATATAGGAAACTAGTTTGCCTTCTATAACTTTACGTAATTTTTTCAGTGTTACGATATAGAAGGGAAAGTATAGTGTTAGTTATCTGTAATGATAGAGATCTTTCAGTCTTCCTTTAGCTTTTACATTTTATTTATTTGTTTTTAACAAAGAGAATTTCATGGGAGATTTTCAGGTAAAGTTTTTGAGGGAGTATTATTAAACTTGACAATAAAAACACTACCTTGTTTTGTTTGAGGTATCCAAAAAGAAAGAAAAAAGGAATACAGTTTCTAGAAAAAAAATGGTAAGTCCAGGAATAAATATAATGATGAGTTCCAGTGCTTCTATCGCTGGGGAACTTCCTTCATCTAAGCACATATGAACAATTGATCCTTGTAGTCATATATAGTAGTAAACATTAATAACTTAACAGTCTGAAGTCAGTGCTGAAGATATGGAGCATTATTGAAAGATGAAGTCGAGCAGGTGGCACTTTAATATGTTCAGTGTTATGGTCGACTCTAAAGACTAGTCGAATGAAATTACTTGAGGTTCTAAAGATTTAAAAAGCGAACTCATTTTGCTGCACTAAGGAAATGCTACTGATCAGGCTTTCTGTGTTCCTTTTTTTCTAGGCTAGAAAATATTAACCCTGAAGAAAATGACATGGTAAGCCATTCTCTGAGGAGATTTCTTGATGTCAGTCGTATATCTTAGAGGCTTAAGTTCAATTGAGTGGGTTTCAAGAACTAAGAAGTGGGAAAAAGAAGAATTGACACACTAATAATGTACATCTTTGCTGCAATATGAAAATTCAATAACTTCACTCCGTCAATTTACCATTCACATGTGCCTATTAATTAAAACCCCATATTAAATAAAATATATTAAAACTTCATGTAGGACTAACATATAATGCTGTTGGTAGACATTACAGGAATTACTGAACAGAATAAACAATGCAGACACGGGGAGAGCAATCCAGAGTAATGGAGCTGTAATTATGGATCGAATATACAAGACCAAGGAATGTAAAGAGAAAATAACTACTGAAGAAATGAATGCAGTGATAGAAGAACGCGATGCTGCTTTGTCTAAGGTGAGTTTCTGTTTATCAGGAAAAAGTTTATAATAATTTCCTCCTTCTTTAACAGAAAGAAAGAAATCATTTGAAAATCAAATCAGTTTTGTTTTGAACAACTTTGAAATTTCCAGATAACTTTTGTTTATGCAACAGACATGCTATATCTATGTTTATACATTATCCCTACTCTTTGTTAATCTATCTTTTATCCTTTTTTAAATGCTAAATGTATATGCTAGTTTATAAGCAATATCTAAAAACAATTACTTCTTATTTGGTTCCCAAAATTGTGAGTAATGTTCAGCTACTTTTGCATAGTGGATTCAGGATAAGAATGTGGTTAATAAGTATTTTTAGATATCTAGCCATATAAATGGCTCTTAATATAAAAAAAAAACCCAGATATTTTATTAGTCTGTCTTAAAAATATTCTAAACATATCTTTAGAACATATATATGTATATCTCTAATTTATCCATCCTCCTATCTTCTGTTTAGCTACTCATCTTTCTTTCTGTCCATCTATCTATACGTCTGTTTTGGCAGTAGGATATGGTGCATATAGTGTTCGACCTAGAGTCAGGAAAACCGGACCTGAGGTGAATTCAAATCTAACTGCAGACACTTAATAGTTGTGTGACCTCAAGGAAGTCATTTAACCTCTCTTGACCTCATTTCTTAGCTATAAGAAGTAGGGAGTAGGGATGGGGATGGCATCTAAGACTCCTTTTGGTCCTAAATGTCTGCTCTTTTGATTTGCTAATTCAACCTTCTTGTAGGGAAAGTTTGCTTAATAGTTGAAAATGAAGAAAAAAATTGAGGAGATAATTCTATTACTTTCCTTTACATATAATGAGAAGGGTTTCTCAGAATATCTTTCAAATATTTTTAAAGTAGATAAGAATCACCTATAATAAGCAAATGCATTGTTTGAATAGATCAGTGATCTCTGAAGCATCAAAGAGAACCTGAACAATACTACAGTAGCAGAGAAGAGAAAATGTTCTTATTTTCACTGAACAAAGAAAATGGAAGCTAGAAGTCATTGAATTTAACTTTGATTCTTAGTGAAATTCTATATTTTATTATTAAATGGTTATTTAGAGAATATTTGAAAAAGTAAGAAGTAATCACAAAGCTATAATCTTTTTCATGGCTTCATTAGGAACAGGTCATGCCAGACCAAAATAATTTCTTTTTATGTTAAGGTTTATAGTTCAGTAGGTCTGGAAAATGACACATATGGAATTTAGTTATATTCTAGCAAAGCATTTAATAAAGCTTATTATGCTTTTCTTATGGATAAGATGATGAAATATGGACTTGACAATTGTATACTTAAGATGATTTGGAACTGGTTGAGTAGCTGGACCCAAAGCACAATCATTACTGGTTTCATGCCAACTTAGAAGTTCTCTAGTGGAGTATACCACCAATCTGTTTGTCCCTGTACTATGTTAACATTTTTAATAATTTCTTCCATAAATGCTTACCAGATTTGCAAGGGATACAGTGTTAGAATTGATAGCCAAATATTGGAATCCAATTAGATCTTGACACGCTGTAAAGTTAGGCCAACTCTTTTTATATAAAATTTAATAGGGTTAAATGTGAAGCCTTACACTTGGGTTCAAAAACTCAATTTCTCAAATATAAGATGAAAGGGTTAGGTAAGATAGAAGCTTGTCTGTTTAAACATCTAGAGCCAGAGTTCTTATTTAGGTATTTTATATCCTGCAACTTTGCCAAATATATTTATTGTCTCAAGTAGTTTTTTACTTGATTCCCTAGGATTCTCTTAAGTATGTGATCATATCATCTTCTAAGAGTGATAGCCTAGTTTCTTCTTTTCCTAAATTGATTCCTTCAATTTCTTTTTCTTCTCCAATTGCTACTGCTAACATTTCTAGTACCAGATTGAATAAGAGGGGTGATACTGGACACAATGGATTTTTATACTTAACTGAGTATGTTCTTCCCTCCTTGAACCCAAACTGATGAGAGTAAATTTCATACAGTGCTCCATTGTATTTTCACATTAGAATCTTAAACTTAACTGATTATGTTGACCTCTCTTTGAACCAGAACCAATGAGAATAAAGTTTATTATCACCTTCATTTCCCTCTCTCCTTCCCCTCTACTATTGTATGTTTTTATGCCTCTTTGTGTGGCATAGTTTTACCTTTTTCTGCCTCATCTTTTCCTTTTTTCCCATTACAATCCCTCTGTACCGCTTAATAAGGTTTTTTTTTTATCATCAGATTAGTTCATTTACACCCACAACCTCTCTCTATGTATATCCCTTTTAAATTTCAATATTGACAGGTATGTTCTTCTCATATAGGGATGTAAACAGTTTGTTCTTATTGAATGCCAAGTTGATTGTGTGTGTCTGTGTGTGTGTGAGTGTGTATTTTCCTTTTTATGTCTTTCTTGAGTCTTATAATTAGAGATTGAATTTTCCATTGAGCTCTGGCTTTTTCATCAAGAGAGTCTGGAAGTCCCTTATTTCATTAAATGACCGTCTTTTTGCCTGAAGGATTTGCTCAGTTTTGCTGGGTAGTTGATCCTTGGTTGCAGTCCTAGCTCTTTTACCTTATGAAATATCAAATTCCAATCCTTCCAGTCTTTTAATGTAGAAGCTGCTAGGTCCTGTGTAATCCTGAATGTAGTTCCACAATATTTGAATTGTTTCTTTTTGGCTGCTTGCAGTATTTTCTCCTTGACCTTGTAATTCTGGAATTTGGCTACTATATTTCTTGGAATTTTCAATTTGGGATATCTTTCAGAAGTCTGGTGCATTCTTTCAATAACTATTTTACCCTTTGATTCTGGGACCTCAGGACAGTTTTCTTTGACAATCTCTTGGAGGATGTTGTCCAGGCTGCTTTTTTCATCATGGCTTTCTGGTAGACCACTAATTCTTAGGTTATCTTGCCTGGTTCTGTTCTCCAGGTCAGTTGTTTTTCCAGTGAGATATTTTACACTTTCTTCTAATTTTTCAATCTTTATGTTTTGTTTGACTGACTCTTGAAGCATCATAGAGTCCTTAGCTTCGATTTGACTGATTCTAATTTTTAGTGAATTATTTTTCTTGGTTAGTTTCTGAAGCTCCTTTCCCATATGTTCAATTTTCATTTTTATGGAGGTATTTTCTTCAGTTAGATTTTGAACCTCTCTTTCCAGTTCACCAATTTTACTTTTTAAGGATTTGTTTTCTTCAGTGAGATGTTTTTTTTTTTCAATTTGGTCACTGTAGATTTAAATTTATCTTCTATGTCTCTAACTTGGCTTTTAAAATCTTTCTTGAGCTCCTCCAAGAATGCTTTTTGGGCTTGAGACCAGTTCATATTTCCTTCTGTGGTCTCAGGTGTGAGTATAGAGTTCATGTTTTCCTCTGAATTTGGTTGTTCTCACTGTCTATAATCGGATCTTGTCGATCTTATTTCACAGATTCCTTCTTGCCCATTGTGACTGCCTATGTCTTGAATTTTTAGAGTGGATATCTGCTTTTAGGGTACAGATATACTGTGCTTCTCAGGATGGGAGGTAGGGGTTTGGTTGTTAACTTTGTGTGTTGTAGCCTCTGGGTATCTAGACTGAGGCCAAGGCCAGGACTTTCATTGCTTCCCCTGGGTTACCCTGAGGCTCACAGAGTAATCTGGGGGGGAGAGGTGGTCTGGCCACTTCAGGTTTCTACCTCTGTGCCTCTGGGCTACAGCTGAGGCAGGCTCAGCAGCTGGAGGCTGGCAGCACTTGTGTCTTCAGATTCCCCTGGTGGTACTAAGGCATTCTTTTTTGTGGGCTTGTGTTGTTAGTGCTTGCTGGCTCCACGCCCAGGGCTTTGGGAGCTCCTGCTGGTTATCTGAGGCAGGGTTTGTTGTGACAACTCCTGCCCTTCACTTCGAACTCCTTAGACCCTTCCTCAGTGACACCCATGCCTGAGGCTGTTTCCACTATTTCAGGATTTAACTCTGGGTGGGACATTTATCTCTGGGTTTTCTGGGTCAGGAAGGGGGAAGCTCTAGGGTTTATTCCTCCATCTTGGCTCCTGGAAGTTCAGGTAGGTGATTTTTAAATGTCCAGGCTTTGGGCTGATAGCCCCTGGAGAAGCTGCTGTCACTGCTGCAGGCCCTGCACATTCTCTTACTCAGGTCTGACCTCTCCTCCATCCTACAGTGAAACAGCTGTGAATCACCCTTGGGGTGGGTGAGTCTGCTGGCTGGGGTTCCTTCTCACTCCATTGTAGTCTGCTCTCTGGTCCACGTTGGTGCAGCCCCCTCCTGCTCCGTGTTCCCCCTGCCCAGACCTAGGTGGGTACTTTCCTGGTCTAGGAATCTGCCATGCTCTGTCTCCCAGTGGGTTCTGTCACTCTAAAATCCATTCATATTCACTTTTTAAAAGTTTAGTGATGGAATTAATGGAGAAGCTTATAAAAGTTCCTGCTTCCTTTCTGCCATCTTGGCTCCACCCCTCAGAATAAAGTATTTAAGGGCATAAAATAAAAACATACATTAGAATGAAAACCAATCATACTGAAATAAAGCATAACTT
The DNA here is from genome assembly GCA_011680675.1 of Gymnobelideus leadbeateri. Lineage (NCBI taxonomy): Eukaryota > Metazoa > Chordata > Mammalia > Diprotodontia > Petauridae > Gymnobelideus > Gymnobelideus leadbeateri. The sequence goes on along the minus strand of WOXC01010653.1, from coordinate 405,570 downwards.
TTTTTCCTATCTAAGGACACAGGAACTCTGCTGCAGAGGTTTTAAGTAGACTGCATATTTAATATAAATAGTATCTTGTGGTACTAAAAAAGCTAATATTATTATAATATTCATTAAGATGGCATAGTATCCAGGCCTAGGGAAGTAACAGGTGACAATCCTTTTGAGAACTGTGCCATGGTCTCTTCTGGGTGCAGCATTTTAGGAAGAATTTTTTTCAAGTTGGAGAGCATATAGATGCAGGTAAAAAGCATAGTGAAGGACCTTGAGTCTGTGCCATGAGTCTGAAGGAGCTGGAGAAAAGAATGCTTATGGGACATGTTAACTGTATTTGAAGAAAAGTTCTGTAGAAAGAGACTGTTCTTGTTCTTTGTGACTTTGTGACTGCAGAGGGCAAAATTAGCGGCAAAGAATCCAAAGAGGCAAACATATGTTTAATGTAATAAAGGGGACAGATATAGGGACTGGGCTTGTTATTTCAGTGTTATCTGGAATTTTTAGATGACAAAGATAGTGAACACTTTCCCTGCAACTTATAGAACTTAAAGAATTTCCAAAGCATTAGTGGGTTTAATTAGAATCATAGCTAATATGTGTTAGAAGTAGCTCTTGAATCCAGGGCTTTCTAGCTGTGAAGGTGGCTCTCTATCCATTATACCACACTACCTCTTATATTAGAAAGCTTTCTAATGATTAAAGCTCTGTTTAATACTAAAACTGCTGTTAAGCAAAGACTGGATGGAAAATTGCTAGGTGTATTGTAGACAGGATTCCTGTTCACATGAATTGTACTGGAAGGCCTCTCTGAGGTCCCTTCCAAATCTCAGATTCTTTGATTCAGTGAATGCAAATTATACTGCTAAATTTGAACTCTAAAGAAAATTGCCCATCACTTTTAGGTAGGGCAAACATTTCCCTTATTTTTCTGTTGATTTGCTTAGGACACTCTTTTTTGAATATGATGTGAAGGCAAACTTCGTCACTGTCATTATTACATGTGCTGAATTAGGGGACTTCAATGCAATGACATAGCTATTATAAATAGTTATAAAACCTTTTTGAATTTCATTAATGTAGTTCTATACATTTAGACAAATACTTCAAGTACAAATTTATGGTACTTCTCTTTGAGAAATCTTATTTTTTCCCCAATTCATTTCACTATTTGTCAACATTAGTAATGTTATTTCGTTAAGAATAACAATGTAGGGGCGGCTAGGTGGCACAGTGAGGAAGAGCGCTGGCCTCAGAGTTGGGATGACCCCAGATCGAATCCGGCCTCAGAAAATGAGCACCCACCCACAAATAATGACTGGCTGTGTAACCTTGAGCAAGTTACTTAACCCCAATTGCTTTAAAAAAAAAAAAGAATAACCATGTTATTTAGTTAAGAATAATAATGTTATTTAGCTAAGATGACTGCCAGTATTCAACAAATATTGATTAAATTCTTACTATGTACAAGACAGTTTTCTAGGCACTATGGAGAAATATAAAGGGAAGGTGACATGTAAATAATGCAAAGTATAATATGAACCTGTAATAATATGAAGTATGATAATTCAGAGAAGTGACAGCAATGGGACTGAGGAGATTATGTAATGCCTTTTGAGTAAAATAAATGTGATTCACCAGTTAAAATATAATGGTAGAATCATTTTATATACATATTCAAGATGCTTTTGATGCCTCTAAAATAAAGAGGAGATTGTGTAATGGCTTGTGAATAAAATATATTTGATTCACCAGTTAAAACAAAATATAATGTTGGAATCATTAATAGTTTTATATACATATTCAAGATGCTTTTGATGCCTCTAAAATAAAATAAAATTTACTCTTCTGGTAAATTTGTGTTCAAAACATCTATTGAAATTAAACAAAATAATAATTAATTATTTTGAAGGTTTTTAGTTTTGTAATGATGTTTGTGTTTCTCTAGTGTTTTCTAGAAATGAATTGCTTAGAGCAGGTTCACTTAAAAGAGGAAATTTCAAAGTACGCCTATTCTAGGAAATTAATTTGTTCCATTTGTAGTATGGGGTATGTGTGTACATTGTTTGTTGATTGATTTTTTCAGAGGAATTATTTTTGTTTCATGAATTTTCTCCTATATTATTGTTTCCTGGCATTTGAAAGTTCTTAGGAATCAATATAATTTCATTTGGAATGCATTCGTGTTATCTTGATTAGTTTGTTTAATCAAAACTATAGTATTAATTTTATAAGATGGAGATAATTTAACCTTTATTATAATTTACTTTTATTATATAAACTAACTTCTACTACTTAATCTGATATTTAAAGTATACTCTTAATTCTCACTTATATCCTTCTAACCACTTCCCTTTATCCCTTTAGTTATTCTGAAATGTCATAATGATGCAGTTTGTAAGTAGTATAAGGCAACAAACATTTATTAAGCTCTTAATATGTTCTAGACACTGGCAACTGTTAGAACCTTTGGTGCTTTGTACAAAGTCTTTAATTCCCCCCTCCCCACACACACAATTATTTTGAAGAAATTTCTTTTTGACAAATATGTATTTTGTTTAAAAAGCTAAGATGTAAATATGAAGAGACAGTATTTAAAATAACTTGAAATCAGTTGAACAAGTTATTCAGTCCTGAAGTGCTTCAGCTCAATGGATATTTTTTTGAATGCTTCGTAGATAAACAGGTGCTTACTGCTAAGGTATATAATATTTTATGATGGTCTCTACCACCAAGCAAGCGGTTTTTTACCTTGTTAGGGAGGTAAGACTTACACAAATAATAGTAGTAGGGAATAATGAGATCATATAAAATGAATTGCTAAATTTAATATGAATAAATAGAAATGTAGTGTGTCTTTAAAGATAAAAAGATGGCTTCAATGCCAGGAAGACTTGGTCTCAGGTCTTACCTCTGACACATCCTGGCTGTATTGCCTTGGGCAAGACACAGCCTCTCAGTGTTGTCGGCAACTTTCTAAGAATATAGGTTACAAATAATGCATTAAACTACATTGAGAGAATGGATTTCCTCACCTTGGAGTTCCTTATGCCAATGAAATCACAGGTTCAGTACTTATCCCTCATAATATTAATTAGCATTACATTTTTTTGAACATATGTTGTAAGATGGGAGAATCAAATGTGATGATACACGTAAAGTATTTTGTAAACTTTAAAGTGCCTTATAAGTTCTAGTTGTTATCATTATTTATTAATTATCATTATTATTTTTATTACATCCAAGGAGGTAGGAATGAGCAGGGTACATTTGGGAGACAGCTAAGCAACTATCTTTTTTTCAAATTTTTTACCTATTTTTAAATTTTGAACTTAAATACAAAACCTTAAATACACAATAAGAAAAGAAAAAGGAACATATTATAAACTTAATTAAATACAAAATAAGAAAAGTGGGAAGAAAGCATTGCCATGTGCACAGGGGAACATAAGAGAGGATTCAAAATTATACAGCAGTAAATTTCCAAGAAAGCCTATAAAGTAAATACTACACATTGTGTTCAGAGCTGTCCATCTTTTCTTTGCTTCCTTGTTAAGTTTTCTTTTTTTCTTTCTGGGGTGCACTTTTTAATTTGTTCCCCCACCCCACCTTTGTCTCTCCCCTGTTCCCTGTCCCTCCCCATCCTGCTGAAGAAGCCTACAATTAAGTGCGGATATAGTCATATCCTTATCATATTCATATATACACACATATATGATATATATTCACACAAAGATATGTATTATATGTATACATACACTTTCATACACATACATATACTTAGATATCTGTAATCATACTCATATATATACATATACATTCATATGCATCTATGTAATACTGTACTATACTTATTTGTTCTGTTTCTCTGAGGGTGGATAACCTGTTCCTTCATAAATCCAAGTCTTTACATATTTTTCACTCTATCAACTCGTTTACCATACCACAGCAATATTCCATCCTTAAGACTGTCTAGTTATTTTAAATAGTCCAAAACAAAATTGATGAATACGACTGACACATAGTGTGTTGCACGATTTTTCTTTTGATTTAATCTATTTTAGCCTTAACTTTGTCTGAGATCATGATTACCACCCCTACTTCTTTTTCCCTAATTCTACTCCTGATCTTTATTTTATATTTGTATGTATCTCTAATTTCCTACCCCTTTTGACTCTTCTACTTTACTTCTACCTGCTACCTTGCCCTCCTTTTATTTAAACTACCTCTTCTCCATTCCTTGTCCTCCCATTCCCATTAATCTAACACACTTCTATAACCCCTTTACCCTATTCCCTTACCCTCCCCTTAAAAACCCCTCTCTTATCCTCTCTCCCCCAACACTCTCTTTTATTTCTTTCTGAATTTAGAAGACTTTCATATCCTTCTAGATATATATGTATTATTCCTTCTTCAACCCATTCCCAGTGAAAGTAGAGTCCCAGAACTACCAGCCCTCCTCCCTCATCTAATTGCTCTGTGTTGGTTTTTCCTCTTGCTCTTCATTTTTATAAGATAATTACTCTTTTTACTTGTTACTGAATGGTTTTTCTCTTATCATATCATACTCATGTCTATTCCAATCTTTCTTATGGATTACCCATGTACTAAAACAGCCTTAGACATAACAGTCTGCCCTTATTGTGTCCCTTGTAATTAGTCTTTGGTTTGTAGCTTATATTTCTCTTGACTCTTGTATATCAAATCTTTTATTAAGTTCAGGTTTTATTATTTTTAGCAAAATCCTGAAAGTCTAAGAATTCATTTAATGCCACTTTTTTTTCCATTCAGGATTATGCTTAACTTTGCTGAATATAATATTTTCAGCCACAAACCCAGTTATTTTGCTGTTTAATAGATTATGTTCTAAGACCTGACATGTTTTAGTGTCCCCACTGCTTGGTCTTGTGCAATTATAATTGTGACACCACGATATTTAAATTTTTTTTCTTGTTGCTTATACTATTTTGTCCTTGAGCTAGGGGTTTCAGAAATTGACTATAATATTCCTGTAGGTTTTCCTCATAGGGTCTCTTTCAGGTGGTGTTTGTTGGATTTTTTCTATTTCTACTTTCCCCTCTTGTTCTAATGCTTCAGGACAATCTTAAAAAATTATTTCTTGTATTAAGATTCTTTTCTTGATCATAGCTTTCAGGTAGCCTGATTATTCTTATGTTTTCTTGTTCTATTTTCCAGATGAGTGGTTTTTCTTATAAGATGCCTTACATTCTCATTCTATTTGTTCATCTTTATATTTTGTTTTATTATTTCTTGATCTCTTATAACTTTGCTGACTTCCCCTTGACCAATTCTGATTTTCAAGCAGTCATTTTCTTCCTTATGATTCTGAGTCTCTTTTGCTAGTTGGTTGACTTTCTTTTCATAATCTCATTTTTCTTGGATTGTTCTTATTTAAAAAATTTATTCTCAGTCTCTATCATTTGAGTTTTGAAGTCTTTTCACAGTTCTTCTATAAGTTCTTTTTGGGCAGTTGACCATTTGACATCCTGGGATTTTTCTTCAGATCTTCCCAGATTGTCTCAGGAGGACCACTCTTCTGCTCTAATTCAAGTTTATTTTAACCACCTTATGTTTGCCCCAAGGCATTATTTTATCTTATTAGTGGGTGAAATCTGGAGAGCTTGGAGTTTTCTGATCTGCTCTTCCATTTTCCCAGAATCTTCCATTAAGAGACTATCTTGACCAGATTGTGGTCAAGATAGTTGTTGAGCAAGGTATACTTTGATGTTTATATGCTTATATAATAGAGTTTGGCTAGATTACAAAAGGCCTTGCAAAGTTGATGATAGAGGCAGTGGGAAGCCATTAAAGATTGTTGAGCATCACATAATAAAAATTATATTTTAGGAAGAGGAATCATTCCATTACCGAGTTACATTTCAAATTAGAAATAATAGATCTCTGGTGATTATTGAATGGAAATAAAAAGTAGTTTATATTTTTTCTTACCTAGGCATGACATCATTATGAAAATTGATCATGAATTGGGTCAGAAACCCTCTCACAAATGTGTAAAAGTTAAGGACATCTTTTACTCAATATAATAAAAATTAAATTCAATAAAGACCCTTGAAGAAAGAATACAAAATTCATTGGAGACCAACTTATCCTTAAAGAATTGGTAGATCAAAGACTAATTCATTAAAAATGGAAAATTTTTTCAAAGCAAATGACAATAATGAAACAGTATACCAAACCTTATGAGATTCAGTTAAAGCCATCTTTAGGGGAAAACTTATGTCTCTAAATGAAAAGTTTTTCACCTTTTTATTCCATGGACACCTTTCCCAGTCTGGTAAAGTCTATAGATATCTTCTCAGAATAATGTTATTACGTGCAAAAAATGAAAATAAATTTGATTACAAAAGAAACCAATGGTATTGAAATACTGGTTTAAATTATTATTTTTTTTTTTTGCAAGGGAGAAGGCAGGGCAATTGGGTTTAAGTGACTTGCCCAAGGTCACATGGCTAGTAAGTGTTAAGTGTCTAAAACCGGTTTTGAACTAAGGTCCTCCTAACTCCAGGGCTGGTGCTCTATTCACTACACCACCTACCTGCCCCCAATTATTTCTTTTTTTTTTAATTCATGGACCTATTAAGAACTTTTTTCTCTAAATGCTTTCATTAACAAATGACATAAAAATGAATCAATGAATTTTATATGCAAATAAAATAAACTAGAAAAGCAACAAATATTCCCCAGCTGAACAACAAAGTAGAAATTTTGGAAGCCACTGGAGAGATTAATAAAATTAAAAACTGAAATAAAGCCTATTAAATTAATAAATAAAACTAGGAGCTCTTTGTTTTGAAAAAACAGCCAAGTAGATGAATAGTAATTCAATCTGATTTTTAAAAGATAGAGGAAAATCAAATTGTTCATTTTCAAAAATGAAAAAGTAATATTCACAACAATTCAAATAAAGGAAAATATCAGAAACTATTTTGCCTAATTATATATGTTCCCAAAATTGATAACTTAGATATAATCATTAAATACTTTAAAATATAAAATATTCAAATAAATTAAAGTATAGATTATTTTAATAATTATTATCAGAAATAAGAAATTGAGCAAGTTATAAATAAACTCTAAAGACAACAAAAACTCTAGGGAAAGGTAAGTTTGCAAGTCAATTCTCTCAAATATTCAAAGCACAATTCATTCTAGCATTACATAAAATCTTTGTAAAAGTAGGATAAGAAAAGAGCCTTTCAAATTCATTCTGTGATACAAATATAGTCTTTATACCTAAATGAGGGGGAGACCAAGCCGAGTAAGAAGCTTTAGATTAAGATACCTAATAAATATCGACACAAAAATATTAAGTAAAATAAAAGCAAGTGGGCAGGAACACATTAAAAGGATTATACACTATAGCTAGGTTGAACTTATACCAGCAATGCAGATTCATTCAATTATAAGGAAAAACAAAAATGAAATAACTGTTAAAAAATAATCAACACCTTATGATGGTAGCAATAGATTTCTAGATTGTTGGGCTTTTAGCAGAGTTGAACATCCATTTCTTTTTTTCTAAATTATTTTCATTTATTTCATCAAATATTTCCCAATTACATGTAAAAAAATTTGATAATCATTTTTTAAATATTTGCCTTTCCCAATTTTCTCCCTACTTCACTTCTCCTTGACATGGCAAGCAATTTGATATCATCATGTATATGAAGTCACACAAAACATATTTCTATACTTGCCATATTGCAAAAGTAAACATAAACAAAACAATAAAAATAAAGTTGAAAAAATATGCTTCAGCTGCATTCAGAGTTCATGAGTTCTCTCTCTGGAGGTTATTTTCATCATGGGTCCTTTGGAATTAGGAGCAGCTAGGTGACACAGTGCATAGCGTGCTAGACCTGAATTTAAGAACACTCATCTTCCTGAATTCAAATTCAGCCTCAGACACTTACTAGCTGTGTAACCCTTGCCATGTCACTTAACCCTGTTTACCTCAGTTCCTCATCTGTGAAATGATCTGGAGAAGGAAATGGCAAACCATTCCAGTGTCTTTGCCAAGAAAACACCAAATGGGCTCACAAAGAGTTGGACAGGACTGAAACCACTAAACAACAACAACCTTTAGAATTATTTTGGTTCTTTGTCTTTATCAGAGTAGCTAAATGTTTGATAGTTGATTATTCTTATAATATTGCTGTTACTATGTCCAATATGCTTCTGATTTCATTCACTTTCCATGAGTTCATGTAAGACTTCCCAGGTTTTTCTGAAACCAATCCTGCTCATCATTTCTTTTTTTTTTAAGCAATTGGGGTTAAATAACTTGCTCAAGGTTACACGGCTAGTCATTATTTATATGTGGCTGCTCATTTTCTGAGGCCGGTTTCGATCCCGGGTCATCCCAACTCTGAGGCTGGCGCTCTTACTCACTGTGCCACCTAGCCACCCCTCAACATTTCTTATTGCATAACAGTATTCCATCACAATCAAATAGTACAAATTGTTCAACCATTCCTCAGTTGATGGGCATTGACTTGATTTTTAATTCTTTGACACCATAAGAAAAGTTAGTATAAATATTGTTGTACAAATAGGTCCTTTCCCCTTTTCTTTTATCTCTTTGGGATATGGATCTAATAGTAGTGATGCAGGGTCAAAGAGTGTGCATACTTTTTATAGCCCTTTAGGCATAATTCTAAATTGTTGGGCTAGTTTACAAATCTATTAACATCCAAAACCCATTCATGTTTTAAAAAAATAGACTTTTCCTAAATGTGATATATAGCATCAAGAAAAAAAATTGTATTTTATGGAAAAGACCTTTTTAAATGATCAGGGGCAAAACGAGGAGCCTCATTATAACCCTTACTATCTATTCACTGTTATACCAACCTACTAAAATATTATTTTATAGAAATAAAAATCTAATAAGATAATTTATCTTATTATGCACTCCTGATATAAAAAATAGTACTACACAAATTAATTAATTTATTTGCTATTATACCAACCTACTAAAATATTATTTTATAGAAATAAAAAGCTAATAAGATAATTCATCTGGAGGAAAAGTTTCAAGATCTCAATGTGAATACTAATTTTTAAAAAAAAGGAGGAAAAAGGGGTCATATCTCAATCTCAACTACAAAGCAGTAATCTTCAAAGGGATTTGCTGTTAGTTAAAAAATAGTAAAATGTTGAAGGTCACAGTAGAACAAGCAACGAACAAGAAGTCCAGTGATAAACTACAATAAGTGATTTCTTCCACCACAGAATTATATAAAAAAAGTCAATCAGAAGTCTGTTTTCAATATAAAGGGGGAATCCCTCTGTATAAGACAAGTTTTTTCCAGAGGCAAAAAGAGGGTAAAACTCCCCTGAGAAAGTCCTAGGGTCATCAGAAATCGATAGAGTAGGGAACTTATTGAATGAGAGTGGGAGAAGACAGGGAATAGAGCAGGACATGTATATTGGTTTAAAGTAGAACTGTATCCCCCACCCCAACTATCATCATTCTCCGAGACCCTTAGATATCCAAACTGCAAACTATAGAAATCAACTTCAACTATAGTAGCACCACTGTGGAAGTATTCTATAATGCTGAGCCAGAGAATTGAGGAAGCGAAGGAACAGGGCAGGACACCATGTGTGGTGGTTTTTGCAGGGCTTTGCTGCCTTAGAGAATGAGTACAACATCCAGATAAGTTAAGGCCTTTATAAATAAATTACGTAAACCAGAGAAAAAATAACTCAACACTTGGTGAGACACAGAACACTGTGGAATTTGAGAAGAACATGGAACAATAAAATGCAGTGGATTCAAAAAGCATCAAAAATTATTAGAGCAGAATTTATGACCTACAGAGCAGAAATAATAGGTAGAAGAGAAACACTTGAATCAACAATGGCACATCTCACCAAAGAAACAAGAGAGGAGACAGTCGACTGAGAATGCAGATACTCGGAGTGAAGGGCAATCTAGAAGAAAACACTCTCAGTTCAAGCAGAACATAGTGATCTTGAAAACAGGATGGAGAGAGACAATCTAAGGATTATAGGTCTCCCAGAAGAACACAAGTCAAAAATCCTGAACACTATAGTACAATAAATAGTACCAAAAAATTGCCCAGGACTTCTGAACACAGAAAAAGAAACAGAAATTTAACAAATTCAGTCACTTCCAGGGGATTGACAAAATGAACAAACAAGAAAACAAAACCCCAACAAACCAAGACTGCAAGTTTTTTTTAACAAATGCTTTATTAACTTCTGTTTTACATCATTCATTTCCGCCAGATTTTGAGTTACAATCATTTTCCCCCCATTATTCCCCTACCCAACCTCCCAGAATAGTAGTCCCACAAGATATCGCTTCCTCCAGTCTGCTCTTTCCCATACCTTCTCCCATACCCCCATCGACTTTTCCATTAGAGGAAGGTGAATCATTGTGTCCCAATGCCTGCACATCTTATCTCCCTATTACAAGTAAAAGAGTATTAATAATAGTATTTATATATATTTGAAACATTTAATGTTACGACCTCGAATTTCAGATCCATTTCCTTCCTCCCTTGTCACCCATTCCTTCTTGGGAGATAAGTAATTCAGTATATGTTGTACATGTCTAGCTATGCAAAACATTATCATAGTAGATATATTGTACAAGGCTGCTTAAAATTCCCTCCCATTCATCCCACCCCCCACCTGGTCCATTTCCTACATGATCCTGTCCCTCTTCTATAGTGGGTACTTCCAACCTCCCCTCACCCCAAGGATGCCCTCCCATCCATCATCCCTCCTCTCATCCCCCTTCCCCCTATCCTGCTGCAGGTTGAGATATCCCATTTAGTATGTATGTCATTTTCTCCCTGAACCAAATTCAGTGTGAATGTGGTTTTGCCTTTTTAGCCTTCCTTATTCTCCCCCTCCTTTGCAACCACTTCCCCTACATGAGATAGTTTACCCTACCATGTCTCTCCCCATCTCCTCTTGCCACTTTCCTCTCTCACCTCATAATTTCATCCCTTGAGTATTCTCCTTCCCAACAAATTCAACCTATGCCCTCTATCCATATATAACTGTAACCATACACACACATTCACATATGTATTCATATGACCACACACCCTTCTTCCATTATTTTCATAGTGAGAAAGATATCATCAGTCACAGTTATTGCTTTTCCATATAGGAATGTAAATAGTTCAACTTGGATAAGTTCCTTTTGATTTCTTTTCCCTGATGACCTTCTCAGGCATCTCTTACTTCTTGCGTCTGGATGTCAAATTTTCTATTCAACTCTGGTTTTTTCCTCAAGAATGCTTGAAAGTCCTCTATTCCACTGAATGACCATATTTCTCCCTGAAACAAAATACTCAGTTTTGCTGGGTAGGTGACCCTTGGGTTCATTCCCAGTTCTTTTGCCCTCTGGAATATGATATTCCATGCCCTTCGATCCCTCACTGTAGAAGCTGCCAGGTCCTGGGCTATTCTGATTGTGTTTCCACAATATTGAAATTGTTTCTTCCTGGCTGCTTGTAGTATTTTCTCCCTGATCTAGGGATTCTGGAACCTGGCTATAATATTCCTGGGAGTTTTCTTTTTGGGATCTTTTTCAGGAGGTGATCTATGGATTCTTTCAACCTCTATTTTGCCCTCTGGATCTAAAACATCAGGGCAATTTTCCTTGAGAATTTCTTGAAGGGTGATTTCTAGGTTCTTCCTTTGATCATGGCTTTCAGGTAGTCCAATAATTTTAAATTGTCTCTCCTGGATCTATTTTCCAGGTCAGTGGTTTTTCCCATGAGATATTTCACATTACCTTCTACTCTTTCATTTGTTTGGATCTGCTTAACAGCATCTTGATTTCTCATAAAGTCATTAGCTTCCATTTGCTCCAGTCTAACTCTGAAGGAATGAATCTCCTCAGTGAACTTTTGAGATTCTTTTTCCATCTGGCAAATTCGACTTTTAAGGCATTCTTCTCCTCATTGCCCTTTTGGGCCTCCTTTGCCATTTGAGCTAGTCTATTTTTTAAGGTGTTGTTTTCCCCAGTCAGGCTGTTGACCCTCATTTCATACTTTTCCTGCATCCTTCTCATTTCTCTTTCCAATTTTTCCTCCACTTCTCTTATTTGATTTTTAAAGTCCTTCTTAAGGTCCTCTATGGCCTGCAACTCACTCATGTTTTCCCCTGGGGCTTTTGGAGCAGCACTTCTGACCTCACAGTCCTTTTCCTGCTCTATGCCCCCAAAATAGGAGTCTAGGGTTGCATTTTTCTGTTTCCTTTGCCTTGGCATGTTGCCACTTAATTACTTGACTTTTGGGCTTGTTGGCACACTATGGCTTTAAGGCCAGATAGAGGAATTTTCATCCCAAACCTGTGGGGAGCAACTTCCGTTTCTGGCAAGCTGTAAACCCACCCACAACTTCCACCCTAGATCACAATCCAGATCCAAGGAGGTTAAAGCAAGAGCGATTACCCCCCAAGACTGATCGCTGGATCTCCCCACGATTTGTAGGCTGGGAGCCGGAGCTGCCTCTGAAAACTACAAAATGGCGTTTGTCCTCAGCGGCTTCTAGCCCCAGGGGAGGGAGCTGACGCATTCCCCAAATACAGGTCCCAAAGTCCATAGGACACTAACCTCTTACTTTGTCCTAGGCATGTCTATGTTGATAATTCTGGAGTCGCCACAGTTCCTGGTGTTCTGGGGTTCCTCCAGCTGGCTGCTGATGAACAATGAATAGAATGAGAGAAATACTCTCTGGAAAGGGGCACAAAACTGAAATTTTAAGAAATGAATGAATAGGACTAATTGAAGGGAAGAAAAGAAATAAAGGATCTACTTGACTGAAAAGGAAAAAAAAGAGAGAGAAGTATATAACAAGATAAAATTGGGAAAGAAAAGGAACTAATAACAGAAACAAAAAGGGAAAGAGATAACAAAAGAGAGAAGGGGAATGGGGGGAGAGAAAGAAAACCAATGGGAATAGACTTATCTTTTTGAAAGATTAAGCTTAAGTAACTGGGGAAAAAGCCACATTGTACTGTATTTGCATTAGATGAGGGGAAAATCATAACTTAGGAAAAAATCAATATTAGAAACAAGCCGAAAATAAAAACTTAATTCATAAGCATAAATAGAAATGGAATAAACAAACACTCAAAAAACAAAAGGGGAGAAACAGGGAAACTGCAGTATTCTGAGAATTGTAGACAAACCAATTATCATTAACAAACTTATATACTTTTTGACAGCGTTCAGACTCATAATGGAAACATTTAATGAGCTACAAGAAGGCATAAACAGTAACACAATATTGACAGGAGACTTAATTTTCTCTCTTTTAATTTTGGATGTGGAAAAGAAAGATAACCAAAGGGGAAAATAGGGAACTGAGCAAATTGCTGGTGAAACTAGAACTAAAAGACTTATGGCACCTTTTTTAAAAGACTACATAATAATATTAGTATTCTGAGCACTAAGTGGAATCTTTACCCAAATTGACCATGTAGTAGAGCACAAAGATATTGCATGCAGTTGGAAAAAAAGGCCAAAATAGTAAATATATCATTTATTGGCCATAGTGCCAATAAAAATAGTCTTGATTCAGGGACCAGAAACAAAAGATACAGACCCAATGGAGACTTAATAATGAAATATAAAATAATAAGTGTGTCAAGGAACAATCAATAATTATTTAAAAGAAAATTGTAAGAATGAAACAATATGCTTAAATTTTTAGGATGCAACTAAAGTAACTCTCAAAGGAAAAATCATATTTTACCAACATACATTAACAAAATAGAAGAAAGAATTAATGAACTGAATATGCATTTTGAAATTTAATTCACCAACAAACAGACCTATGTAAACACAAGAGAAGATACTTAAAATTAAAGGAGACACTTCTACAGGCTCAGTCAAGCTCTCCCAGCATTCCCCTCCAATCAATTTTAAAATCAAGCTCCCCCAGCATTCCCCTCCAATCAATTTTAAAATCATGTCTCAAGTCAAATTCTGGAGAAGATCCAATAAAAAGGTCAGTGTGAGAGACGTTCTTCCTGCCCAAGACACCATAGAAGATTGAAATCAGAGATGTGTGTGACAAGGAAGGAGGCAGAGTTTCGGAGGTTGGCCTGGAGTCCATGTGGATAAAACACCAGTGGTGGGATTAGGGGTAAAGACAGAAACAGCAGCAACTTTGGGAGCTCTCAAGCCACAGATATCAAGGTAAACTTGCAACTGGTTAGAAAGAAATTAGAGGGTGTAGTAGTACTCTATGTAGGACCAGATGCTGGTTTGACATCACCATTGCCTATAACCACTTCTGGGTTATGGTTCAAGGGCAGAGAGGGTCACTTTCAATCAAGAAGGAGTGCAAACAATGAGGAGCAGTATCACTTCTGGCCCAAAAGAATCAGGGCCCCTGAGGAACAATATCATTTCCAGTCTCACAGGAGGAGGGGTTCTGAGAAGAATCACTAATTGATGTCCCAAGGGATCAGGGACCCTTCCTGAGTAAAGAATAGAGTGAAGACCAAAAGAGCAATGACCATACTTCTCAACACACGGGAAGCACTGCAAACTTCCATGGAACTGTGAACTGATGCAACCATTTTGGAGAGCAATTTGAAATTATGCCCAAAGCGTTATTAAGTTGCCTATATACCCTTTGACTCAGCAATACTCAGCTGGTTTTGTTTCCCAAGGTGATCAGGGTATATTCTAAAATATTCATAGCAGCTCTCTTTGTGGTGACAATGAATTGGAAATTGCAGGGATGCCTTTCAGTTGAGGAATAACTGAACAAATTGTGGTATGTGATTGTGGTAGAATACTACTGTGCTATAAGAGATAAACTAACTCCTCCTGAAGAGAGCCCAGAAGGCCAGCAGGAAGGGGCCATCACAATGCTCTGGGAACCCAGCTGTGGCTAGAGGGACATTGGGAGAGTATATCACCTGCAGCTGTGGCAGTTTCCAGAATTATGAACCATAGATGCCAAAGACAAACTGAGAGGTCAGTGGACTTTGGGAACAGGAAGTCCAGGACTGCAGTCTGGCCTCTTTCCCCAGAGGGAGAAGTTGCTGAGGCATGGTGGCCATTTCAGAGCTCCTGGCCTGCAGATTGTAGGGGGACCAAGCAACCAGTCTGAGAGGTAATCTCTCTTGATTTACCTGCTTGGATGAGGATCCCTGTCCTGGGTGGAGGTTCTGGGGTGCATGATCAGTGTGCCAGAGCCACTGGAGGCTTCTGAGAGGGCACCCAACTAAAAGCTCCAGGAGGTGAGAAAAACCCCAGCGATTTGGGACAAATCTCTCCTCTCTGGAAGCAGAGTTCCACTGTGGCAAAAAGCTCAAAAGTCAAGTTGATGAATAGCAACATGAGCAAGAATAGGAAGCAGGGCAAGCACAGTGGTCCAACTTTGGATTCCTTTTTGTGGAGACAAAAAGGATCAAGGCATGGAACAGGAGGAAGA
Source organism: Gymnobelideus leadbeateri (assembly GCA_011680675.1). Classification (NCBI taxonomy): domain Eukaryota; kingdom Metazoa; phylum Chordata; class Mammalia; order Diprotodontia; family Petauridae; genus Gymnobelideus; species Gymnobelideus leadbeateri. Next base: position 390,091 of record WOXC01010653.1, on the reverse strand, counting down.
CAGTGAAGTCAGAGCTCCTGCACCAAAAGCTTCTAAGAAAAATATGAACTGGTTACAGGCCATAGCAGAGCTTAAGAATGATTTTGAAAACCAAATAAGAGAAGTGGAGGAAAAATTGGGAAGAGAAATGAGAATGATACATGAAAAGAGAGTCAACAACCTGACTGAAGAAAATAACATGTTAAAAATAGACTAATTCAAATGGCAAAAGAGGCTCAAAAAACCATTGAGGAGAAGGATGCCTTAAAAAGCCAAATTTGCCAGACGGAAAAAGAATCTCAAAAGCTCACTGAACAGATCACCTCCAAACTATGTAAAAGGTGACTCTGAACAACTTCTGGAGCCCCAGCACCCACAGAACAACACAGAGAAGCTAACCTCCCGATGAGGATAGCCCAGGAGCCCCTGCAGGGAGCGGCCAGCGCAGCGCTCTGAGAGCATCGGCTTCCTCACCTCAGGGGTAGAAGCCGCTGAGGAGACACACCATTTTGTAGTTTTCAGAGGTAGCTCCAGCTCCTGGCCTACAAACTGTAGGGAGACCCAGCGATCAGTCTTGGGGGGTAATCTCTCTTGCTTTGACTTCCCTGGATCTGGATTGTGGTCTGGGGTGGAGGTCATGGGTGGGGTTCCAGCTTGCCAGAAACGGAAGTTGCCCCCCCCACAGGTTCAGGACAAAAGTTCCCCTGTCTGGCGGCAGAGCCATACTGTGGCGACAAGCCCAAAAGTCAAGTAATTAAGTGGCAACATGCCAAGACAAAGGAAACAAATTAAACAGAAAAATGCAACCTTAGACTCCTACTTTGGGGGCAAAGAGGATCGAAGCATAGAACACGAGGCGGGCTGTGAGGTCAGAAGTCCTGCTCCAAAAGCCCCAAAGGAAAACATGAGCGGGTTACAGGCCATAGAGGACCTTAAGAAGGACTTTAAAAACCAAATAAGAGAAGTGGAGGAAAAATTGGGAAGAGAAATGAGAAGGATGCAGGAAAAGTATGAAATGAGGGTCAACAGCCTGACTGAGGAAAACAACACCTTAACAAATAGACTAACTCAAATGGCAAAGGAGGCCCAAAAGGGCAATGAGGAGAAGAATGCCTTAAAAAGCCAAATTTGCCAGATGGAAAAAGAATCTCAAAAGTTCACTGAGGAGTTTCATTCCTTCAGATTTAGACTGGAGCAAATGGAAGCTAATGACTTTATGAGAAATCAAGATGCTGTTAAGCAGATCCAAACAAATGAAAGAATAGAAGGCAATGTGAAATTTCTCATGGGAAAAACCACTGACCTGGGAAATAGATCCAGGAGAGACAATTTAAAAATTATTGGACTACCTGCAAGCCATGATCAAAGAAAGAACCTAGAAATCACCCTTCAAGCAATTCTCAAGGAAAATTGCCCTCCTGAAAAAGTTCCCAAAAAGAAAACTACCAGGAATATTATAGCCAGGTTCCAGAATCCCCAGATCAAGGAGAAAATACTACAAGCAGCCAGGAAGAAACAATTTCAATATTGTGGAAACACAATCAGTATAGCCCAGGACCTGGCAGCTTCTACACTGAGGGATGGAAGGGCATGGAATATCATATTCCAGAGGGCAAAAGAACTGGGAATGAACCCAAGGGTCACCTACCCAGCAAAACTGAATCTTTTGTTTCAGGGGAAAATATGGTCATTCAGTGGAATAGAGCACTTTCATGCATTCTTGAGGAAAAAACCAGAGTTGAATAGAAAATTTGACATCCAGACACAAGAAGCAAGAGATGCTTGAGAAGGTAATCAAGGAAAAGATTTCAAAAGGAACTTATTTACATTCCTACATGGAAAAACAATAACTGTGACTGATGAAACCTTTCTCAGTATGAAAATAATGGAAGAAGGTTATATGGTCATATGAATACATATGTGAATGTGTGTATATATGTTTACAGTTATATATGGATAGAGGGCATAGGTTGAATTTGTTGGGAAGGGAGGATACTCAAGGGGTGAAATTATGAGGGGAGAGAGGCAAGTGGCAAGAGGAGATGGGGAGAGACAGGGTAGGGTAAACTATCTCATGTAGAAGAAGCAAGGGGAAGTGACTGCAAGGAAGGGGAAGAATAGGAAGGCAAAAAGGCAAAACCACATTCTCATTGAATTTGGTTCAGGGAGAGAATGACATACATACTAAATGGGATATCTCAACCTGCAGCAGAATAGGGAGAAGGGGGATGAGAGGAGGGAGGTTGGATGGGAGGGCATCCTTGGGGGAAAGGGAGGTCAGAAGTATCTATAGAAGACGGACAGGATCAAGTAAGGAATGGACCAGGTGGGGGGTGGGATGAGTGGGAGGGAATTATAAGCAGCCTTGTACAGTATATCTACTATGGTAGTGTTTTGCATAGCTAGACATGTACAACATATACTGAATTACTTATCTTCCCAGAGGGAATGGATGGCAAGGGAGGAAGGGAATGGATCTGAAATTCGAGGTCTTAAAATTAAATGTTTCAAATATATATAAATACTATTATTCAAAAAAAACTCACTGAAGAGAATAATTCTTTCAGAATTACATTGGAGTAAATGGAAGCTAGTGACTTGATGAGAAATAAAGATGCTGTTAAGCAGACCCAAATAAATGAAAGAATAGAAGGCAATGTGAAATATCTCATGGGAAAAACGACTGACCTGGAAAATAGATCCAGGAGAGAGAATTTAAAAATTATTGGACTACCTGAAAGCCATGATCAAGGAAAGAACCTAGAAATCATCCTTCAAGAAATTCTCAAGGAAAACTGCCCTGATGTTTTTGAACCAGAGGGCAAAATAGAGGTTGAAAGAATCCATTGATCACCTCCTGAAAAAGATCCCCAAAAGAAAACTCCAGGAGTATTATATCCAGGTTCCAGAATTCCCAGATCAAGGAGAAAACATTACAAGCAGCCAGGAAGAAATAATTTGAATATTGTCAAAACACAATCAAAATAACAGAGCATCTGGCAGCTTCTACATTGAGGGATCAAAGGGTTTGGGATATGATACTTCAGAGATCAAAGTATCTGGGATTAAAACCAAGAATCACTTACCCAGGAAAACTGAGTATCGTATTTTAGGGGAAAATTTGGTTATTCAATGGAATAGAGGACTTTCAAGCATTCAAGATGAAAAAAAACCAGAGTTGAATAGAAAATTTGACAGTTAGATACAAGAAACATGAGAAGGTAAACATGGAAAAGAAATCGTAAGGGACATCAAATTTGAACTGTTTGCATGCCTACATGGAAAAATGATCATTGTAACTCATGAAACTTTTCTCAGTATGAGAATAGTTGAAGGGAATATAAATGTGTGAATATATGTATATATATATATATATATATACATATATATGTCTATATAGGAGGATATATGGCTGTATGAATACATATCTTAGTGTGTGTGTGTGTGTGTGTGTGTGTGTGTGTGTGTGTATGTTTACAGGTATACATAGAGGGCACAGGACCAATTGAATAGGAAGGGATAATACTTAAAAGGTGAAATTGAGAGGTGAGAGAGGAATATAATGAGAGGAGATGGGGAGAGACAGAATGGGTTAAATTATCTCATATAGAAAAGGCAAGGGAAAACTTACAATGGAGGGGAAGAACAGGAAGGTAAAAAGGAATGAGTCAATTTTGTTGTCATTGAATTGGACTTAGAGAATTACTTACATGCTAAATAGGGTATCTTACCCTATAGGAGAGTAGGGGAGAAGGGGATTAGAGGGGGAATGATGGAAGGGAGGGCAGGTTGGGTGGGAGTGAAGCTGGAAGGACACATTTTTGAAAAGGAACAGGGTCAATGTAGAGAATAGAGCAAGTGGGAGGGTGGGATAGGATGGAGGGAAATATATATCCACTATAGAAATGTTTTGCATAGCTTCACATGTACAACTTATATTGAATTGTTTATCTTCCCAGTAAGGTTCGGTGATGATGGACGAGGGGGAATAATCTGGAATTAAAAGTTTTAAAATCAAGCGTTTTTTTAAAAATATACATATCATTATTATTTTTTATATGCAACTGGGAAATAAGATATACAGGCACTGAGGCATAGAGATCCATCTTGCCCTACTGGAAAGTCAGAGAGGGTGTGGGGGAGGACATAGAAGAGAGCAGATTGGGGGAGAGGGTATTTAGTGGGATCACTGTTTTGGGGTAGAGGAAGGATGTGGAAAAAGTTTGTAACTCAAAATCTTGAAGAAATCCATGCTGTAAACTAAAAATAAAAAATAAAGTTTAATTAAAAGTTTAATTAAAAAAAAAAGAAATGATGAGCTTGATGACCTTAGAAAAAACATCAATAGATTTGCACAAAATGGTGATGAGTGAGATGAAAAGAATCAAGAGAATACAGAAATCAAGAGTATACAGTAATATTAATATTGTTTTAAGAACATCTTTGAGAGAACAAGTCATTTTGACTCTCAGAATGTCCAAAATAAATACAAAGGACCTGTGAAGGAGGAAGCTATCTGCATGCAGAGCAAGAATTGATAAATAGAAGTATGTATAGAATGATTATATATAATATATTCATATATATATATATATAGATAGATATCACATATACATACATATACACACATTTGTTTAATGGTAACCATCTCTAGGATGCAGAAAGCAAAGGAACAAAAAAAGAAAAAAAATTCATGTAATTACATTACATTTGTTATATATTTAAAAGGAATAGAAAGTTTTACATAATAAATTTGCAGTTTCATATAAAATTTTTTATTTTGCTATGTTATGAAAATGCTTGTTTTATCCCATAAGTTAAAAATTAACAAATAGAAGGACTTACATGAACTGATACAAAGTGAAAAGAGCAGAAGTAAGAGAACATTGATCGCAGTAACAGCAACAATGTAATGATCATCTAGGAATGATTTAGCTCTTCTCAGCAACAGAATGATCTAAGACAATTCCAAAAGACTCATGATGGAAAATTCTCTCCACATCCAGAGAAAGAATTGATGACAAGTTGAAGCATACTATTTTTATTTTAGTTTTTGTTTTTTCTTTTAACGTGTTTCTTCTTTCACAACATTAGTAATCTGGAAATTGTGTTTGTGGGTTTATTTTTTTTATTAAGGGTGGAAACATGTTTTGCATGATGGCATATATATAATCTACAGAAAAGTTCTTAACATCTTAAGTTAGGCGAAAGTGAGGAGGAGAGGGAAAATTTGGGGACTCAAATTTTTTTTTTTAAAATGAATGCTAGGGGCGACTAGGTGGTGCAGTCAGGAGAAGCGCCAGCCCTGGAGTTGGGAGGACCTGGGATCGGTTCCGGCCTCAGATACTTAATACCCACACAAAAAAACTGGCCATGTAACCTTGAGGAAGTTACTTAACCCCAATTGCTTTTAAAAAAATGAATGCTAAAAATTGTGTTTATGTGTACTTGGGAAAAAAATTGAAGTAATATTTAAACAGGAAAAAAAAGGAATTGACCAACCAGAAAAGCAGTACTAAAATTCACTGATGAAAAATTTTAACTCCTTAAAAATTAGAATTGGGCAAGTGAAAGCTAATGACTCACGAGACACCAAGAATCAATAAAAGAAAGCAAAAGAATGAAAATAAAATAAGAAAATAAGGACTATCTTGTTGGAAAAACAATAGACCTGTAAAATAGATCAAGGACAGTTAATTTAAGAATCATTGGATTACCTGTAAGCCATGATCAAAGAAAGAGCCTAGACATCCAATTTCAAGAAATTTTCTAGGAAATTTCTTGTTGTTGTGCCATTTTAGTCATGTCCTACTCTGTGACCCCATTTTTGGATTTTCTTGGAAAGAGACTAGAGTGGTTTGACATTTCCTTTTCCAGCTCATTTTATAGATGAGGAAACTAAGGCAAACAGAGTTAAGTGACTTTTCGAGGGTCACAAGGTAGTAAATATCTGAGGCCAAATTTGAACCCCCGAAGAATCTTCCTGATTCTAAGCCCAGTGTTCTAGCTACTATAGCACCTACCTAACCACTATCCAGAAAAACTGCCCTGATATTCTGGATCCAGAGGGTAAAATAGAAATTGAAAGCATTCACTGAATACCACCTGCAAGAGATTTCAAAATCAAAATTCCCTGAATTCCCAGGTCAAAGAGAAAATACATCAAGCATCCTGAAAGGAACTATTCAGATAATGTAGAGCCACAATCAGGATCAGCTAAGATTTAGCAGCTACCACATTAAAGGAGCAGAATGCTTGGAACATGATATTCCCTGGTAGGCAAAAGATCTAGGATTAAAACCAAGAATAACCTACCCAAAAAAGGTAAATATAATCCTTAAAGGGGAAATATAGATAATAATGAATTTGAAGAGTTTCAAGCATTCTTGACGAAATGTCCTGGACTGAATAGAATATTTGACTTCCATATACAAGATTCAAGAGTAACATAAAAAGGTAAAAATAAAAGAAAACTAACAAGGACTCAATAAATCTGAAATAAGTACTTTTCTATATGTCAGGATGAAACATGTATCTTCTAAGAACTTTATCATTATTATGGCATTTAGAAGGATTTGAGGTAGAAGGAAAGGGGTGAGGGAGTTGACTGTGTTAGGATGATGTAAAAAAAAGGGGGGGTATAGGCAAGAAAAAAGAATGCCTTAGTAGAATGGGTAGAGTAGAGGAAGAATGTAAAAAGACATTCAACAATGCGCTGTCACAGTAGTGGGAAAAATGATGGGGGGGAGGGTGCAGAATGCAGGCAATGCATGAATGTCACTCAATTTAAATTGGTTGTTCAAAAGGGAAAACACACACACACACACACACACACACACACACACACACACATACACGTTCACATACACTCAGTGGGTTATAGAAAGCTGTCTTACCCAATAGGTGAAATAAGAGAATAAGGAGATAAGAAAAAGGAGGGGGGGGGGCGGTAAGAGTGATAAGAGCCAGGGCAGATTAAAAAAAAAAAGCAGTAGTTAAAAGCAAAATAGTCTTTAGAGGAGTGACAAGATAACAAAAAATTGAGAAGGATAAATGGAAGAAAATGAAATAAAAGGGAAAGGACAGTAATCATAACTGTGAAAGTGAATGCAATGAACTTACCCATAAAATGGAAGCTGAGAGAAGAATGGATTAGAAACAAGAATCCACAAATATGTTGTTTACAAGAAACACATTTAAAACAGAGAGACACACCCAGTGTTAAAATAAATGAATGGAGCAGAATCTATTAAGCTTCAGCTGAAGTAAAAAAGATAGGAGCAGCAATCATCATGATCTTGGATAAAGAAAAGGCACAAATACACCTAATTAAAAGGAATAAGCAGGTCAGCTATATCTTGCTAAAAGGAACCATACACAATAAAATAATAACAATACTCAACATATATGTATCATGGGGCATAGCATCCAAATTCTTTTTTTTTTTCTTTTTGGAGGGCAATTGGGTTTAAGTAACCTGCCCAAGGTCACACGGCTAGGTTTTTGTTTGTGTGTGTTAAGTGTCTGAGGTCAGATCCGAACTCAGGTCCTTCTGACTCCAGGGCCAGCGCTCTACTCACTGCGCCCCCTAGCCACCCCCATCCAAATTCTTAAAAGAAAAATTAACTACAGGAAGAAATATTCAAACTATACTAATGGGAGACCTCAACATTATCCACTCAGAACTAGATAAATTTAGCCACAAATAAATAAGCAGAATTCAAGGAGATGAGTAGAATCATAGCAAAGTTAGACTTCTGGTGAAACTGAATAGGAATGGAAAGGAATATATCTTTTTCTCACCTATACATGGCACCTTCACAAAAGTTTTCCATCTATTAGACCATCAAAAGCTCATAACCAAATACAGAAAAATAGAAACATGAAATACATCCTTTTCAGACCATATTGCAATAAATTTTACATTTGGGGGGCAGAGGCAAGATGGTGGAATAGTAACAGCATTTCTGCAAAGCTCCTGCTCCCACCACTTCCAAATTTATGTAAAAGGGGAATCTGAACAACCTCTGGAGCTACTGAACCCACAAAATGACACAGAGAAGCTAACTTCCCCCTAGGGATAGCCCAGCAGCCCAGCAGGGAGTGGCTAGCACAGCGCTATAGGAACCAAGGCCAGGCTCCTGTGAGCCTGAGGTTTTAGCCCCAGGGTAGCCCAACGAGCAGCTGGCTGGAGGGACTCCAGAACACCCGTAGCTGTGGCATTTCCAGAATTATCAACACATAGATAACTAGGACAAAGTGAGAGGTCAGTGCCCTATGGATTTTGGGACTGGTTGGGAGAGCATGTCGGCTTCTTCTCCTGGGGACAAGAAGCCACTGAGTAGGCTTGGGGCAGCCCACCATGTTCCAGTTTCAACTCTTGGCCTACAGTCTGTAGGGGTATCCGGGAATCAGTCTGGGGGAGGGGTAATCACTCTTGCTTTAACCTTCTTGGATCTGGATTGCAGTATGGGCTGGAGGTCTTGGGGTGTGTGACCAGGTTGCCAGGCCATGTGGAGGCTTCAGAGAGTGCACCCAACTACCTCTGGCAGCTGAGAAAACCCCACTGTTTGGAACAGAAGCTCCCCTGGCTGGTGGCAGAGTCCTACTGTCGCAACAAGCCCCAAAATCAAGTAATTGAGTGGCAATATACCTAGGCAAAGGAAACAAAATAAACAGAAAAAGTCAACATTAGACTCCTATTTTGGGGGTAAAGAGGATCGAAGCATGGAACAGGAGGAGGACTGGGGGGTCAGAACTCCTGCACCAAAAGCCCCAAGTGAAAAAACAAGCTGGTTACAGGCCATAAAGGACCTTAAACAGATAAGAGAAGTGGAGGAAAAATTGGGAAGAGAAATGAGAAAGATGGAAGAAAAGTATGAAATGAAAGTCAACAGCCTGGCTAAGGAAAATAACACCTTAAAAAATAGACAAAATCAAATAGCAAAAGAGGCTGAAAAAGGCAATGAGGAGAAGAATGCCTTAAAAAGTCGAATTTGCCAGATGGAAAAAGAATCTCAAAAGCTCACTAAGGAGAATCATTTCTTCAGAATTAGACTGGAGTAAATGTAATCACATGCAAAATAGTATTTATATATATATTTGAAACATTTAATTTTGAAACTTCAAATTTCAGATCCCTTCCCTTCCTCCCTTGTCGCCCACTCCCTCTGGAAAGATAAGCAATTCAGTATGTGTTGTACATGTATAGCTATGCAAAACATTACCATAGTAGATATATTATAAAAGACTGCTTATATTTCTCTCCTACACATCCCACCCCCCACCTGGTCCATTCCCTACTTTGATCCTTTCCCTCTTCGAAAATGGGTACTTCCAACCTCCCCTGCCCCCAGAATGCCTGCACCTCCATCATCCTCTCTCTCATCCTCCTTCCCCCTATTCTCCTGGAGGGTGAGATATCCCATTTAGTATGTATGTCATTCTCTCCCTGAGCCAAATTCAATGAGAATGTGGTTTTGCCTTTTTGCCTTCCTATTCTTCCCCTCCCCTGGAACTACTTCCCCTTGCTTCTTCTACATGAGATAGTTCCTACCCTGTCTCTCCCCAACTCCTCTTGCCACTTTCCTATCTCACCCCATAACTTCACCTTTTAAGTATCTTCCCTGCCCATCAAATTCAACCTGTGCCCTCTATCCATGTATAACTGTAAACATATATACAAACAGTCATATATGTATTCATATGTCCATATACCCTTCTTCCATTATTTTCGTACTGAGAAAGGTTTCATCAGTCACAGTTATTGTTTTTCCATATAGGAATGTAAATAATTCAACTTTGATGAGTTCCTTTTGATTTCTTTTCCCTGATTACCTTCTCAGGCATCTCTTGCTTCTTGTGTCTGGATGTCAAATTTTCTATTCAGCTCTGGTTTTTTCCTCAAGAATGCTTGAAAGTCCTCCATTCCACTGAATGACCATATTTTCCCCTGAAACAAAATACTCAATTTTGCTGGGTAGGTGACTCTTGGGTTCAATCCCAGCTCCATTGCCCTCTGGAATATCATACTCCATGTCCTTTGATCCCTCAGTGTAGAAGCTGCCAGGTCCTTTGCTATTCTGATTGTGTTTCCACAATATTGAAATTGTTTCTTCCTGGCTTCTTGTAGTATTTTCTCCTTGATTTGGGAATTCTAGAACCTGGCTATAATATTCCTGGGAGTTTTCTTTTTGGGATTTTTTTCAGGAGGTGATCTGTGGATTCTTTCAACCTCTATTTTGCCCTCTGGGTCTAAAACATCAGGGCAATTTGCCTTCAGAATTTCTTGAAGGGTGATTTCTAGGTTCTTTCTTTGATCATGGCTTTGGGGTAGTCCAATAATTTTTAAATTGTCTCTCCTGGATCTATTTTCCAGGTCAGTGGTTTTTCCCATGAGATATTTCACATTGCCTTCTATTCTTTCATTTGTTTAGATCTGCTTAAGAGCATCTTCATTTCTCCTAAAGTCATTAGCTTCCATTAGCTCCAGTCAAACTCTGAAGGAATGTATCTCCTCAGTGAGCTTTTGAGATTCTTTTTCCATCTGGCAAATTTGCCTTTTTAAGGCATTCTTCTCCTCATTGCCCTTTTGGGCCTACTTTTCCATTTGAGTTAGTCCATTTTTAAGGTGTTATTTTCCTTAGTCAGGCTGTTGACCCTCATTTCATACTTTTCCTGCATCCTTCTCATTTCTCTTCCCAATTTTTCCTCCACTTTTTTGATTTTTCAAGTCCTTCTTAAGGTCCTCTATGGCCTGTAACCTGCTCATATTTTCCTTTGGGGCTTTTGGCGCAGGATTTCTGACCTCACAGCCCTCTTCCTGTTCTATGCTTCGATCCTCTTTGCCCCCAAAGTAGGAGTCTAAGGTTGCATGTCGTCGGATCCTTTCCTGGGGCCTTCCGGACGCCACGTGGCGGGGAGTGCCGAGCAGAACAAAGCACACTTACACAGCAACTCAGGGGGCAACTCCAACTTTATTTCCTGCTCTTCTACATATATAGCCTATCCTATGCAAGCACTTTCCATTTTGGCTCTTGGCCAATTACAACACCTTTTGCCTTTTAAGGTCAAGCACACCTTAACCCTGGGACTCTTATCTCGAGATTTCTACCTGGAGCAAGGATATTCCTTTTGGACCCGGATGTACCTCACTCCTTAGAACAAGGCGTGGTCAGCTGGAGGCCTAGCAGTCCCTCAAGTGCCTAGAGGGTTAATGGGGGCAAGAGGCCTTGCCATTATCGCCTAAGCCCGGAGGCAGTGCCGTCACAGGTCCAGGGACCTCTCAAGGGCACTGAGGTAAATCCGCATTGGCTCTCCCACAGTTGCATTTTTCTGTTTAATTTGTTTCCTTTGCCTTGGCATGTTGCCACTTAATTACTTGATTTTTGGGCTTGTCACCACAGTATAGCTCTGCCACCAGACAGGGCAACTTTCGTCCCGAACCTGTTGGGGGGCAACTTCCGTTTCTGGCAAGCTGGAAACCCACCCACGACCTCCACCCCAGACCACAAACCAGATCCAGGGAGGTTAAAGCAAGAGCGATTGCCTCCCAAGACTGATCGCTGGATCTCTCTACAGTTCGCAGGCTGGGAGCTGGAGCTGCCTCTGAAAACTACAAAATGGAGTGTCTCCTGAGCGGCTTCTAGCCCCCAGGGGAGGAAGCCGACGCATTCCCCAAATACTGGTCCCAAATTCCATAGGGCACTAACCTCTCACTTTGTCCTAGGCATGTCTATGTTGATAATTCTGGAATCACCACAGCTGCTGGTGTTCTGGGGTCCCTCCACCAGCTGCTGGCCCGGCTGCCCTGGGGTTAAACCTAGGACTCAGGAGGACCTGTGCTCGGCTCCCGGTGCACTGCGCACTGCGCTGGTCCTTCCTGCAGGGTTGCTGGGCTGTCCTCAGCAGGAGGTTAGCTTCACTGTCTTTTTCTGTGGGTACTGGGGCTCCAGAAGTTGTTCAGAGTCCCCTTTTACGTAGTTTGGAGGTGATCTGGCGGGAGAGTGGCTTGGACGTGCTATTTCTACTCTAATTTTAATATTTTTGATTTTCTTGAATTGCTCTTATTTTCTTTTCTAATTCATCCTCAATCTCTCTTATTTGATTGCTAAAGTCTTTTTTTTAACTTATAAGAATTCTTTTTGTGCGTTGCACTATTTGACATTTCTCAGTGAAAAAGGAGTAGCTTTTTAAACTCCATTATAATCCTTTGAATAGGAACCCATATCTTCTCTATCCCCATAGTAATTACCAATTATTGGGTTCTTTCTCCTTTGCTTACTCATTTTATTGATATATTTATTGTTTTATTTTTTAGCAGCTACTACTGTAATCAAGTTCTAGTCCTGAGGTTTGTGGAATGATGTCCCAAGGCTTAGGCCTTTTTACTGTTTTTTTCTGAAGTCTCTCTCAGGGCACAAGCTTGGGCTCTCCTTTCTACTCTTAAGTAACTATCCTGCAAATGATTTTCCTCCCTGCAGTCCCTCAGATGGCTATAAATTACAGTTGTCCTCTCTACCCTGGAACTGAAATCAGGGACTCTCCTCTCTTGCAAAGGCCCATGACCAGCAGGGTCCCAACCCTGCTACTACTGCACTCACCAGGTATGTCCTAGTTTTCCCTCACAGTCCATAATGAGTCAGTTCAGCTCAGCTGTGCTTGGCCTTCCTGGATAGTGGAAGGTTCTTCAGTCTTCTCCTACTCAGACCCTCACACTGTCCACAATTTGAAAGTTTCTAAGACTGAGATTCCTTCTCACCCGAGCTGCCCCTTGGCCTTATTGTTTTTGGATTCTACAGTCAGCCTAGAGTTATTTGCCCTTCATTTATTCAGAACCTCTGCTCCCAAGGTCAGATCTTTCCTAGGATCTTCTCAAATTTGTGTTTACTTCTGCTGCTTGATGTTCTGCCTTTTTTTGTAGAGGAAATTTGGAGAAATGAAAATTTTCTGACCTACTCTACCGTCTTGCCAGAATACTATTTGTTATTAGCTCTTGAGGCTCTTACCTAGTGCTAGGGGTTCTATCTTCTTATCCTTTTTGTTTTCCTGTAAATTACTGCATATGTGTTATATATTATACACACCCACACATCCCTTTAGATTTTCAGAATTTGTAAAATGTAGGTACTGTTGGTTAATCAATAAGCATTTTTTATGCACCTACACTATTTCAGGCAATATGCAAAAAGCAGGGCATAGAAAGAAAGGTTCAATAATAGTCCTTGCCAATGAAAATGCTGGGTTTTGAGAGATAGTGTTTTGTACAAGGCCAGTGTCACTGGATTGCAAAGTATTGAGAGGAGAGTCAGTATTAGAAGATTGGAAGGGTAGAAAGGGGGAAATTCATGAAAAACTTAAAAATGAGTTAGCATTGATTTAGTGTGACTATGTGTCGGTCATTGTACTAAGCACTTTACAATTATCTCATTTCATCTTCACAACAATCTTGGAAGGCATGTGCTATTATTATTCCTATTATACAATTAAGGAAATTGAAGAAAACAGGGTAAGGGATTTGCCCAGAGTCACATAACTAATAAGCATCAGACACCGGATTTGAACTCAATTCTTACTCCCTCAAGACCCAGCATTCTATCCATGGAGCCACCAGATGCCTCTTGGCTTTAAAAGCCAGAGCATTTTATATATGATCCTGAAGGCAATAGAGAATCATCTTGCTCATCACATGATTTTTTCAGTCTCAACTTTGCCATATAAGGGCTAATTATAACTTAGTTTAATTACAGATTGAAAAGCAAACAACTAAACTCTTAATCAGCTAAGGTAGCAAAAGCATTAAGAAATCGCCAGAGATATGCTCAAGTGATGTAATAGAGGAATTTAAATGAGAATTTTCAGTGTTTTAAAAATTATAAGATAAGTGCTTGAAGAATAAAAATCAGATGAAATTAAATGTGCAGGAATTAAATGTGTATAAAAAAATTATCAACATAGGGAGTATGATAATCTCTAAAAATTGACATAAGCAATAAGCAGTAGAATTCAAATGGTAGAAGAGGGATTTGTGCAGAATATGAAGCTGGACAAAGAAAATAAAATAATACTGTTATTCAAAATCTTGTTTAAAAAAATCCCACCTCAATTGGAAGATGTGAAAAATAGAACATATTGTTGCCTTCTCAGAATTGCTGACATCCCAGAGGATTTAGAAACCAAAATAACTAGTACTTCATAGTTCAGGTGATTACCAAATATATTTTTCCACAGCTGGTAAACTGCAACTAGAATGAATCTAGAGGTTGGGGGGAAGCTAGGTGGCACAGTGAATAGAGCACTTGCCCTGGAGTAAGAAGGACCTGAGTTCAAAACTGGCTTCAGACACTTAACACTTACTAGCCGTGTGACCTTGAGCAAGTCACTTAACCCCAATTGCCTTGCCTTCCCCCTTCCAAAAAAGCAAAAAAGCCAAAAAAAAAGAATCTATAGGATGTCCACAAGAGAGAAATGCAGTTTAGCATACATAGAGACATTTTTCTCTAATACTCTACTGGTAAGGACACACACACACAAACACACACACACACACACACACACACACATTCTTACATATAGTTGCCAGAATAAATCTCTTACCAAGGCATAATTATCAAAGCGAATCAAAGCATGTCAAAGTGAACTTTTTTAAGGAAAATAAGAGAGGATCACAGAAATTGAGAACCATGATCTATGAACTCTGAATTATTTACCCAGAAAAATTCCACATGATCTGTGAAGACAAAAGATAAACATTTGAGAGTGAAAAAGACAGTGAAAAGTTTACACAGGGACACTTTGAAAACTAAGCAAAAAATAAGCCTTCTGACAAAAAAAAAGAAATAAATCTATTCCTAAGAATATTGTATTGGCTAAATCACTAAAAGGAAAGGAACATATTGGCAAAATATATTTGTATTAAATATGTTAGAGAAAGGTCTAACCTCCATTGTCTACAACTGATTGCTGCATATATCCATAAAGCTTATCATGAACATTCTGCAGTGGAGCCAAAGGATAAGAATGGACAATTTACAAAGTAGGAAATGGAAACTGAAAAAAATGTCAAACATCACTAATATGGGAAAATAATAAATAAGGAAAATATTAAGATCAGCAAACATTTTTTAAGACCCTGACTAAGTCCTAGAGATACAATGACAAAAGTAAAATAGTTCCTGTTCTCAGGTAGCTAACATACATATTTCAGTATTGATGGATCTGTGGAAAATACATTATTGGCAGGATTACAAAGTGGTACCGATAATTTAGAAATTAGCATTCGACAAATCACAGTACTGATTAAACCTTCTCACCAGCAATTTTATTGCTAAGATTCTATCCCTTGAATAACATAAAAGAAAAAATTAACTTGTTTGGATCAATATTCATTACATCTCTGTAATATAAAATACTAGTAGAATATATAATATTACTATAAAAAGCTATAAACACTAACAACTGGAGAACATCTGAAAATTATATTAGTATGATATTATAGTACCATAAAATATGAAACATAAATGCTATTACTGTTATTATTATGAATGAACCTATACAAAATTCTAGTTTTAAATAAATTGAACCAGGCATGTTCTGTGATTTTAGAAAGAAAAAGAAAACAGGATTTAAAGGTGATAGAACTTGGTCAGGTGTAAAAAGGCATACATAACAAAAGCTTCCTTTACTTGTTTGTGACTCCTTTGAGTTCTTCATTGTTAGAACAACTAAGAGTTTAGGTTCTAAAAGTTTTAGGAAGGAAGGAAGTATTTATTAATTACTTCCTATGTGCTAGGCACTGTGCTAAGTATTGAGGATGAGGGTGGAAGGTGAGAGAAAGAGAATAAAAAAAGAAACAGTTCCTGCCTTCAAAGAGTTTACATTCTAATGGAACAAGGCAATACACAAAAGGAAGCTGAAAAGAGGGAGGTGAAGTGGGAAGGTTAATAAAGGTATTTTGAAGTCTGTAAAATTGAAGAGAGGACTTGATTACCATTTGATTTATATTTTATACATATATTTCATACATTTATATTTGTATTTTGTTGTTGGTTACTAAATTTATAATAAAAAACTTAAAACAAGTAAAAAACAACCAGATATGATTTTAACATGTAGAGCATTAAAAAACAAAACAAAACAATTAAGCTTTGATCTCTTAGTTGTCTCATATTTCCAGAGTTATTAGAGGCAGCTTAACCTCTGTTAAACTTATGAAAAAGTGAGCTTTGCCCATTTTGCTTGCAAATTGTCCTAAATACTCTATTGCCCTTTGTCATCCTACCATTTTTTCTGATTTCAAAGGATTTGAAGATGTTATCCACAAGCTCAGCTTAGTCCTTTGAAACTGTTGAAGTATGACTACTATATACTAATCTGTGTGAGCACAGAGACTGTGTTTTATCTCATCTTTTATCTCATTTATCCATTGCCTACATAAGTGTTAGATTTCAATTACAAAACAATAGGATTGATAACTTTTCTTGATTTAAAAAAAATTTACTCTTTTCATATATCTATAACAGATAAAAATTTACACGGACCCTTAATTGATCATTAATAATTTCCAACAGGGAAGAAATTTACTACCCCTTCTTACTAAGAAGGAATCTTCCCTTGTCTTCATATATGCAATTAAGTGGTTCTCATGATGATCTTTTCCAACTTCCTTATAGTGAGTTTACAAAATAGGCTTTAG
The DNA here is from genome assembly GCA_011680675.1 of Gymnobelideus leadbeateri. Classification (NCBI taxonomy): domain Eukaryota; kingdom Metazoa; phylum Chordata; class Mammalia; order Diprotodontia; family Petauridae; genus Gymnobelideus; species Gymnobelideus leadbeateri. The sequence goes on along the minus strand of WOXC01010653.1, from coordinate 373,419 downwards.
GCAAACAAAAAATAAAAAGTACTTTAAAAATTTCTACAATTTTACTTATTTTATAAACTTCATTGTTTTATAAATGTTTTCTTTCATATTCTCTTTGTTGAACTATCATTACAATCAATTATAGCTTTAGAAACACAAGGGTCTGCTTTGTAAAGTAATAAAATTATCTCTGCAACTTACACAACAAAAAGCTGGAAGAGTTAAAAGATATGGATATAGATTATTTTTCCATACTAGAGGCATATTTATCCAAAAGATTCAATAAATTTGAAAATGAACATTCCCTGCATCAAGGCTGCATCTCATCTTCTGTGATGGTGCTTTTACATTTGCATACAACTTTGTCTAATTGCTACTTGACTCATAATGCTAAGCTCAAGGTTCACACAGATCGCATTTTCAAACCAATTTCTAGAATTTAAATATTTTATTTCAAAACCTTGGATTGAAAGAGGAGAGGAAATGATTTGTATTTTTCATTAGTAGCTTGTTTTCATAATCATCTTATGGAAGAAATTCCCAAAGTGCATATTAACACATTTTTAGGAATTTTCATTCGATTTTGAACATAGGCAAGTTGATAAAGTTGTAGTAATTTTATAGGTAAGTTAAGACCATTATTTTTAAATCCTATTAAGTAAAACTTTATGAGGCATAGTTAATTATATATTTCCACCAGCATGTATTTGCAAAATTTTAGTTAAATGTCTAAATAATGGAAGTGAATTTGTTTTTTTTTTTAATTGTGAACAATACATATAATAACATAGTCATTTTATCAAATTGTAGATAAAGTCCATGCATAGCATTTCAATTATGTGACTTTATGGAAGGTGTTTGTTGAGGGCTAATTCTGTCTTAGACTAGTCTCTTAGTAGTTTAGATCTAAGTCCATAGCAGAAGAAGGACATTCAGAGCAAGGAGGGGATGTTCATCTAAGACATAGTCTTGATTTAGTCAAGATACCTTTCTTTTATTGTTGTTGGTCATCCTGCTGGTCTCTGATCAGATGCCCAGGGAAGGAGCTCTATCTCTACTAGGAGATTATATCAAGTATAGCCTAAACCTTACTCCTCTGAGTTAGTGAAGAGTTGAGGGCAGTTTGAATATCTTTTAAAGAAAAACTAACTTAGCTTGTGTGGTATAGGGCCTTAGTAAAATTTAACCCTTCTTGTCTCAATGACTGCTAGGTCTTATACTGACAGCAATGTGTAAACACGCCATCACTTCCAGATTGCATTAAACAAGACTATTTTGGGCCTTCCTTCTCTGCTGGGATCTTTCTCTCTGCTAACCCTGCTGCTTCTGGGGCCCTGGATGCTACCTGCTACCACTCCCTGGGGCTTGCCCAAGCATTGCCATTGGTGCTACTACTTCACTTCAAACTTTTGCTCAGAAGGAATGAGTTCCCCAATTCTAGGCTGATTTGTGTAGTGCCTTTTCAAAAGTTTAAATGATTAATTCTTCTCACGAAAATTCGGGGCCCTATCAAAATGGCATAATGAGGAGGCTTTGTGCTTGTTTTTAAGATTTGAGAGGCTCTCCTTTTATCCAGGAGTCTATTCAGATAGGAGAAAAGACATACAGACATCTTTTATTTCATCAGCAGAAGTTGGTATTTACCTGGTTTTCAGTAAGCCAAAGACACATCCCCTCGTGTTTGTCTCTTATTGTCACAGTACCTTGAACGCTATACTGAATCAGGAGATGTGGGTTCTAGACTGTTCTATCTTTGCCTTCTGGCAGATCCCTGGTCACCTTACCCTAGTTATGGCTCTAGTGATAGTTGTCTAGTAATCTTTTCTCGGTACATGCAAATTCAACTATGCATACTTATTATGCATAAATATGCACATATTTATTGAACTCCCATGAAATATACAGTGTCATACTGTGTTTTTGTGGTACATATATGAAGAGAATAATTGGTTGTTAAAACATATTATTACTTTGAGCCACATATAATTTGAATTTTCTTTCTCCTGTAAGTTTAGAGATTTGACTGACTTCCATTAGTATTTTAAAATGTTTGAGGAACACATGTTCCATAAGAAAACAAAATAAAAATGTAAGCATTAAACTAATTGATAACTCTGTTGCAATTACAATATTTAAGTTGGTAAAGAAAGCATCCAAACCCCCATAAATCGTTGGCATTTCTTTATATTACTAACAGAGACTAACAGCAAGAGATAGAAAGAGAAATTCCATTTAAAGTTACTGTAGGCATTATTTTCATTTTTTTTAGTGGTGCAATAGCATTCCCCCACATTAATAACAGATTCTGATCTCACTCTCCCAACTCCTCTTCAGAGTAGCAGTCTGGATCCCCTAAGTACAGCCAGGTATTTCCTTCAGAGTTGTAAGGATGACAACCATCAACAGGATGTACCATCCATTGATGATTAGAAACATCAATTAATCAGACATGTAGATGAGTTTTTTGGATTCATTGATTGTTTTTACTGATTTTTGCACTTTTTTCCCTTTTAAAAAATATATTTTATAAGAACAACTTTCTTGGGGGTAAGGATGGTATGAGGAAAAGGGAAACATGTAGGTCAAACTAAAAGAAAAGATACTAATAAAAACCTGTTAAAATATCAAAATGTTTTGAAAAATTATAGAGGAAGAAAAATAATTAGAAGAATTGCTGTGACTTTGCTTTGCCAAAGCAATGAATAACAATACTACCTAAATTAATTTATAGATTTAATGCTATGCCAACCAGACTAATAAGGGGTTGCATTATAGAACGAGACAAAGAAAAAATTTTAAAGTCATATAACTGAATAAATAGTTTAAAATTTCAAGGAGATAGTGGAAAAAAATAGTAATGAAGGGGAAATAGTACTTTTGATACCAACTAACCAGTAATCATCAAACTATGAAATACTAGTTAAGAAAATTAAGTAGTAACTAAGTTGATAGATAAATAGCAAAAAGTTGTGGAAAGAAACCTCTATCATTAAAACCTGTTAGGGTAACTTCAAAGTGGTTTGGGGGGAAAAAAACCTAGATTTATGCCAGTCAGTACCTTATACCAAACACCAGGATAGAGAAGATCACAAAAGATAAAACTCAGTAATTTGATTACTTGAAATTTAAACCATACATATGAATAAAAATCAGTGCTACTAGAATAAGAGTTGTCAGTTGGGGAAAATAGTTAAGTAATGCTGAAAAAGTTCTGATATACAAGATATGTATACAAAAATGTAAAAGACTCCAGTAGCTAAGTAGTGAAAGATTGTGAACATGACTTCTCTAAATTAAAACTCTTATTAATCTCATGAAAGATAAATTCACATCACTAATCAATTCCAAAATAAAACAGCTCTGAATTCTTACTTTGCACCCAGAACTTTGTCAAAGAGGACAAAAGACAGTAGTAGTGGTGGTACAAGAAGACAGAAAAACTAATATACTCTAATGGAGCAATGAATTTTCCAGCCATTCTGGAAAACTTTGATAAAAATGTGGAAGAAAAAAGTGACTAAAATGCTTGTAGTTTTTGACTCAGATTTTGTGTTGGGACATAATACCAAGAAAGCTAGAGACAGAAAGAAAACTCTTGTTTGAATTCAGATGTTCATTATAGCACTTTTTTGTGTAACAATGAACTGGAAAGTTGAACATGCTATCAGACATGTTTGATATTCTATTTGTTTTTCTCTGAAATTTTTTTTTCCTTTCAAGTCAGCCTTACAGGGGAAAACTCACTGGGTAAGGAAAAGGTTGAGTATATTAAAACATGAATGTAATATAAAAACAAGAGACATCACTAGAACACTCTTAAACTGATATTTTTCATTTTTACCTACTCTTTGTCCTTTTAAACTGATATTTACCCTTTTTTATCATTCTTGTTCTACCTTGGAATTTCCAGTTTCATTTTTAAATGTCCATCAAATAACTTTGCTTAACTGAGTTTCCTGCCCAGGTTTCACTAATCATGTTTTTCTCTCTACTACTTCTTGCTGTTTTGTGAGGCCATGTTGCTCTTCATTTTCCATCATTCATTCTATTATTTTACAAATTAATTTGTGTTCTAAACTAATGTTGCTTTTGGCTGTCTCTTTACTTGGCAAAAACAGCAAGTTTTTGATACCTGAGGTGCTTTTTATGCTCTTTGCTCTCCTCAGTGTGGTAATTAATCTATGTCAGACTAACTTAAAAATGGTGATAATCTGTGTCAATGTCCATTCCTTTATCCGGGCTCCCCTCCACCTTTTGGAGCAATTGTTTAAATAGATCAGTTTGGATTTTTTGTTTTTGATTTTATTCTTTGAGATTTATGCAAATTTTGATCCCTTAATAAATTAGTGGTCTGAAACAGAGCAAGTGATTCAGGAAGGGCTCCCATATCACATGTTTGAGTATAAGTATATATATATATGTGTGTGTGTGTGTGTGTGTGTGTGTGTGTGTGTGCGCGTGTGTTTGTTATGCCTAGGTATAAAGTAGGGTATCAAGTGCTTAAGTGAGTAATAGATGATTTTAGAGATTTTCATGTGTAACTGCAGTTTATCTCAAAACACTAACTTTTAAACCTCTGAGAACTGTATAAATAATCAGTTATTGATTTTTTTGCCAAGGCTCTGAGGAAAAGTTTTATTATGTCATATATAAAAATCCTTCTAGTTATTCTATATAAAATTAATCCAGTTGCTTTGATTCAGTTTTTCTAAGTAAAAAAACAGTATATATACTCTTTCATAAATTTAAGTGTTTCCAGACACCTACAGTTCAAAGTACAGAATCCCCATTGACACCAAAGGGCCATTTGTGTTTGGACTGGAAGAGTTTGATATTATTTTTGTCTGCAGAGGAAAGAGTTGTGTATCATCCAACAGGCAAATGTTTGTTTCTCCGGCAAGCATATAAATTTGGAACAAGGGATAGATTATTCAGATGTAAAAGCACAACTGAACTGTCACAAACTAAAACTGTATTATAAATTTTTGGTTCCAGTGTTCTGAACTTTAAAATAAAGATATCTAAACAAGATTCAGATAAATTACATGCACATAATGGATTTTATATACTTGATTTGTACATAGATTACAAGTAAGAGAAAATTTCATGTAAAATAAGAAATGATAAGAAAAATTATTGTTTAAACAGGTTCACTTAAAAACACTAGAAATAGATTTGTTGATGTTTATAACTAAATTAATATATTTAATACTGTCAACTGCTAGGAGGTTTATAGGGGAGCACTGAAAAAAGTTTTTTCATAGGACATTTTATTTTCTATTTAATTCTTTTAAAATATAAAATAATTTATTCTTACTTCTCTTAAAATTATATTGAATTTTATTTCCTTTCTCCAAGTTCACTCCTATAAATTTGTTTTATGATTATCACCTTGTATTTCAATGAACAGTTTCTATATTTAATCTATATTTTATGTTTCTAGTCTGTAACTCATCATTTGTTATGTGATTATTATAAAATATTTTATGATAGTCATCTGTGTTTTTGTCTTATGCTTCTTTAGGGCATGTTATTTCTGGAATGTTCTCAATCCTTAAATTATTGATTTATGCAGTGCTTTATAATGATAATAATGGGCATTTATATAATGTTTTACATGTGCTGCTTCTATTGATCTACACATAGTCCTTGATCAACACAGTAGGTACAACAATATGTTGAGTGATTAATTTTTAAAAAGGAAAGCAAAACTGATTTTCAATATATTTAATTATCTTAATACTTGTTTAGGAAATATCTCTTAGGTTCAGAGACTACATAATCTTATTCTCATGTCTTATCATAGTGTACGTGTAGGCTTTAAGCATGGTACTTTCACTGGGGCTGACTGTAGTGAGAGTGATAGGGTGGCAGAAAGAGTTAGAGAGTATTAGAATCAAAAAGGTGTTTTTTTATGCTTTAATTTTATTTAATTACTCACACCTGAATGGCCCATTGCCATGTCTGATCCAACCATGGCAAAGTGACTGAAAACAGTGCAATGGATTCTAATAATGGTATTTTAAAGTCTCTATCAATTGATGTCCTTCTATTCTAGTCTCCAGTAATTGATAGCTTTTTGTTTGGGGTATTTAACTTTAATGTAATTAATTGCATGTACACTCAATGTTACTGTTTCATTATCTATGGTCCTTTAAGTACAATGTAGTTTTTCTTCTTGTTTCTCTTGAATATCTATTATTATTATTAATATTGTCTTGTCTGCAATTGCCACTCATGACTTTTGGGGGAATTTGTTGAGGCATCGTAAGTGCTCTTCTGTGGCATTATATTAACTTTGTCTGATTTCTTATCTTTTAAGTATGTTTTTTGTAAACAACTAGAAAGGAATTTTCCTTTCTAATTCATTTGGCAATACTTCATTTGTTGTAAAATTCACATGCTTGCTTTTCTTTCCTTCATAAACTTTTGTTATATCTCTCTTCTTTCCAATAGATGGAATATTTTCACAATTTTTTAGGAAAAAAAGTAAAATGTACCAGATATCTGTAGCTAATATTTCTTGAAATAATAAAATTCCAGTCTTCACCTTTCTTGATTTCAATCCTCTTATCCTGTAGAAAGAGCATACCCTCTTTCTCATTTACTCTTTCTTCCCCTTCCCATCCCATCCCATCCCATCCCATCCCATCCCATCCCATCCCATTGCATCCTATTTTTTAAGTTTTTTAAAATAGTGACTTCCTTTCCACTTTTTTCCTCTTTTACATCTTTTAATTATTCTTCTTTTATTTCATTTAGTTCCTTTATTTCTGTTTTGGTGGTGGTGGTGATAGAGAGAGCTCAGTTTAGTTAGAAATTTTTATTCTACCATCTTACCAAGTCTTCTTTGTATCTTTATATTTCATTCTTGGTAATTTAAAATACCTTTTGGGATGACTTCCTCTATATAATTTTAGTTCCTGGGACCCTACCTGTCCTTTCTCTGCTCCCCTTTAAATCAATCAATCAATAATAAATCACATGAGATTTGTAATGCATGTCATGCTATATTGAACTTTCTTATCAGTTGAAAATTTTGTAATGACTTAATCACTGCCTTGCAGTTCTGTTCATTTCCACTTAGCAAACAAGTTCTCCTTGTTGAAAGAATGAAATCTAATATAATAGTGACCCTTTTTCTTTCCTCTAGTTTTTGATGGTTGATATTATCTCTAAGGGAAGCCAAGAAATTGCTAGCAGTAACTTAACTATTCTCAATTTGGCAAACGTGTTAAACACATACTATATATAGTGTAGGTGGAGCCATGATGTCAGAGTCAGAGGAAATATTTTTTCCTTAGCTCCTCAGTACACATCCTTTATAGCAATCTAGAAAATGTTCAGGCTGAATTCTGAATGGTAAAACCAAGAAAAAAGTCACAATAATTCATTTTCCTACCCAGGGCAGCTTAGGAAGACAGAGTTCTACTGACACTAGGGCAAGGGCTACCCAGGAGCATGTGGCAGGTAAAGGTAAAGTGGCTGAGACTAAATATCAGGGCAAGAAACCCCAGGACAGAAAGAGAACTCAAGGGATCTTTGAAATAGCCCTTGGAACAGAATGGATGCCTTCTAGCAACTCTATCACCCATTATCCATTTCCAGTTTATAGATCCTCTTCATAATAGAGCTGTTGCTAACCAAGGTGTGGAGCCCATTTGAATACTGAGTACAAAACAAATTTCAGAAACTTAGCTGTGTGTCTTTGAGCACAGGACCACAAGTGCAACTCTGACATTTAGCCTCTCACATAAGCCTGCAATGGTATAATCAGGAGAGGAGACTAAGACAAAACAGTAGCCAGCAATTCAGTCACTTTGAACCTGCAAAACTTCCTGGGAAATTAACATCAACTGATTTCAGCAGAAGTCTCTTGAAGCTCAAGTTACACATAAACCAACCACCCCAACTTGCAAAACTCAGATGAGCAAGGCAGTGAACAGGCCACTCCCTGGATCATAGGAAGCATGGAAAACCTCCAGGCTCCCAACTGAGCTGTGAAAGCAGCAGTAGGACATAAAGATGACAGAAGTTCAGACCAGACATCTTTCTCCTCCTCCCTCTTTGGAAATGAATAGAGCTTAACACTAACATAAAGACCAAAGTCAAGAAGTAATCTGGAAGAAAAGAACCCAACTATATTACTGTGGACTGGGAAGTTAAAGAATCCAACAGAGAACATAATGGTGTGAAAACATCTGTAAGCAAAGCCTAAGTGAAAAATCCAGATTTAGCAAATCCAACAAGAATACCTAGAAGAGTTAAAGGAGTTAAAAGTGATTTTAAAAATCAAATAAGAGCCATGTAAGAAAGATATCAAAATAGAATGATTAGTTTTATAATGTTTTAGACCCAAAGGGGGAAATAGAGGTTGAAAGAATCCACAGATCACCTCCTGAAAAAGATCCCAAAAAGAAAACTCCTAGGAATATTATAGCCAGGTTCTCCAATTCCCAGATCAAGGAGAAAATACTACAAGTAGCCAGGAAGAAACAATTTCAGTATTGTGGAAACACAATCAGTATAGCACAGGACCTGGCAGCTTCTACACTGAGGGATCAAAGGGCATGGAATATGATATTCTGCAGGGCAAAGGACCTGGGATTAAAACCAAGAATTACCTACCCAGCAAAACTGAGTATCTTATTTTGGGGGAAAATATGGTCAGTCAGTGGAATAGAGGACTTTCAAGCATTCTTGAGGAAAAAAACAGAATTGAATAGAAAATTTGACATCCAGACACAAGAAGCAAGAGATACCTGAGAAGGTAATCAGGGAAAAGAAATCAAAAGGAACTTATCAAAGTTGAACTATTTACATTCTTACATGGAAAAATAAAAACTGTGACTGATGAAACCTCTCTCAGTATGAAAATAATGGAAGAAGGGTGTGTGGTCATATGAATATATGTGTGAATGTGTGTGTATATGATTACAGTTATATATGGATAGAGGGCATAGGTTGCATTTTTTGGGAAGCGAGGATACTCAAGGGATGAAATTATGAGGTGAGAGAGGAAAGCAGCAAGAGGAGATGGGGAGAGACAGGGTAGGGTAAACTATATCATGTAGAAGAAGCAAGGGGAAGTGGTTGCAAGGGAGGGGGAGAATAGGAAGGCAAAAAGGCAAAACCACATTCTCATTGAATTTGGTTTAGGAAGAGAATGACATACATACTAAATGGGATATCTCAACCTACAGCAGAATAGGGGGAAAGGGGATGAGAGGAGAGATGATGGATGGGACGACATCCTTGGGGGGAGGGGAGGTTGGAAGTACCCAGTATAGAAGAGGGACAGGATCATGTAGGGAATGGACCAGGTGTGGGGTGGGATGAGTGGGCAGGAATTATAAGCAGCCTTGTACAATATATCTACTATGATAATGTTTTGCATAGCCAGACATGTAAAACATATACTGAATTACTTATCTTCCCAGAGGGAATGCGTGACAAGGGAGGAAGGACATGCATCTGAAATTCGAGGTCTTAAGATTAAATGTTTCAAATATATATAAATACTATTATTAATACTCTGTTGCTTGTAATTGGGAGATAAGATGTGCAGGCATTGGGACACAAAGATTCACCTTCCTCTAATGGAAAAGTCGAAGGGGGTATGGGAGAAGTTATGGGAGAGAGCAGATTGGAGGAAGCAATATCTTGTGGGACTGCTATTCTGGGAGGGTGGGTAGGGGAAAAACGGGGGAAAATGATTGTAACTCAAAATCTGGCAGAAGTGAAAGATGTAAAATGGAAGTTAATAAAGTGTTTGTTTAAAAAAAATAAGAAAAATATGTTAAGAAGGAGTCTTACTAAATTCTTTGGTGCCTACTAAATGCTTTGACACTTAAAGCAGGAAGAGTCAAAGTAGAAAAAGAAGATAAACCATTTTCCCCAATGGATTTTAATATAAAAATTTAAATAAAATACTAACAATTAAATTACAACAATATAGCACCACTCTTGTACATTATGACTAGGCTGGATTTATACAGGACTGGTGCAATGTTAGGAAAACAGCATAATTGACTATATTAACAACAAATACATACATACATATGTATTTCTTTATGTGGCTATATATGTATATACACACAGCCACACAACAACAAAAATCATGATTTCAATACAGAAAACCTTTTAACAAAATATAATTATTCCTGTTAAAAATACTATTAAAAAACAGAAATGATCAGAAGTGTCTATATAAAACCAAGAACATTATCTCTTATGGCAATAAGCTAGAAACCTGTCCAGTAAGATCACAGGTAAAGCAAAGGTGTCCATTATCATCAATATTCAATATTGTGTTAGAAATGCTAGCTATAACTAGAAAAGAAGAACAATAAATGGACAGCATATACAATGATGAAACAAAATTCCATTTTTTGCAAATGATATAATGATATACTTAGTAAACCTTAGAGAGTCAAGTATAAAAAGCATAATTGCAATAATTAATAATTTCATCCAAATTGTTGAGGGAAAATATAACATGAATCCTCCTAAGTCATCAGCATTTCTATATATTTACCAACAAAAACCCAGCAGGAGGGGATAGAATAGAAATTCTATTGAAAATAACTATATCCAGTATAAAATACTTGAGAATCTGCATGCTGACACATACACATACACTCACTCACACACATACACAGAGGAACTATATCAACACAATTTAAAAACATTTCACCAAGACAAAAACATTTAAATAATCATAGAAATACTAATTGCTCATGGATAGGCCCAACCCAAATAATAAAAATGAAGTACTACCTAATTTAATTTACTTATTTCATCCCATATGAGCCAAATTACCAAAAATTACCCAATAGAGCTAGAAAAATTTATGATATAATTGATGTGACAAACCTAGGCCAAAAATATCAAAATTATTAAGGAAAATAAAATGAGATGGGGACAGGGGGTAGAGTGGGTTGAGCCAAGATATCAGAGTGAAAACAGCAACTCATAAATTCCTTCAGTAACCTCTAAAAAGTGGATCTGAACAGTTTTCAGAGTGGCAGAATTGATTGGAAGATGGTATATGTCAAATTTCCAGCTCAGGAAAATGCAGAAGGGTAGGATTTGTTGTGCAGGTTGAGGAAGCTCAAAGGGCAGAGTGATGGGACTGCACCAGCACAAATTTGACCATAGTAGAGCCAGAGCGAGTCTGGAGGAACTGACTCACCCACCACAGGGGTGATTCCCAGACCTCTCAGCACAGTACAGGCATCTGTTAGAACTGGGGAAGAAACAAGTGCAGGGCCTGCAATAGCGACAGCAGCTAGCTACTCCTGGGGTTAACAGCCCACAGTCTGGATGTTTAAAAATCACCTACCTGAAATTCTGGGAGCCAAGATTGTATATTAAACCTTACCTGCTCTAATCTCCCTCACTGACCCTGAAAAACCCAGAGAATATTGCCCCAGTGTAAAAAATCCTGAAATAGTGGAACCATCTGGAAACATGGGAATCCTAGAAGAAGGGCATGGCTGTGGCTGTTCTGAGGCTAAAGTGGAGGACAGGTGGGATCCCAACAAGCCCTATCACAGCCAACCTGTGGAAGATCCTGAACCCTGAAGAGGTAGATCCAGGAAGCACTAAACACCAGAACTCCAGATGTGCCTTCACACAATTAGGGGAGTCTGCATATGCCAGCATGACCCCGGCCACCAGCACCTGAGCCTGCCTTAGCTCTAAACCAGGGGCATAGAGGCCAAATCCTGAAGCAGCCAGACTACACCTCCCCCACACCTCATACTGTGAGCTTCAGTGTAACCTTGGGGAAACACCAAAAGTTCTGACCTTGGCTTCTGTCTAGGCACTCAGAGGCAAAAAACCAATAACCAGGCCACTAACTCTGAGCATAAGAAGTGTGGGTCAGTCCTCTGTACCCCAGAAGCAGAGATCTATTTTAAAAGCCAGGAAATAGGCAATCACAATGGACAAAAAGCAAATTGGAAAAACAAAGACCTTAGAATCCTATTATGGTGAGCAAGAAGAACCAAATTCCAAAGCGGACAGCATTGACCTTATACCTATATCTCAAAGCTCAAAAGGGAATATGAACTGGTTTCAAACCCTAAAAGTATTATTGGAAGAGCACAAGAAGGATTTTAAAAACCAAATTAGAGGGGTAGAAGATAAATTGACCAACTATTTTAAAAATGTAAATGGAAAAATGGAAAAAAAATTCACTGAAGTAAACAGCTTCTTTAAAAGTAAAATCTGTCAAATGGGAATGGAGGTTCAAAATATAACTGGAGAAAATAACTCCTTAAAAGTAAAAACTGGACAAATGGAAAAGATTAAAAAACTAATCAAAGAAAACAATTTGCTAAAAATTAAAATCAGACAGATTGAAGCTAATGATTCTATGAGGCATCAAGAATTACTCAATCAAAATAATGAAAAAATAGAAGAAAATGTAAAATATCTCATTGGAAAAACTACTGACTGGAAGAAAAAGATCCAGAAGAGATCATTTAAGAATTATTATAAGTCTACCAGAAAGCCATGATGAAAAAAAGAACCTGGACAACATCTTCCAAGAAATCATCAACGAAACCTGCCCTGAGAAACCAGGGGATAAAACAGTTATTGAAAGAATCCACTGGACATGTTCTGAAAGAGATCCCAAATCGAAAACACCAAGAGATATTGAAGCCAAATTCCAGAATTGTCAAGTCAAGGAGAAAATACTGTAAGCAACTAGAAACAAACAATTCAAATATCACAGAACTAAAGTCAGGATCACACAGGGGCTAGCAGCTTCTACATTGAAAGATCAGAGGGATTAGAATATGATATTTCATAAGGCAAAAGATCTCAGACTACAACCAAAGATCAACTACCCAGCAAAACTAAGCATAATCTTTTAAAAGAAAAACCCTTAAGGAGGAGAAGGGAGAAATAAAAGCATAAACAGAGAGAAAGACACAGATAATGATCATAACTATGAATGGGATGAACTCTCCCATAAACAGAGGAAGATAGCAGAATGGATTAAAAACAATAATCCTACAATATGCTGTTTACAAAAAACAGATTTGAAATAGGGGGATATACACAGGATAAAGGTAAAAGCCTGGAGTAGAATATATTATGCTTCAGCTAAAGTAAAAAAAAAGCAGTGGTAGCAATCCTAATCTCACACAAAGCAAAAGCAGAATTAGATCTAATTAAAAGAGATAAGGAAGGAAACTGTATCCTGCTAAAAGGCACCATCGAGAATGAAGCATTATCATTACTTATCATATATACAGCAAGCATTATAGCATCCGAATTCCTAGAGAAGAAATTAAGGGAATTAGAGTAAGAAATAGAGAGCAAAACTATATTAGTGCGGGACCTCAATCTCCCCTTCTCTGAGCTTGATAAATCTAACATCAAAATAAACAAGAAAAAATTAAGGAGGCTAATAGAATTTTAGAGAGGCTAGATATGATAGATCCCTGGAGAAAATTGAATGGGGATAAAAAAATATATATACCTTCTTCTCAGTGGTACCTGGCACTGGCACATACACAAAAATTGACTGTGTACTAGGGCATAAAAACCTCACAGTTCAGTGCCAAAAGGCAGAAATATTAAATGCATCCTTTTCTTATCATGATGCAATAAAAATTATATGTAATGAAGCGCTATGGAGAGAAACACTAAAAACTAATTGGAAACTAAATAATCTAATCCTAAAGAATGAGTGGGTCAAATAACAAATCATAGAAACAATCAGTAATTTCATTCAAGAGAATGACAATAATGAGAAAACTTCAGAACTTTTGGCATGCAGCAAAAGGGGCTCTTAGGGGAAGTTTTATATCTCTGAATGCTTACAAGAATAAAATAGAGGAAAAGAAGATCAGTGAATTGGCTGTGCAACTGAAAAACCTAGAGAAAGAACAAATTGAAAATCCCCAATTAAATACTAAATTAGAAATACTGAAAACCAAAGGACTGATTAATAAAATTGAAATTAAGGAAACTATTCAGGAGTGTCAAGGTGGCATGGCGAATACAGCGCCGGCCCTGGAGTCAGGAGGACCTGAGTTCAAATTTGGCCTCAGACATTTAACATTTACTAGCCGTGTGATATTGGGCAAGTTACTTAACCCCAATTGTCCCTCCAAAAAAAATAAAAGAAAGAAAACTATTAAACTAAATAAACTACGAGCTGGTTTTAAGAAAACAAACAAACAATAAAATTGATAAACCTTTAGTTAATTTGATTTAAAAAAGAGCTATTTGGTGCAGAGCACCGACTCTGGAGTCAGGAGGACCTGGGTTCAAATCCAGCCTCAGAAACTTAACACTTACTAGCTATGTGACTTTGGACAAGTCACTTAACCCCAATTGCCTTCCCCCAAAAAAAGGCAAGAAAAAAGAAAAGAAAAGAAAACCAAATTACCAGTATCAAAAATGAAAAGGGTAAATTTACCTGCAATGAGGAGGAAATTAAAACAATAATAGAAATTATTTTGCCCATTTGTATGACTATAATTTGACAGTCTTAGTGAAATGGATGGATATTTACAAAAATATAAATTGTCCAGATTACCTGAAGAAGTCAAATACTTAAATAATCCCATCTCAGAAAAAGAAATTGAACAAGCCATCAGTTAATTCCTAGCAAAAAATCTCCAGGGCCAGATGGATTTAAAAGCAAATTCTATCAAACATTTAAAGAACAACTAATAATAATACTTTATAGACTCTTTGGGAAAATTGGAGGAGTCCTACAAAATTCTTTTTATTATACAAATATTGTACTGATACCTAAATTGAGAAGAGCCAACACAAAGAAAATTATAGACTAATTTCCCTCATCAATATAGATGCAAAAGAGTTAAATAAAATATTAGCAAAAAGATTACAGCAATTTATCATGAGAATAATACACTTTGATAAGGTAGGATTTATTCCAGGAATGCAAGGACGGTTCAGTATTAGGAAAACTATCAGTATAATCAATCATATCAACAACAAAACTAGTAGAAACCATATGATGGTTTCATCAATAGATGCAGAAAAATCTTTTGACAAAATACAACACCCATTCCTATTAAAAACACTAGAAAGCATAGTAATAAATGTAGTCTTCCTTAAAATAATAAGTAACATCTGTCTAAAAGTATCACGTGTAATGGGGATAAGCTAGAAGCATTTCCAGTAAGATCAGGGGTGAAACAAGTATGTCCACTGTCACCCCTGTTATTCAATTTGGTACTAGAAATGTTAGCTGCAGCAATAAGAGAACAAAAAGAAATAATAGGAATAAGATTAGGCAAAGAAGAGACTAAGCTATTGCTCTTTGCAGATGATATGTTGATATACGTTTACAATGCTAGAGAATCAAGTAAAAAAGTACTTAAGATAACAAATAAATTTGGCAAAGTTGCAGCATATAAAATAAATAATAAATATAAATCCTTGGCATTCCTATATATTTCTAATGATACACAATAGCAAGAAATAGAGAAATTTGATTTAAAATTACTGTAGACTTATAAAATATTTAGGAATGTACCTCCCAAAACAAACCCAGGAACTATATGAACACAATTATAAAACACTTTCCACATGAATAAAGTTAGGTCTAAATAATCATCAATTGCTTGTAGTTAGGTCAAGTTAATATAATAAAAATGACAGTTTTACCTAAATTAGTTTAACTATTTTTCTACCAGTCAAGCTACCAAAAAAAATATTTTATAGAGCTAGAAAAAATAGTAACACAATTCATCTGGAAGAAGAAAAGGTCTAGAATATCAGGAGAATTAATGAAAAAAAAAAAAACGCCAGGGAAGGTATCCTACCCAAACCAGATTTTTAACTGTATTATAAAACAGCAGACATCAAAACTACTTGGTACTGGCTGAGAAAGAGAGTAGTGGATCAGTGGAATAGATTATGCACACAAGCTACAGTACCCAATGACTATAGTAATTTACTCTTTGATAAAGCCAAAGACTCAGCTTCTGGGGTAAGAACTCACTATTTGACAAAAACTACTAGGAAAACTGGAAAATAGTATGACAGAAACTGGGCATACAAAAATCTCTTAAACCATACACCAAAATAAAGTCTAAATGGGTTCATGACTTAGACATAAAGGCTGATACTGTAAGCAGGGTGGAAGAGGGAGGAATAGTTTACCTGTTAGAATTATGGAGAAGGAAAGAATTTATGACCAAACAAGAGATAGAAAGCATTATGAAATGCAAAATGGATAACTTTGATTACATTAAACTAAAAAGCTTCTGTACAAACAAAGCCAATGTAACCAAGATTAGGAGGGAAGTGGAAAATTGGGAAAGAATTTTTACAACCACTATCTCTGATAAAGGCTTCATTTCTAAAATACAGAGAACTTAGTCAGATTTATAAGAATACAAATCATTCCCCAGTAGATAGATGGTCAAAGGGTATGAACTGGCAGATTTCAGAGGAAGAAATTAAAGATATCTATAAGCATATAAAAATGCTCTATTTGATTAGAGAAATGCAAATCAAAACAACTCTGAGGTACCACACCTCACTGGTCAGATTGGCTAACATGACAAAACAGGTAAATGATAAATGCTGGAGAGGATGTGGAAAAATTGGAACACTAATGCATGATTGGTGTAGTTGTGAACTGATCCAGCCTTTCTGGAGAGCAACTTGGAACTATGCCCAAAGGGCTGTAAAAAATTGCATACCCCTTGACCCAGCAATATCACTTCTAGGTCTGTGTCCCCAAGAAATACAAATGGGAAAAGGACCTATATGTACAAAAATATTTTTAGCAGCTGTTTTTGAAGTGACAAAGAATTGGAAATCCAGGGGAGGTCCATCAATTGGAGAATGGCTAAACAAGTTGTGGTATATGAATGTAATGAAATACTATTGTGCTATGAGAAATGAGGAAAAGATGGACTTCATAATAACCTGGAGTGACTTATATAAACTGATGTTGAGTGAGGGGAGCAGAACCAGAACACTGTACACAGTTACAGATACACCCTATCTGTGATGACTGACTTTGATAAACTGAGCTCATCTCAGCAATGCAAGGGATGCCTAAAAAGAGTATGAAAAGAACTTTAGTAATAAAAAAACTACTAAAGTATATAAAAATATGATATGTTTTGAGCATTTGGGGATAGAAAATAATCTATAGCAAAAATATGAAGTTTTAGGTTAATGTAGTGTGTTACTGCTTTGATATGTAACCAGTTCAACCATCTGAAAAGAGAGAAAGTTTTTACCTATTAAAATCTGATTAGCGTGACTGTGAAGAAACATAAATTCAAAGACACAGAATGGGAAGGAGAACTATTTAAAAGACCTTGGATTGTTTTGACTCTTGTGCCCATTGGCATATAGATTGTTTTAAGACTGAAAAAAGAGTAAACTTACAAAATGACAGTTCACTCTTTGGAGACTAATAAATGATTAAACAAATATTGTTGACTTCGTAGGGGAAATTGAGTAAATTATTAACTAGTAAGTTAAAGGTGAGTCACTGACTATCAGGAGCCTCTGATTTAAGCCAGTGAGGGCATTGCAGGTTGATACTAAAGTGGTCAAAAATGGACAGGATTGAAAAGCAGCTTTTTAGAGGTGTTTGAACAAGCCAGCAGAAAGGTCAGTCCAAATGACAAGAAAGTTTTAACTTCTGGTTCCTGATTTTGTAAATAAAGATAAGAGCTCCTAATCTTCGTTATCACATAGCACTTTGGAAAGGTGAAGATTCTCAAAGGTACTATTAAGTTTTTCTGCCTTCTGTGATTTGAGAGGGAAAAACAGAAAGGGGAAAGAAATTTTGCAGTTATTTTCTTATATAGGAAGAGATGGTGAGACCTAATTAGATGACACAGAATCCCTGTGCTCAGACAGCTGACTCAACAGAATTGCCTTTCACAGAGGGTCAACCTGAGTTATTTTGATGTGAGGTCTGTTCTGATTAGATGATTTAACATCTTAATTAATGAATAGCTGTATAATCTTGTCTGTGTTGCCTAGGAAAATTCACCCAGTTGAGCTTCACAGTACCCTGGCTTAAAGTAACCTCTTAACTAATGCAGTAATGCTATCCTTTCCAACACCCTTTTATAAGTGATTTTAAAATGAAAGAGTTTGTAAATGCTTTATCAGTTTGAGAAGGGAAGGGAAGGGAATGTGTGCAGTTAGTAAGCAATTAGAAACAAAAGACAAAAGTTACAGAAAAGTGGTTTTGTGTGGTATAGATATTCTTGGGTGTATCAATAATAGCAAAGCATGCAGTCCAGAGTTATGAGTTATTCTCAGTACATGGGTTTCACTCCTCCTGTGTTTCCTTGACAAGTTTCTTAAGTGTGTGTTGGCCCTTCCCTATAGATAATAAGTGTCCTCAGATCCTTTCGAGGGGCCTTCCGGACGCCATGTGTCGGGGAGTGCTGAGCAGAAAAAAGCACACTTATACAGCAACTCAGGGGGCAACTCCAACTTTATTTCCTGCTCTTCTACATATATAGCCTATCCTATGCAAGCACTTTCCATTTTGGCTCTTGGCCAATTACAACACCTTTTGCCTTTTAAGGTCAAGCACACCTTAACCCCTGGGACTCTTATCTCGAGATTTCTACCTGGAGCAAGGATATTCCTTGTGGGCCCAGATGTGCCTTGCTCCTTAGAACAGGGCGTGGTCAGCTGGGGGCCTAGCAGTCCCTCAAGTGCCTAGAGGGTTAATGGGGGCGAGAGGCCTTGTCATCATCGCCTAAGCCCGGAGGCAGTGCCCTCACGGGTCCAGGGACCTCTCAAGGGCACTGAGGTAAATCCTCGTTGGCTCTCCTCCATATCCCCCTTCCTTTTTAATAGAAGCGGAAAGGGCCTTTACGGCCAACAAGGTGTCTTGGCGGGTACGCACAAGCTTACGGCTTAGGGCCCTAAATGCCCAAATAGTCACGCAGAAGAGTCCTAGGGTGAGGTGAGGGAGGGAAAACCATGAAGTGAACTCATGGAAGAGATCATTAAAAAAAGGAACTGGAGAGAGTAGGGGCATAGCATGTTTCATTAAGGCGCACGATAGCAAAGGTAAAATTGGCCAATTCTTCACTCAGCCGGGCATCCCAGGGCCCAGAGATCCATTCACTGAGTTGCTTAATGGCAAGTGAAACATTTGCCTAAGCTAAAAATGTTTATAGATAGTTTTGTGAAGGATTCATAAGTAGCTTATTGTTTCAAACAGAGATAAACAGTTCATGAGTTGTTGCTGGGCAGAGTGCTGGCAGGGGGAAGGGGCAGAGTCAATGCCCTGAGGTTGGGGGGGGGGGTGGAAATGTGATTGTACAGACTGGTTTTACAAATTGATTTTACAGACATAGATCCTAAAGTACCCCATTTACAAACTGATGTTACAGATTTATACTACAGACATATATACATCCCAAGGACCCCATCATTCCCCCTTTAAACAGATGGCACCCAAAATCATTTGGGGACAAGGGGCGATGGTCTCAGCTTCCCCAACTGCTTCTCGCTGGGAAGGGGCGTAGAGCTGTCCCTGCCTCACAGGGTTCTATCATTCAAGGGGTGGGGTCCATGGCCAATGTCCAGAATCTGGCCGATGCTAGATCCAAGGGGTGATGAGTAGCAGCTTCGGGCAACTGTTGGTACTCAGTCTGAGCAGTCATCTGCAGATGGAAAGCACTGAGCCTAGAAGAGATAAACCTAGCAAGGAGGTTAAGCAGGCAAGAGCCAAAAATAAGTAAGAGAAATTTGACCAGAAGTGGGGTGAGGATGGGCTAGCATAAGCCATTACTCAGACTATTTCACTTTCCTTCATATTTCTACATACTACATAGACAAGATACCTCATAAGTCTTTATTCTTTTACTAACATAACTGTACTGCCTTTAACAAAAGAGGCTTCTGACTTGAACCTCACAGCTAAATGGTAGATATACATCCTTGTTTCACAAAGCTTGTTTATCCTCTGATTATATTCACTCTGGGAGAAAGAGACACTTCAGAAAGTGAATCTTGTACATGTACATTCAGTTACAAATGTTAACTTTTGCTTAGACAATGGAATAACTGCAAATTCAGATCAAAACAGCAAGGTCTCTTCTGATTCACAGCTCATTACATTAGTTTAGCAATAAATTTATCTTGCAAATGAAAGTTTTAATAGGCCTCTTAAAATTACACTAGAGATTTGAGAATTTCTTCTGAAAGTATTTTCCCTTCTTTTAAAACAGTTTCAAGATTTATAATTGATCACTAAACTTTTATGAAGAAAGTTAGCTGAAAACTTTTAAAATGATCTTAAGCAATTTGCATACTTTCTGCACATGTTCCAATTCCAAATGAAAAATAATATTAGATTTTCCAGTAAGCTTACACGAAAGAACCCTTATCTGTTACTGACTACTTGCTCTGATCATAGAAACTTGATATAGAAGGAAAAAGCAGGGACATGTGACATTCCAAATATGACAGGATAAAACATCCTTGACTCTGTTTAAATTCAGGTAAAGTCACAGATATCCAACCATGCAGTATCTGTTCCATCTTATAGCTAGACTCAGGAATAGATGGGAAACATTCCTTTTCAAAGGAATCCCATGGGTAAACTGAGCCAGGAGGGATCCCATCCCAGACAAAGGCTAAGATTGTCCCTTCAGCCTTTATCGAATGTAGACTTCCACCTATCAGCAGTACAGGATCACATTCCCTCTGAGTAGCTTGTGGCATTTTCTCTGAGATACTGATTTAATGCAGACAACTATACCCAAATTCAAACTCAAAATAAAATTTAGTTCTGGTCCCAAGTGCCTTTTACCTTAAACAACAAGCTTCACCGATCACAGCTTAGAGCTAGTTATTTTTATTTTCATGGAGCTACACTACGCAATGAAGATTTATCAGGTCTCACAAATGTAAAGAATTCCATTTACCATCTTTCCTTCTGAAATCTAAATGCCAATTGATAGAAATCCTTCTAATCTTTGCAACTTCTTATCAAGTTAGGTTCATTTAAAACTACACTTAAATAAGTTCCTTTCACAGGCTGAAAGACCTTGCCTAATAGAGATAGTTTTTGGGGGGAATTTGGCAGTTTTACAACATAAGGAAAATTTATATGAATTCTAAGGAGGAGAGACTGGGGGAAGGGCTAATTATGATGCCCCTGCTTAGCTAATTCTCATACATGCAGGAGGACTGTTCTGAATGGGCAGAACTAGTCAGAATAAAGTTTTCATCCAATCTCCTCCTTTCCACATACAGTAATCAATTCACAATTTTAGATTTTAACATTAAAACAGTAGCCAAAATAACTTAGTTAACAATCTTACAAGTTTTAAACAGTCTTAACTGAAACTTCCTTTTAAACAAAGACAGACTTGGAAGCTTATGATTTCCCAAATTACAATACTCCAAGACTTTAAGAAAACTGCTTCTTATACAGCATAGATAATACAACTTTTTACCAGTAACAATATCATAAACAACTATCATGTTCTTAAATTTGAACTTTGAAATAAAAACAAATGAATTACCAATCTGGTGACTTTAAAAATCAAGTTTTTGAAGTTACACAGAACTAAAATTTTCTTGATGCCACATACCCAATCAACTTATCACTAGAAATCAATTACATTCTGGAATCTCACATAAATGGTGAATGTGGTGATCCATAAACCTTCAGATTAACATAAATACATCCTTAGATGAAGCAAGCTTGAAAACCACATCCCTATATTTTTCTTTCCTTTTTTTTCCCAAGTTTCTCATTTGCTCAATAAGAATTCTACAAAATGCCTTTCCAATTCCCTGTGTACATTCACTTCATCATTAGTAATGTGGAAGCTATAACTTTAAGTCACTGCATATTTCCAGAATGGCCAAAAAGTTAAATGAACAACCAGCTATCACAATAAATATCAGCAGTATTATTACTACATGTTTGTCTAATACACAGATTTTTCTTCTTTTAGGTGAGGCAGGAAATAGTTACATTTTCGTCTGCCTGCCTCTTTGATTTGAGGGGAGAAGATTCCCTCATTATTTCTTATCACCTCCTCACTCCACTTGGCCAGAGTGGAATGAAGAGGAGGAGATTTTCAAACTTTTAAAGATCTTAAAACTTCTGTTCACACTTCTCAATACCAAATACCATCTCTATCTTAACTTCCTACCCATGCTTCTTTCTTTGCTACATGCTTAAACTTTCTTGCTTTTCCTAGTCATAGACTTGTATTTATCATAAACCTTACATGATGTTAGATTACACAGTCACTCATTCACACAGACACACACAAAAAAACAGAACAGAGAGAAACTGACAGGAACATTCCAAAAGCTCACAGAGGATTGTTAGAAATCCCCAGGCACAAATCACATTTGCTTGGCTTCCAGATAGATGCTAATGGAGGCCAGGTAAGACTTGCTTTAAGATAATCTAGGCTCAGATCCCCAAATGTAGGGGGAAACACTGGCCCATCCTTCCTTCTTGGGGTCGTGAAGACCGAGTTTTTCCAACTGCTCAAGAGACATCCCGCAGGGGAGTCTTGGGGTATGGAGAGAGAATGACAGGCTTGACAAGATAGATGTTGGGAATCAAGGCCATCAGAGACACAGTGTGGGTATAATTGGCTAAGGAGTTACCCTATAGATAGGGTACTGGAGAGAAAGGGGGCAAAAACGGGGGAAGGCGATATACGGCCTGCTAATGAGGGGGGGCTCCAACAGCGACCAGCGCTGTGCAGCGTCCCAGGTTTCGGCACCATTTGTCGTCGGATCCTTTCGCGGGGCCTTCCGGATGCCATGTGGCGGGGAGTGCTGAGCAGAAAAAAGCACACTTACACAGCAACTCAGGGGGCAACTCCAACTTTATTTCCTGCTCTTCTACATATATAGCCTATCCTATGCAAGCACTTTCCATTTTGGCTCTTGGCCAATTACAACACCTTTTGCCTTTTAAGGTCAAGCACACCTTAACCCTGGGACTCTTATCTCGAGATTTCTACCTGGAGCAAGGATATTCCTTGTGGGCCCAGATGTGCCTCGCTCCTTAGAACAAGGTGTGGTCAACTGGGGGCCTAGCAGTCCCTCAAGTGCCTAGAGGGTTAATGGGGGCGAGAGGCCTTGCCATCATCGCCTAAGCCCGGAGGCAGCGCCCTCACGGGTCCAGGGACCTCTCAAGGGCACTGAGGTAAATCCTCGTTGGCTCTCCTACAAATAAGTTCTTTTGTCGGAGTATTGTGACTCATGTTTACATTTAAATCGTAACATAGCTATTATTTTTGCATTTGCTTTAATATATGAGTACCCATGATGTTGTTTCCTTTGCCTCATTTCTAAGCAAGTAATTATATTCAGGATCTGAAAGAGTTATCACAGTGAATGACTGATTTATGTGGATGGAATTGCACCAGTGGGGGCTCAAGACCAAAAAGAGAAAAAAGATTCTATTTCCTAATAAGGTTACCTCTAGGATCCTTAGAGAATTTGGGTGTAATTGTTTAGTAGTGAATCTTCTCTGGAAAGCTAGACCTGCCAGTGTTAAGGAAAGTTAGAGCGAGCAAGCCAGACCAGAGAGTAGGTGTTTATAAAGTGCTTAGTATGTTCTGTGTCAAAAGTGAGGTGCTAATGCGGTGTAGCCCACACAAGTTTGACATTTCCCCAGAATATTCTAGTATGCCCAGCCTATGCTCTGTGCAGCCATATGTCCTTGATCAAAATGAGCCTTTGATGGTCCCCTGTTTGCTTTGTAATAAAATGTATGCTTCTTTCTCTGCCACTTAAGGTCCTCCACAGGTTTGATCTCTTCCTAACTTTCTGTCTTACTCTTACATTATTACCCTAAATGTGAGCTCTGTTCACAAAATGGTCTAGTCTCCTCTTAAAAATATCTAGCACCATCCCACCTCTTTGCTTTTGTCTTCTCTGTTCCCCATGCCTAGAAAGGTCTTTTCTCCTATTCTATTTGTTGAAATCCTACACCATCCTTCATAGTCCAAATCAAATACCATTTTTCCATGAAGTCCAAGAAATAATGTTTCCTTTCTTAGATGTCTAATCCAAGTACTTTTATTCACTTAAGCAGTTTTAGCTTAGAGTCAAGAAAACCATAGCTCAAATTCAGTTTCAGACACCTACTAGCTGTAAGACCTCTGTCTGTATCAGGTTCCTCAACTATAAAATGGAGATATAATTGAAGCTACCTCACATCATTGTTATGAAGATCAGATGAGATAATTTTTGCAATGAGATATTTTATATTTTCTTCATTCTTTTGATTTTGTTTGTTTCTTGACATTTCATGGAGTCATTAGCTTCCATTTGCCCAATTCTAAATTTTTTTTAAACAAATGCTTTATTAACTTCTGTTTTACATCATTCATTTCTACCAGATTTTGAGTTACAATCATTTCCCCCTGTTATTCCCCTACCCAACCTCCCAGAATAGCAGTCCCAAAAGATATTACTTCCTCCAGTCTGCTCTCTCCCATACCTTCTCCCATACCCCCTTCGACTTTTCCATTAGAGGAAGGTGAATCTTTGTGTCCCAATGCCTGCACATCTTATCTCCAAATTATAAGCAAAAGAGTAATAATAATAGTATTTATATATATTTGAAACATTTAATCTTAAGACCTCGAATTTCAGATCCATTTCCTTCCTCCCTTGTCACCCATTCCCTCTGGGGAGATAAGTAATTCACTATATGTTGTACATGTCTAGCTATGCAGAACATTATCATAGTAGATATATTGTACAAGGCTGCTTATAATTCCCTCCCACCCATCCCACCCCACATCTGGTCCATTCCCTACATGATCCTGTCCCTCTTCTATAGTGGGTACTTCCAACCTCCCCTCCCCTCAAGGATGCCCTCCCATCCATCATCCCTCCTCTCATCTCCCTTCCCCCTATTCTGCTGCAGGTTGAGATATCCCATTTAGTATGTATGTCATTCTCTCCCTGAACCAGATTCAATGAGAATGTGGTTTTCCCTTTTTTGCCTTCCTATTCTCGCCCTCCCTTGCAACCACTTCCCCTTGCTTCTTCTACATGAGATAGTTTACCCTACCCTGTCTCTCCCCATATCCTCTTGCCACTTTCCTCTCTTACCTCACAATTTCATCCCTTGAGTAGTCTCCCTTCCCAACAAATTCAACCTATGCCCTCTATCCATATATAACTGTAACCATATACACACATTCACATATGTATTCATATGACCACACACCCTTCTTCCATTATTTTCATAGTGAGAAAGATATCAGTCACAGTTATTGCTTTTCCATATAGGAATGTAATAGTTCAACTTTGATAAGTTCCTTTTGATTTCTTTTCCCTGATTACCTTCTCAGGCATCTCTTCCTTTTGGAGCAGGACTTCTGACCTCACAGTCCTTTTCCCACTCTATGCCCCCAAAATAGGAGTCTAGGGTTGCATTTTTCTGTTTCCTTTGCCTTGGCATGTTGCCACTTAATTACTTGACTTTTGGGCTTGTTGTCACACTATGGCTTTAAGGCCAGATAGGGGAATTTTCGTCCCCACACGTTAGGGCAGAAGTCCTGCTCCAAAAGCCGCAGGGGAAAACATGAGCGGGTTGCAGGCCATAGAGGACCTTAAGAAGGACTTTAAAAACCAAATAAGAGAAGTGGAGGGAAAATTGGAAAGAGAAATGAGAAGGATGCAGGAAAAGTATGAAATGAGGGTCAACAGCCTGACTGAGGAAAACAACACCTTAAAAAATAGACTAACTCAAATGGCAAAGGAGGCCCAAAAGGACAATGAGGAGAAGAATGCCTTAAAAAGTCGAATTTGCCAGATGGAAAAAGAATCTCAAAAGATCACTGAGGAGATTCATTCCTTCAGAGTTAGACTGGAGCAAATGGAAGCTAGTGACTTTATGAGAAATCAAGATGCTGTTAAGCAGATCCAAACAGATGAAAGATTAGAAGGCAATGTGAAATATCTCATGGGAAAAACCACTGACCTGGAGAATAGATCCAGGAGAGACAATTTAAAAATTATTGGACTACCTGAAAGCCATGATCAAGGAAAGAACCTAGAAATCACCCTTCAAGAAATTCTCAGGGAAAATTGCCCTGATGTTTTAGATCCAGAGGGCAAAATAGAGGTTGAAAGAATCCACAGATCACCTCCTGAAAAGATCCCAAAAAGAAAACTCCCAGGAATATTATAGCCAGGTTCCAGAATCCCCAGATCAAGGAGAAAATACTCCAAGCAGCCAGGAAGAAACAATTTCAATATTGTGGAAACACAATCAGAATAGCCCAGGACCTGGCAGCTTCTACACTGAGGGATAGAAGGGCATGGAATATGATATTCCAGAGGGCAAAAGAACTGGGAATGAACCCAAGGGTCACCTACCCA
Organism: Gymnobelideus leadbeateri; assembly: GCA_011680675.1. NCBI lineage: Eukaryota > Metazoa > Chordata > Mammalia > Diprotodontia > Petauridae > Gymnobelideus > Gymnobelideus leadbeateri. The sequence continues at coordinate 347,058 of WOXC01010653.1, read as the reverse complement.
GCAAAACTGAGTATTTTGGTTCAGGGGAAAATATGGTCATTCAGTGGAATAGAGGACTTTCAAGCATTCTTGAGGAAAAAACCAGAATTGAATAGAAAATTTGACATCCAGAGACAAGAAGGGTGTGTGGTTATATGAATACATATGTGAATGTGTGTGTATATGGTTACAGTTATATATGGATAGAGGGCATAGGTTGAATTTGTTGGGAAGGGAGACTACTCAAGGGATGAAATTATGAGGTGAGAGAGGAAAGTGGCAAGAGGATATGGGGAGAGACAGGGTAGGGTAAACTATCTCATGTAGAAGAAGCAAGGGGAAGTGGTTGCAAGGGAGGGCGAGAATAGGAAGGCAAAAAAGGCAAAACCACATTCTCATTGAATTTGGTTCAGGGAGAGAATGACATACATACTAAATGGGATATCTCAAACTGCAGCAGAATAGGGGGAAGTGGGATGAGAGGAGGGATGATGGATGGGAGGGCATCCTTGAGGGGAGGGGAGGTTGGAAGTATCCACTATAGAAGAGGGACAGGATTATGTAGGGAATGGACCAGGTGTGGGGTGGGATGAGGGCGAGGGAATTATAAGCAGCCTTTAACAATATATCTACTATGATAATGTTTTGCATAGCTAGACATGTGCAACATATAGTGAATTACTTATCTCCCCAGAGGGAATGGGTGACAAGGGAGGAAGGAAATGGATCTGAAATTCGAGGTCTTAACATTAAATGTTTCAAATATAAAAACAAAAAAGAATCGTTGAATCAGTTCACAACTCCACAAACAATGCATTAGTGATCCAATTTTTCTACATCCTCTCCAACATTTTTCATTTTCCTGTTTTGTCATCTTAGCCAATCTGACTTGTGAGATGTAGTACCTCAGAGTTGTTTTGATTTGCATTTCTCTAATCAATAGTGATTTAGAGCATTATTTCATATGCTTATAGATATCTTTAATTCTTTCCTCTGAAAACTGCCTGTTCACATCCTTTGACATTATCAGTTGGGGAATGAAACAAGCATACTTTTTTGCCCTGAATCTTTGATGAGTATCTGACTTTCCTGTAGCTGCATACTGTAGTGTGCTAGTGCTCTTCCTTGCCCTGGGTCTGTGACCAAGGACTCTGACCCAGAAATGTGACCTAGATCCCTTTAAAGGCAATGTAATAATGCCCTGTACCCTGTCCCAAAACAGTGCCCCTGTAGTCTTCTGACCTGTTGTCCAAACTCCTTACATTCTTTGTTCTGAGAGTTCTGGGAGTTGTGGCTGTGGATTCAGTGGCCTCCAAGACCTGCACTAGTTTGCTGGGCTGGGACTTCCTGTTGGCTTAAACTGGAGTTTTAGGGTTGTTTGTATGGGGTCAGGCTTTGCTACTTGCTTGTGCTAGGCACAAGGCTTCCAGCAGTGTGAAGGGCCTCACTGCTGGCTTGCTGGGGTGGGTCTCACTTGTTGCCTTTCCCCAGTTGCCTGAGCTGAATTGTGTTCTGCTCTCGTTTCAGTAAGACACACTTTTCCTGACTAGTTTTTAAGATTTTGGGGGCTGGAAAATTGTTTCACTGCGTTGTTTTGTTGGTTCTCTTGCTCCAGAATTCATTTTGAGGAGTTATTTTAAAGTTGCTTGGAGGGGAACTTGGGATAGCTTAAGGAAATTCCTGCTTTACTTTGCCATTTGGACTCTGCTTTCCTCGTAATTCATTTTCAATACAGAAATTCATCATATTCTCCCTTTTCTTCTCCCCCTCCACCTCTTTTCTAGCACCTTTTTATGCCTTATCTTCTGATATTAGATTATTAGTACCTTGAGGACAGGAACCATCTCTTCCATCTTTTTGTATCCCTAGTGATTACCACAGTGCCTGGCACATGGTAGGCCCTTATAAATATCCATTATTGACTGACTGACTAGGAGACACAATGAAATTTAAAAATAAATAAATAAACAAACAAGTAAATAAATAAATAAGTATGGTCCCACTCGCAAGGATTTCTCACCTTGACGCTGATCTGGCTATCTTGCTGATATTTCAAATTTAACATGATTATAATTGAACTTGTTCTTTCCCTAAGTCCAAAATCTGCTCCTTCCATTCAGATTCCTTATTTCTGCTAATTGCTCCATCATCTTCCCAGAGAAATGTGTTTGAAACCTTCAAGTAACCTCTGACTTCTCTTTTGCCTTTCCCTTTCCCCCACCCAATCAAGATGGAAAAGGATATGCAAAAGTTCATTGGAGAAAATAACTCTTTAAAATTAGAACTGGGCAAGTGAAAACTAATGGCTCCATGAGACATCAAGAAATAATAAAACAAAATCAAAAGGATGAAAAAATAGGAGAAAATGGGAAATATCTCATTGGAAAAACAACTGACTAGGAAAATAGATCAAAGAGAGATAATTTAAGGATTATTAGACTACCTGAAAGCCATGATCAAAAATTTCAAGAAATTATCAAGAAAAACCACCCTGATATCTTAGAACCAGAACACATAATAGTTATAGAAAGAATCTACCAATAGTCTCCTGAACGAAATCCCAAAATGGGGCAGCTAGGTGGCACAGTGAATAGAGCACCAGCCCTGGAGTCAGGAGGACCTGGGTTCGGATCTGGCCTCAGATACTTAACACAAAAAATAGCCATGTGACCTTGGGCAAGTCAGTTGACCCCATTTGCCCTCCAAAAGAAAAGCAAAAAAAAAAATCCCAAAATGAAAACTCCCAGGAATATCATAGCCAAATTATGGAACTCCCAGGTGAAGGAGAAAACACTGTAAGCAGAAGGAAATAAACAATTAAAAATTCATGGAGCCACACTCAAAATTACATAGGATTTAGCAGCTTTTCCATTAAAGGGTCTTCTGCATTAAAGGGTTTGGCATATGATATTCCAGAAGGCAAAGGAGCTAGGATTACAACCTAGAATCATTTATCAGCAAAACTAAGTATAATCCTTCAGGAAAAAAAAATGGATATTTAATGAAATAGAGAACTTTCAAGAATACCTGATGAGAAGAGCATAGCTGAATAGAAAATTTGATTTGACTCAAGAAAAGCATATAAATATAAGCACAAAAAAGCAAAAATAGGGATTCAAAAATTTTTAAATGATTACATTCCTATTTGGGAAGATGATATTTATAACTCTTAAGAACTTTATTACTGTTAGGACACTATAACAATTATACTTAGAAGGAGTATACATGAGCAGAAAGTGTGGGCATGAGTTGACTATGATGGGATAATATCCAAAGAAAACAAATGAATGCTTTAATCTTACTCTCATTGAAATTGGCTCAAAGAGGAAATAACACACACACTTACTTGGTATAGAAATCTATGTTACCCTAGAGGGAAGTAGGAGAGGGAAACAAGAAGGTGGGGCTAACTGAAGGAAGGGGGGACTGGGGGAAGCAGTGTCAGAAGCGAAATGTTGTGAGGAGCTACAGGGTAAAAGGAGAAAAGGAGATAAAGGGGGGAATTAGGATGGGGGTGGGGAGTGGGTGCAAACTGTGAATGTGAATGGGATGAAGTCACCCATAAAATGAAGTGCATAGCAGAGTGGTTAAAGAGTGGAATCCTGCAAAGCACTTACAAGAAACACACTTGGAGGAAAGACATACACAAAGTAAAGGTAATGGGCTAGAGCAGAATCTGTTGTTTCAGTTGAAGTTAAAAAAAAAAAAAAGCAGGGGTAGCAAACGAGATCTCAGACAAAGCCAAAGCAAAAATAGATCTAATTACAAGCAATAAGCAGGGAAACTACATTTTACAAAAAGGTTGAATCGATATTGAAGTAAATACTAAACCTATATTTACCAAGTAGCATCCAGATTTTTAAAGTATTATTTAAACAAATTATAGGAGGAAATAGATAGCAAAACTATACTAGCAAGGCACCTCAACTTTCCTGTCTCAGAAATGTATAAATCTAACAAGAAGTAAACAAGAAAGAAGTTAAGGAGATGAATAGAATTTTGTAATAAATATGATAGGCCTTTGAAAAAAATTGAATTGGAATATAAAGGAATATACCTTTTCTCAGTGGTACATGAATTGTGGTACAACAAAAATTGACCATGTATTAGGGCATAAAAACCTCACAACCAAATGCAGAAAAGCATAAATGTTAGCTGAATCCTTTTCAGATCATAATGCAATAAAAATGACATTCAATAAAGGGCCATGGAAGTATAGATTAAAACTTAATTGCAAACTCAGTAATTTAATCCTAAAGAATGAGTGGGTCAAAGAACAAATCATAGAATCAATAATTTCATTGAAGAGAATGATAACAATGAGACAACATGCCAACATTTATGGGCTGCAACCAAAGGGGAAATTTTATGTCCTTAAGTGCTTACACCAGTAAAATAGAGAAATGGCAGATCAAAGAATTGGTCATGCAACTAAAAAACAAGACAAAACAAAAAATCTAGAAAAATATAAGATTAAAAATCCTCAATTAAACCTAAACTTGGAAATCCTTAGAATCAAAATAGAGATTAATAAAATTGAAAGTAAGAAAATGATTAAATTAATAAAACCAGGAAATGGTTTTATAGAAAAATAAAATAAAATATACCATTAGTTAATCTTATTTTAAAAACATAATAAAATCAAATTGCCAACATTAAAAATGAAAAGAGTGAATTTACTAACCTTGAAGGGTAAATTAAAGCGATTATTAGGAGCTATTTTGCCCAATTATATGGCAAAAAATCTGATTAAACAACATAAGTGCCCAGATTAACAGAAGAGGAAATAAAATACTCAAACCCATCTTAGAAAAAGAAATTGAACAAGCCATCAATGAACTTCCTAAGAACCAACCTACTCCCTTTCCCCAGGCAGAGCATATGAATTCACAAGTGAATTTTACCAAACATTTAAAGAACCATTAATTCTATTACTATATAGGTTATTTGGGAAAATAGGCAAAAAAGGCGTCCTGCCAAATTTCTTTTACAACCTAAAGATGGTGCTGATAACTAAACCAGGAAAAGTAGAAACAGAGAGAATGCTATAGACCCAATTTCCCTAATGAATATTGATGCAAAATTTTAAATAAAATCCTAATAGGGAGATTATAGCAATATGTCACAAGCATCACACACTATGACCAGGTGAAATTTATAGCAAGAATGCAGGGCTCAACAATTCAATATTAGGAAAACTAAGAGCATAATTTACTATATCCATAACAAAATGAACAGAAATCATATGATTATCTCAAGTGATACAGAAAAAACTTTTGACAAACTTTAACACCCATTCCTTTTTACAAAACACTAGAGAACATGGGAAGAAATGGAGCTTGCCTCAAAATAGTAAGAGGTATCTATATAAAACCATCATCAAGCATTATCTGTAATGGGCTAGAAGCCTTTCCAGTAAGATCAGGGGTGAAATGAAGATGCCCATTATTACCAATATGATTCAAAATTATACTAAAAATGCTAGGTATAGCAATAAAAGAAGAAAAAGAAATTGAAGGAATTGGCAGTGAGGAAACCAAACTATTACTCTTTACAGGTGATATGATGGTATCCTTGAAGAGTCCTAAAGAATCAACTAAGAAGCAATAAGTAGCAAAGTCATAGGGTATAAAATAAACCCACCTAAATCATCAGCATTTCTACATATAACCAACAAGTTCCAGCAGCAAGAGAAAGAGAAATGCCATTTAAAATAAGGGCACACAGTGTAAAATACTTGGTTGTCTACCTTCCAAGAGAAAGTCAGGCTTTACATGAACACAATTACAAAACACTTTTTACACAAATAAAATCAGATCTAAGCAAATGGAAAAATGTTAATTGATCATGTGTAGGCCAAGCCAATAAAATAAACACAATGCTTCTACCTAAGTTAATTTATTTTTTTAATGCCATGCCAATCAAACTTCCATAGAATTATTTTATAAGCTAGAAAAGTAATAGCAAATTCATCTGTAAGAACAAATGGTCAAGAATATCAAGGTAATTGATTTTTTTTTAATGTGAAGGAAGGTGTCCTAGTTGTACCACATCTGAAATTGTCTTATGAAATAGTAATCATCAAAATAATCTGGTGCCTGCTAAGTGTAATAGAGTGGAATAGGTACACAAGACACCATAGTAAATAACTATAGTAATTTTGTATTTAATAAATACAATGAAACTATGAGCTATGTCCTACAGAGTTACCCAGCCCCTCTGAAATGATTCTTTGACTAGTAGGGCCATGAGCTCTAAAACCTCCATTTAAGAGTGGGCCCAGCATAGTCTTCTCCTTATTTCCCTCCAGTTGTACTGCTTTTGCATTTACTTCTCCATCATGTCCTGTACCAAGTACCTTCTCCCCAATCTTTTCAGTTTCCTCTTATGTGTTGTCTTTCCCCATTGGATTGTAAGCTTCTTGGGGAAAGGCAAACTAGGCCATCTTTTGTCTCAATTCTAACTTGGACTTTAATCATTGAATGGGCATTGCCTTAGTCAAACTGAGACCTTGGAAAGACCATCACTTAAAAAGGCCAAGGTCTACCCCTGCATTTTGAGGCATTATCAGTCATCTTGCCAGTGGGCTTCATTGACTCTGGAGGTGAGAGTAAGGCTGATGACTTTGCACAATTCTGGGGAATCTAATTCACTTGCAAGTCAAGACATCATGCTCCTGATGCTAATGGTCCTCTTTGAGAAAGAAGGAGAAAAAAACAAGCAATAACAACTTAAATCTAATTCACTTGCAAGTCAAGACATCATGCTCCTGATGCTAATGGTCCTCTTTGAGAAAGAAGGAGAAAAAAACAAGCAATAACAACTTCTCACACTGTGTCACTTTTGTCTACTTCAGATGAGACTCATGAGATCTTTACACCTCCACCCTCTCCTCCGTGTCTACTCTCATCACATACAAGAGAATTTCTCCCTCTTCTTCCTTGTCCCTTAGTATATTGCCCCCAACTCTTGTTTCTTTTCTTACTATCAGTAGAGCTATACAGAACCATACTAGATCCTATGTATGTAATAATAACTAGCATTCATATAATACTTTACAGTCTACAAATCAGTTTACAAATATTATTACCTCATTTATCTACACAAGCCCATTTTCTAGATGATGTAACTGAGGCAAATAGAGGTTAAGTGATTTGCCAAGAGGGTCTGAATAAAGATTTAAACTTGTCTTCCTGACTCCAGGTCTTGTATATGATGTTTTGAATCACCTAGTTACCTGTTTGTGTGTTACTTACAAAGACAGTGAGTTTGGAAGAGACTTATCTTTCCTCTCCCCATTAAAATGTGAGCACTCTATCATTATTTAGCTTTAGCCCTTTGAAATTTCTCAAACATATTTCCCTTTCTCATACTTACTCATAGTCTGTGTTTCAGTATTTCTACTCAGCTCTTGTCTTTTCATTAAGAATTCTTGTAGATCCTCTATTAAATATCCATGTTCATATGCATTTCTCTCCTCCACCCTGCTACATATAATAGCATTACATTTACTTATGCCTTGGAAGCTATTCTTCTAGACAGGCTTTGCTTTTCACCTTTGCTTAGTTTGTTTGCATTTAATTTAATTTAAATTTTTATTTATAGTGCCAAATTCTCTCTTTCTCTCCTTCCCATCCCCCACTTATTGAGAGGGCAAAAAATACAATACCCATTTTGCATAAGACATCACGAAAAAACATATTTACACATTAGCCACGTTGCAAAAGAGGGGAAAAAGCAAGAAAAATAAAGAAAGCGAAAGAAAATATGCTTCTATATGCATTCAGTGTTCATTAGTTCTCACTCTGGAGGTGGATAGCATTTTTCGTCATCAGTCCTTTAGAACTGTTATAGATTATTATATTGATCAGAGTAACTAAATCTTTCAGAAATGATTTTTGTTATAGTATCGCTGTTACTATATACAATGTTCTTTTAGTTTTGTTCACTTCATTTTGTGTCACCTCAAGTAAATCTTCTCAGCTTTTTCTGAAACCATCTACTTTGTCATTTTTATAGCACAGCAATATTCCATCACAAATTATATACAACGACTTATTCAGCTATTCCATAATTAATGAGTATTCCCTTCAGTTTCCAGTTCTTTGCCACCACAAAAAGAGCTCCTATAATGTATGTGCATATGGGTATTTTTCCCTTTGATCTCTTTAGGGTATAAACTGTCATTTTAGCCAACTTAATGGGTATAAGATAGTACTTTGTAGTTGCTGCTTTTTTTAATTTATTTTTTTGGTTACATTTAAGTCCCATCCTGTCTCCCTCCCTTCCTCCCCTGCTTTGAACTAGGCAGCCATCATTTGACACAGATATAAAGATGTGTGTGTATATTCACACATACACATGCACACACACATATATTTCTGTGTATAAATCCATACTATGTATACTTCTCTTTATCACTTCTTTCTCTGGAGGTATATAACACCTTCCTGCATAGGTCCTTTGTAGGTGATTTGAGTATTTGTAATAGAAAAACTTAGTCATTCACAATTATTTTTTGAACAACTTTCTCACAGTTCTCATCATTTCAGTCTTCATTATTTCATATGTCTTTTATTATTTTTTTAAGCAATTGGGGTTAAGTAACTTGCTCAAGATTACACGGCTAGTCATTATTTGTGTGTGGGTGCTCATTTTCTGAGGCCAGATTTGATCTCGGGTCATCCCAACTCCGAGGCCGGTGCTCGAACTCACTGCGCCACCTAGCCAACCCTCATATGTATTTTTATGTTGTTGTTGTTTTTTATAGCACAATAGTATTTTATTACAATCATATATCAACATTTGTTCACCATTTCACAACTGGTGGCATCTCCTCCATTTCCAGGTCTTTGCCACCACAGAGAGCTGCTAAACATTCTAGAACATATAGATTCTTTCCCTTTTTCCCTGATTTCCTTGGGAAACAGATTCAATACTTTGTATTACTGGATCAAAGGGTATACACAGGGGGGCGGAGCCAAGTTGGTGGAGTAGAAACAGCGCGTCCAAGCCACTCTGCCCCCAGATTTCCTCCAAACTATGTAAAAGGGGACCCTGAACAACTTCTGGAGCCCCAGCACCCACAGAACAACACAGAGAAGCTAACCTCCTGCTGAGGACAGCCCAGCAGCCCTGCAGAAAGGACCAGTGCAGCACTCTGGGAGCCGGCAGTGTTCAGTGCACAGAGCCCGGGGAGCTGAGCGCAGATCCGGTGCGCCTGAGTTTTAGCCCCAGGGTGGCAGGGCCAGCAACCGGCTGGAGGGACCCCAGAACACCAGCAGCTGTGGTGATTCCAGAATTATCAACATAGACATGCCTAGGACAAAGTGAGAGGTTAGTGCCCTATGGAATTTGGGACTAGTATTTGGGGAATGTGTCGGCTTCCTCCCCTGGGGGCTAGAAGCCGCTGAGGAGACATGCCATTTTATAGTTTTCAGAGGCAGCCCCAGCTCCTGGCCTGCGAACTGTAGGGAGATCCAGAGATCAGTCTTGGGGAGTAATCGCTCTTGTTTTAACCTCCCTGGATCTGGATTGTGATCTGGGGTGGAGGTCGTGGGTGGGTTTCCAGCTTGCCAGAAATGGAAGTTCCCCCCCACACGTTCGGGACAATAATTCCCCTATCTGGCCACAAAGCCATAGTGTGGCAACAAGCCCAAAAGTTAAGTAATTAAGTGGCAACATGCCAAGGCAACGGAAATAAATTAAACAGAAAAATGCAACCCTAGACTCCTACTTTGGGGGCAAGGAGGGTCGAAGCATGGAGCGGGAAGAGGACTATGAGGTCAGAAGTCCTACTTCAAAAGCCCCAGGGGAAAACATGAGCGGGTTGCAGGCCATAGAGGACCTTAAGAAGGACTTTAAAAATCAAATAAGAGAAGTGGAGGAAAAATTGGAAAGAGAAATGAGAAGGATGCAGGAAAAGTATGAAATGAGGGTCAACAGCCTGACTGAGGAAAACAACACCTTAAAAAATAGACTAACTCAAATGGCAAAGGAGGCCCCAAAGGGCAATGAGGAGAAGAATGCCTTAAAAAGCCGAATTTTCCAGATGGAAAAAGAATCTCAAAAGTTCACTGAGGAGATTCATTCCTTCAGAGTTAGACTGGAGCAAATGGAAGCTAATGACTTTATGAGAAATCAAGGTGCTGTTAAGCAGATCCAAACAAATGAAAGATTAGAAGGCAATGTGAAATATCTCATGGGAAAAACCACTGACCTGGAAAATAGATCCAGGAGAGACAACTTAAAAATTATTGGACTACCTGAAAGCCATGATCAAGGAAAGAACCTAGAAATCACCCTTCAAGAAATTCTCAAGGAAAACTGCCCTGATGTTTTAGATCGAGAGGGCAAAATAGAGGTTGAAAGAATCCACCAATCACCTCCTGAAAAAGATCCCAAAAAGAAAACTCCCAGGAATATTATAGCCAGGTTCCAGAATCCCCAGATCAGGGAGAAAATACTACAAGCAGCCAGGAAGAAACAATTTCAATATTGTGGAAACACAATCAGAATAGCACAGGACCTGGCAGCTTCTACACTGAGGGATGGAAGGGCATGGAATATGATATTCCAGAGGGCAAAAGACCTGGGACTGAACCCAAGGGTCACCTACCCAGCAAAACTGAGTATTTTGTTTCAGGGGAAAATGTGGTCATTCAGTGGAATAGAGGCCTTTCAAGCACTCTTGAAGAAAAAAACAGAATTGAATAGAAAATTTGACATGCAGATGCAAGAAGCAGGAGATGCCTGAGAAGGTAATCAGGGAAAAGAAATCAAAAGGAACTTATCAAAGTTGAACTATTTACATTCCTACATGGAAAAACCATAACTGTGACTGAGGAAATCCTTCTCATTATGAAAATAATGGAAGAAGGGTGTATGGTCATGTGAATGCATATGCTAATGTGTGTGTATATCGTTACAGTTATATATGGATAGAGGGCATAGGTTGAATTTGTTGGGAAGGGAGGATAGTCAAGGGGTGAAGTTGTGAGGTGAGAGAGGAAAGTGGCAGGAGGAGATGGGGAGAGACAGGGTGGGGTAAACTATCTCATGTAGAGGAAGCAGGGGGAAGTGGTTGCAGGGGAGGGGAAAAATAGGAAGGCAAAAAGGCGAAACCACATTCTCATTGAATTTGGTTCAGGGAGAGAATGACATACATACTAGGTGGGACATCTCAACCTATAGCAGAATGGGGGTAAGGGGGAGGAGAGGAGGGATGATGGATGGGAGGGCATCCTTGGGGGGAGGGGAGGTTGGAGGTACCCACTATGGAAGAGGGACAGGATCAAGTAGGGAATGGACCAGGTGGGGGGTGGGATGAGGGGGAGGGAATTATAAGCAGCCTTGTACAATACATCTACTATGATAAATGTCTTGCATAGCTAGACATGTACAACATATACTGAATTACTTATCTCCCCAGAGGGAATGGGTGACAAGGGAGGAAGGAAATGGATCTGAAATCCAAGGTCTTAAGATTAAATGTTTCAAATATATATAAATACTATTATTAATACTCTTTTGCTTGTGGTTGGGAGATAAGATGTGCAGGCATTGGAACACAGAGATTCACCTTCCTCTAATGGAAAAGTCGAAGGGGGTGTGGGAGAGGATAGGGGAGAGAGCAGATTGGAGGAAGTGATGTCTTGCAGGACTGCTGTTCTGGGAGGGTGGGTAGGGGAAAAACAGGGGGGAAAATTATAGTAACTCAAAATCTGGCGGAAATGAATGATGTAAAACAGAAGTTATTAAAGCATTTGTTTTAATTTAAAAAAAAAAACATAAAAAAGGGATATACACAGTTTTAGAACTCTTTGGCCAGAATTTCAGATTGCTCTTCAAAGTGATTGAATCAGTTTACAATTCTATCAAAAATGTATTAGTATCTCAGTTTTTCCACATCACTTCCAACATTTGTCATTTTTCCCTCCTATCCTTTTAGCTAATCTGATAGGTGAGATGATATCTTGAAGTTACTTTAATTTTAATTTCTCTATTCAATAATTATTTAGAGCATTTTTTTCACATGACTATATGTAGCTTTGATTTCTTCATCAAAAACTTCCTATTGTAGATGTTGCACGTATTCATAGAACTGAACAACTTTGGCCTTTCTGATATCAGTGATTTGGGCATAGACCTGTGTTACTGTGATAGTGAACAGTTTGCCTTGGGTTTGAACAGATATCAGTCTATCATTTTTTAAGAATATGCACTAGGACAGATTTTCTCTCCTTTTTGTTAAAAGGGCTAGGGCTACTCCATTTCTTGTAAGGGATTCTTCTCCACAGTAGTATATAACTTGAATTCAAATCTACCATTCTCATCCCTTTGAGTTCATTGACACCCAAGATAACAATGTTTAATTTTTCCATCTTCTGTTTTACTACACCCAACTTACCTTGGTGCATAGATCTTGGGCAAAATAATTCCTAATAATTGCTTTAATTTTATCTTTCTTGGTGTATGCTCCCATGTCATTCCAAGTCTGGTAATTTGATTTCCTTTTTTTTGTTTGTTTTTAATCGTTAGCCAATAGTTTATCTATTTCATTGTTTTTCCCCCTCATAAAACCAAGTCTTTTTAAAAATCAGTCAATGTTTGTTGTTATTGTTGTTGTTTTAACTTTCCATTTTTAAATCTTACCTTTGTTTTTCAGGATATCTATTTTGTGTTTAATTGGGGATTTTAAATTTATTCTTCTTTTAGGTTTTTTTTTTAATATGCAATCCCAATTTATTGATCTATTCTTTCTTTTACTGATATAAGTGTTTAGAGAGATAAAATTTCCCTGCAGTACTGCTTTGGCTGCTTCCCACAAATTTTGTTATGTTCTCTCATTATTGTCATTCTCTTTCATTAAATTATTGATTATTTCTATGATGTGTTCTTTGATCCACTCATTCTTTAGGATTAGATTATTTAGTTTGTAATTAATTTTCATCTGTGCTTCCAAGCCCCCTTATTGAATATAATTCCTAATATATTATGGTCTGAAAATGGCACATTTAACATTTCTGCTTTCCTGTATTTGAGAAGTTGCCATGTGCCATTGAGTAAAAGGTATACTCTTTTCTATTCCTATTCAGTATTTTCCAGAAATATATCTAATTTTTCCAATTTTTTTCATCCCCTTAACTTCCTTCTTCCTTATTTTATAATTAGATTTATCTGGTTCTGAGAGGGGGCACACTGAGGCCTCCAACTAGTATGGTTTTACTGTCTTTTTCCTTCTACAACCCATTGAACTTTTCTTTAAACAATCTGTTATGTCATTTATTGCATATTTGTTCACTTACTGATATTAATTTCTATGGTACCTTTTAGCAAAATGTGGTTTCCCTGAATGTACCTGTTTATTAGGTTTATTTTTACTTTTTTCTTTATCTGAGATCATAATTGATATTCCTTACCTTTTAACTTCAGCTGAAACATAATAGACTCTGCTCCAGCTCCTTATTTTAACTCTGTGTATCTTTCTGTTTCAAATGTTTCTCTTGTAAATGACATACTGTTGGATTCTGGTTTCTAATCCATTCTTCTATCTGCTTCCATTTTTTCAGTGAATTTACTCCATTCACATTTACAGTTATTATTATGCTATGCTTCCTTTTCTCTTTCTTTTTTACCCTATCCCCTCAGAATTTTTTTTTCTTTTTAGCTTTTGATTACTGCCTCATTTGATATACCCTTTCTTTTACAATCTTTCTCCCTTTGCGATAGCCCCTTCCCCTCCCACTTCCCTTATATTGGTAAAATGAATTTCTGTACCACACTACATATGTGTATCTATGTATACATAGTTACAAACATAAAAGTACACAGACATGTATGTGTGTCTGTGTGGGGGTAGAGAGGGACAGGGACAGGGAGAGAACAGCTAGGCAGCTTAGTGGTACAGTGGATAGAGTACTAGTCCTGGTATCAAGAAGATTCCTCTTCCTGAGTTCAAGTCCAACCTCAGAAACTAATAACTATATGACCCTGGGCAAGTCACTTAACATTGCTTGCCTCAGTTTCCTCATGTAGAAAAGGGTTTAGGGGAGGCTAGGTGGCGCAGTGAATAGAGCGCCGGCCCTGGAGTCAGAAGGACCTGAGTTCAGATCCGGCCTCCGACACTTAATCCACACAAACAAAAAACCTAGCCGTGTAACCTTGGGCAAGTTACTTAACCCCAATTGCCCTAAAGGGGCGGCTAGGTGGTGCAGTGAGTAAGAGCACCGGCCTTGGAGTTGGGATGACCCGAGATCAAATCCGGCCTCAGAAAATGAGCACCCACACACAAATAATGACTAGCCGTGTAACCTTGAGCAAGTTACTTAACCCCAATTGCAAAAAAAAAAAAAAAAAAGGGTTTAAGTAACAGGAAACTACTTGTCAGGTTCACCAAGATTTAGCAACTACCACTTTATAAGAGTATGCAGGTAGGTGGAATGCTGGGTAGGAAGGAAGGAAGACTCGTCTTCCTGAGTTCAAATCTGGCAAGTCAGTTAACCCTATTTGTCTCAGTTTCTCATCTATAAAATGAGCTGGAAAAAGAATTAACAAACCACTCCATTGTCTTTGTCAAGAAAAATCCTATATGGGGTTACAAAGAGTCAGACACAAATGAACAACAACAACAAAACTTTATAGGAGTTGAGAGCATAGAATACAATATAGTAAAAGGAAAAAGATATAGAATTGAAACCAAAAATGAAACACTGACAACTGAGTATAGTATAGGGCAAAAAAAATGTACCTCTTAATGAAGGACTTCTAGGTATTTCTGATGAAAAGACCAGACCTGCATTAAAAGTTTGACATTAAAATACACGAATCAAGAGAAATATGTATTTTGAAAGGTAAATATGAGTAATCATATTAGATATATTCTCCACATTCTAATATGAGGAAATGATTAGCTGTTCCCCCTCATAACTCTTATCATCTTCAGGGATCATGTTATATTTTGATGATCTTAAGAAGGGAAAGGAAAAGAATAGGCTAGAAGTAGGGGAGAATTTAGAAAGATAGGGAAATTTATATTGCATGATATGGTGTACAAATAGAAGACGATACAAACAAGGAAGAAATGATGGGAAGAAACTGAAGCATTTGAACCTCGTTCAGTTGAACAGGTCAGAGGAGGGAAGAATATATACAACATTGGGTACAAAAATGAATTTCCCTCAATAGAGAAAATGGAGGAAAAGAGAAGAGAGAGGAGAGAATAAAGAAGGTAGAGTAAGGAAGGGCTTAGTCCTAAGCAAAACAAGTCTAACTATGTCAGGTAGTTAGCAGAGGACTTTAAAAAGGAATGAAAAGATAAGAACTTGTGATTTTGTTCTGGATGAGGGAAAAAGAAATGGGGCAGGGGCAGAAGCAGATTGTATCAGACCTAGAGCACTATGGCTAGGCACACTCTTCTCTCCCCACTCTATCAAAGTCGTTGCAAATTCTTGTGTGTTCCTGACTGGTTCCTCATTATTTACACTCTTTTACCATCTTGCTGTAATTTTTTTCTTGACCTCAGATCTCTGGATTTGGTCTATGACATTCCTAGAAGGGAATTCCTAATTTTGTTTTGTTCTGTTTTTCAAGAAGTGATTGGATTCTTTCTATTTTCACTTTATCTTCTCTTTCTAAGACATCTGGGCAGCTTTCATTCACCAGTTCTTGAAATGTGATTTGTAGGCTCTTTTTTTGGTTATATCTCTCTTAAATTTATCTCTCCTTGACCTGTTTACCAGGTCAGCTGGCTTGTTCCTTGGGTTTTTTTTATTAAATACCTTATGTTTTTTTTTTCAGTCTTTTAACTTTGTTTAATATTTCTCATTGTCTCATAGAGTCATTACTTTCTATTTGGTCCATTCTGATTTTCATGGTGACTGTTGTTGGGGTGAAATTTTTTTCTTGTGCTAAACTATTAATTTTCTTTCAGTTTCTTTATTTCTTTTATAAATTCAGCATTTCTCATTTCTTTTCCATTAAACTCTTGATTCATCTCTCTGAAGAATTTTCTTTTCAGTTTCTTTATTTCTTTTAGAAATGCAGCATTTCTCATTTCTTTTCCATTAAACTCTTGATTCATATCTCTGAAGAATTCTAGTTGAACTCATACCCAAAATTGTGCTCTTTGTGGTTTTGCTTGTAAATATTAGAAAGTCATTCTCTTCTTCTAGGTTTGTGTCTTAAGCATGCCTATCAGCATAATCTCCTTCTGCTTTCTTGGGAGTAACAAATAATATTCCAGAATCTCAGGGACAGCTCAGGCTGGGAACATGCAAAGATTCAGTTTGCCCAAAGTGGTTTGATTCAGGGTATTGACTGATTTCTGCCCCAATCACAGCAACACTCCTGTGGACTTGTGGGAATTCTAGTTGACAGATTCTGGACTGAGCCTCTGTCAGGTAGCAGGAAGCTCAATAGGTTTAGAGTGAAAGAACTGCAACTTGCCGTTTTGTCTGGAATTCCTCCCCTGGTTATTCTGCTACAGTTTTCAGACTTTACTGAGACCCTGCTCTACTCCTTGGATCAGATCTACAAAGTTGCTTCTTACTTCTGAATTTGCTTCTTGCTTAGTGTACCACCTAAAATCCTTGACCACTCCTTGTCCTGGACCACCACCCCTAGCAGCAGGTCTGCCCCTTTACCTCACACTGGTTCTTTCACCCAGAAATAAGTAATGAGAGAGCTGCATGTTGTCACCTGTCTCCCTACCTAAGGTCATATCTCACTATATGGTTCTGGGGCCTCTTCTTGCCCTGGTACATAGTCTTTCCATTTCTGTGGAATGCTCTATGTGATTTGTTTTTATTATTCTCTTCTTCTAGTTTCTTTTAATCCATAGAATGTGTGTGTGTGTGTGTGTGTGTGTGTGTGTTTTGTTTTGTTATTAACATTTCTGACTTCACTTCTTAGATTGGATTTTGTGCCTTAAGAAAGGTTCAGTACTGTCCCTTACATAGTCTGAATGGCCCTCTCACTTCCACTTCCTTTCTATATAGGGCACTAGATAGGCTCCACCCTCTTCCTCAATTCATAATTTCTGTCTCAGTTTCCAAGCAATTTCTTGTAGTTCCTTGAAGGAGTTTGTTTCTTCTCTTGTAACCTTGATAGGCCTTAATTGCATGTCAGGCCCCCCAGCAAGGGTGTAGGGGTGCTCAAGGCCTGAGTTAACTCTGGTCTCTTGCTGTGGCTGTTGGTGGTGCTCCAAGGTTTGCATAATCTACATCTGACTGTGCTACTACTCTGAAATTACTTGACCTCTTGAATTACCCCTGAGGGAAGTCACCTAGAGGGCTTTCCTCAGCTTCTACCCCCAGGAACAAACCAAGATAAAAGTGAAAGCAGGGCCAGAGTCATCCACACATTCTTTGAAAGCTGGTTCTGTTGACCACTTTTCTTCTGATAGGATAAAGCTATCTTTGGACTTCATGTTCTGATTACAGGAACTCACAATGCCCTAGGACCCCTAATGGAACATTCTCATTCAGGTTTCACTGATGTGAAGCCTCTCCCATTTTCCACTGGCTAGAGTTCACCCTGTTTCTCTGCTGAAGCCTCTCTTCCTCCACTCTCAGACTTCAGGCCCATTGTTTCCCATTTGTAATGCTTTCTGAGTCTGTACCAGCTTCTAGCCATGTTTTTTTTATCAGTTTTGGGCTTTTTTTAAATCATTGTTAACTTTCTTTTTTTATCATTGCTCTACCTAGTGTCCTTTTAGATGTTTTCTGGGGTCTGTGTGGGAAAATGGGAAAACTGAGCCACTTCACAGCCTTCCACATCACCATGTCAGCTGGGAAAGTAATAGATGATATTTTAATGTAGTTGGTGGCAATATATATAATTAAGACATGCTTTATGAAAAAGATGGAATAGATATCTCTCCCTAGCATTTGACAGATGTTAGAAAAGGTTCCCAAAACCATTGAATTCTTCTCCCATCTGCTCAGCTATGTTTGAAATTCTTATTGGGGTTTTTCTCTTCTCTAATTATTATGGGATCTTTGTAATATCTTTCATATGTACCCCATCTCTCCTCTGGCATTGCCACCACTCTGTGCCAGCTCTTCATCACTTCTTAACTGGATTATAGTAATAGCTTTTTTGGTTGTTCTTCATGCCTCATTCATGCCTTCCCCACTCCAGTCATAGTCATAAGCACTAAGAAAGCACTAATAACTGCTATTACACTATACTTAGAGGATATTTTAAAATATTCAAACTTGAGACATTTTTGTTATACTTATAAAATAGCATGTTATACTATCAACCCTCTCAAGGCCCAACAGGCTGAGAGTTTGGCTCTTCTTCCTGTGCATGACAGTCACCATTGAGACAGCCAGAAACTCTTAAACTCTCAAAGATTCCTGAAAACTTTTAATTTTTTTTATCATTATTTGATTATCTACACTTAGGAAAAGGAATAAAAAGCAGATAAGATAGCCACAGGTCCCAAGATAAAATTGAATCATCTGCCTGTCTTCTAAGCCATCTTAGTTGTGGGAAAGGCTGCCCCACCTCAACTTCTCTAGCCAATAGAGGTTTTCAAGGTTTAATTATGGGAGCATCAGGATAGCTTTAGTAGGGAAAAACAATACAAACAAACCAAAAAAAGAACTCTAACTGAAGGGATAAGGTCAACATATAAAATGCAAGGAGAAGCTTTAGTAAAAAACCCTGCAAAAACATGTCTGTATGGGATTATTCTGGGCACTTTGACTCATCCTTCTTAGGGTAGTCCCTTTTATTCAGTTTGTCCTTAGGTGTTCAACTTAGGGGGTCACACAGATCTGTAGACAGTTAAAGATAAGGGAGTTCACCTGGTTGGGTTCATGCCATTCCCCGGCTGAGCAGGTGTTGGATATAATTCTGCTGACTGGGGTCAGATGGTGCTAATTACTGAAACCAAGAGAGAACTTTAGTTTGCTCTATCTTCCCATATAAAATCTTCCACGGTCCTTATCTTCTATTATCCACTTCCTGAACAAAAAGGGCTCTAATAGGTTTCCAATTCCCTGGGAGGTGACTGCTGTGGAGTAGACATTTACATATGAGTGACTTTTTTTGACTAGTTGGAGAGTCTTTGTTCACAGCTGGATTTCAGGCACAGCCAGTGATTTTGCAGGACAGCCTCCAATTGTGTCTCTGCAGGTGTCTCTTCAAGCATGGCCAGCATCTCTTTGCCATCCCAGCAGGGTCCTGGGGCATAGAAGTGTAGCCTAGTGAGGGAAATAAATGGAAAGGTTGCCTCTATGAGTAAGTACAGTCACATTCCCTTGTCCCAGCTCCAGCCCTGCTGGGAATTCTACAGAAAACCCAGCAAAGATAGAAAAGCAGTTCTTCGGTGGCCAGGCCACTCTAAGAGTGATGCTGAAAAGATTTTCCATTCTTTCCCAGTCATAACATTTCCCATGGAGATAGAATCACCAGTTCTCCACTCCTGTCCCAAACTCACACAAGTGATGCTTCAGCCTAGATGTAGTATTGGACAGTCCTTGTGGCCTGAGGATGACCTCTAAGGGGCCCCTTTGCTTTAATGACCACAGTGGTATCTATTTCAGCTATCATGGCAGCATTCCCCCTAGCCTCCCTATGTATAATTTGTTTGTCTCTCCAACCATCAATATCTTCCTGCAGCTCTCTGCTTTTAACCTCTTCTTGGAGTAAATTATCTTTCAGGTGCATAAACAGAATCCATTCCAGATCCTCTTCTCCTTTTGGTCGGGCCTGATGTCTTTTCTAGCGCAACTTCCTTTAGTTCAGGCAATGCAGTAATCTAGCCTGCAGCTCTCTCTTCTCTTAGCTCCTTGTGTCTTTAGTTACTACTACTCAGATGGCAGAGCACAGCCATCTCCTACACTACTCTAGGTGTGTGTGTGTGTGTGTGTGTGTGTGTGTGTGTGTGTGTGTGTGTGTGTGTGTGTGTGTGTGTGTGTGTAGGGCATGATAGCTTTGTTCAGGCATGGTCTCTAATATAGGGGTTTCTAGTTACCCAGGGATGTAAAACATTTCTATCCATAAGCCAGCAGCCCCTCTCTATCACCTCCCCCATTTTTATAATTTATACAGAGTTCCCTTTTCCTGTTCCCTTCTTTTTGCTCCTAAGAATAACATGACCTTAACCTCATAATCCTGTTTTGACTATGCCAGTTTTGAATTATATGAGGCTTCTGGGTATTTAAAACCATAGTGAGTAGCAAAAAAACAAAAACCTTTTATTTAAGGGTTAAGTTCAAATTTACAGAAGTATGGGGAAATTCTATTAAAGACTCTACAAAATCATCTTCTAAAATGTGATCATAATGGAGGTGACAATTCTAATTAGAGTGGTCCTTTTTATTCAGATTGCCTTTCTGTATGTAGCCTAGAGAATCTCCTAGCTGTCTAACATAGTAAAAGACAAGGGAGCTCCTTTGACCAGGTTCATACCATTCTTGCCTATGCAGGTATTATAATTATACTGACATAGCAATGGTCAGTACTGTAATTGTAATAGAGAGATCCTTTATTTTGTTCTCCCTGCCTTTTTTTGTAACATCTTTTATAACTTTCCAGGGAGAAGAAGGGATGGGGAGGTCTGGGGGGCGGGGTGCGGAAGAGAGAGAGAGAGAGAAAGGAGAGAGAGAGAGAGAGAGAGAGAGAGAGAGAGAGAGAGAGAGAGAGAGAGAGAGAGAGAAAGTTTTCATATATTCCAGAAGGAGAAAGAAGGGAGAACCAAAGCCACTCTAAGGTTTATTGAATGGTTAGTCCTTCCTGGCTTAGTGTCCAGTCCTCTATGATTCAGTTTTGATGCAGCCTTCCTTCCTCTCAACAGTAGCTGGGCTGAGGGATCACCCAGAATTTGCTGTTTCATCGCAAAACATCAAGACCTTCAGTGTTGAGCCATATTTTTGGAGGATGAGTTGAACTAGATGGCTCCTAAGATCTCTACCAATTCTGAAATTCTTTGGTTCTATGATTCTGCCTAATCACTTAGCTACTTAGCAATAAATGTTTTCTAAATAGATGACTTTAGGGGTATTGTCATCAGCCAGCCAGAGAAATGAGCAACAATCTAGATGTTTCAGACATAGGACTTATGTATCTGAAGCCAAATTGTTTGTAATGAAATTTTGGAATGCATTAGGGAATAGCCTTTGGCCTTAGATGTGCAGGGACACATTTGCTGAGGAGGTCCAGAATCCTTGTGATTCAATGTTTATTCCTCTAAGCTAGTGTAATTGCTAGGTGACCCTGTAAAGAGTAAAACTTGCTGGCTGGTGGCTCTCCTCACTTTCTTTCCCAACTAGAAAAAGTCTAGGAACAAAATCTTTCTAGTCCATTCCTATCTCCATCCTTTTGGGTTTTCTCAGTGCAGTGCCTTCCCTTTTGGTTACTAGCTATTCCTTCCATTTCTGTCCCTTTTGGTAAAAGACAGAGACTTTTTTTGTCTCAATGACACCACATCTCCCAATGAGCTGTATCCAGTTAATAACAATATGCTTGTTGCTTATGGCACATGAGATCCATTGACTTTTAGATTAATTTATTGGGTTATTTATAAATATGAAATAAATTAACATAGCTGACATATTCCAAATTAGAGATCCTCTAACCATTGGTTAAAGACTGGGAGCTCTGCCCTAAGCAAGGAATGAAACTTACCCAGAGCTACCACCCTTTTTGCACCCTCCAACCACAGCACAAACTCAGATATCTATATAAATAGAAATAGACTCAGAATAATGAAAAGAACAATCAAATATTTTTTTAAAGGGAAGGGGAAGGAGTTTAGAAAGAGTTGTATCTTGCTGATTTTTTTCAGCTCCTCAGAGAAGAGTTCATCCACCTTTCCCGAAGAGGTATTTCTTAATACTTAGAAGCTTTAAGTCAACACAAATAAGCCACTATGACTATCAATCAATTGATTAATTAACAGACACTTATTAAACATTTTCTGTGTGCTTAAGTGCTGTGGATTCAAAAAGAGGTAAAATATAGTCCTTGCCCTCAAGCTGCTTACAGTCTAACTTTGGAGACAACATGTAAATAAAACTAATCACTACTATTGTCTTCCCTTCTGCTTCTTGGGTGCCAGGTCCCTGGCCACTGCTTCTGCCACTGCTGCTGCCCAAGTACTCTTTACCTTTTGCTCCCAGCTGCTGCACAGGGAAAATACCTTTGCTCCTGCTGCTTAGCATACTTTCTTCTCCCTTTCCTCATTCAAGGGTTGGTGGAGTAACATAATCTTACAGTTATTTTCAAGTCTTTTCTCAGCATTGAAAAAGAAGCAAATGGTACAAGCCACTGAATTCCAATCTAGGGTCCAGACCATTCTTTGCCCACAGGGAAAGAGTCTGTCCTCAAAGTTGTTATCCTAATAAAACCTATCTCCACACTGGGAAGTAGAGAAGAGTCTTTGGTTTAAGGCCCCTTCCTAATGTTGGTTGGCGCTAATGGTTGGGAAATAGGTCCTTAAAGTTTGAAGCAGCAAATAATAGGACTTTTGGTCCTTTCCTAGCAAAGTCTCACTTCCTTATATGGGCTATGAAGATCCTATCAGTTTTCCTTTCTTCCAACATTTATATACTACATGAGACTGATGGGATCAGAGGTTGTATGTTTATAGTCATCCTTGGGCCTGGATCTACATAGACTTTTATCAGAAGGATGGAAGACCTGTCCTGTATATCCATAGGTCCAGGAGAGACCATGGGCACTTTGTATATAGCTCCTGTCAGTTAATCACAGTGTTCAAAGGTAGAATCAATGTATATCTCTTCCGAGTTGAAGGCCAGTGAGGAACAAGACTCTTAGAGCAGTTTTTATGAAAAGCAGAATACAAAGGGGTGCTGTGTGTGTGGGTATGTGTCCATGTGTGTGTTTATTTGTTGTTCAGTTGTTTTTAGTCGTGTCCAACTCTTCAAGACCCCATTTGTAGTTTGCTTGGCAAAGATACTAGAGTGGTTTGCCATTTCCTTTTCTAAGCATTTTACAGATGAAGAAATTGAAGCAAACAGGGTTAAGTGACTTGTCTTGGGTCACAGAGCTACTAATGTCTGAGGCCAAATTTGGACTCAGGAAGAGTCCTGATTCTAGGACCAGCACTTTATGTACTGTACCACCTAGTTGCCCAAGATATGTTTGTGTGTATGTGTGTGTGTATATGTGTGAGTATAAAAATATATGTGTATACATAGATATATACATGTGTATTTACTATCTCCCAATAAAGTGTTCAACTAATAGGTTTCCCCATCATCCTAGACCTGTGGGCAGATTAAGTCTTGTTTATAGATCCAAACCCAAGGACTATTATATGGTTAAATATTCGATTTGACCTCTGGTCCTATGAGCCCAACATTTTATAGATATATATATATGCATCTTAATGTCTATATAGATACATATGTTTGTATCTATGTATATATCATATATGCATATTTAAATTTGATTAAGAGGTGCCTTTTTTTGGACATTGAAAGACAGTAATTTCTATCCTTTCTAGCTGTAGTAAAATAACAGATTAAATCTCTTCTTGCCTAGATTGTCTTGTTAAAGAAATCTTTCTTTGCTTTTTGTTAAACTAATCTAAATTCAAAACATGAGGAAAAGCAAACTGATGGTTTTACATATATATGTTGATATATGTTACACATATATATGTAGTACATAATCTATATTTTGATGCCAGGTTTTTCTGACTGAAATAATAATACCACTTTGCACAACTGGCTATAATAATTTAATAACAAATAATTTTATTCCCTTCTACAACTGAGTGTATATAGGTATTATTTTTAGCAGAAAAGGTATCTGCATTTGGTAATTCCTATTAAAGCTTAATTAGAGCTGTCCAAAGGAGGATGGGTTGCCTGAAGATGTGGTAGGTTTACCCTCACTGGGGTCTTTAAGATGAGACTGGACAAGCATTTGTCAGACATGTTATAGTAGGAGTTCCTTTCCCGTTTGAATGGGACAAGATGACTGCTGAGGTCCCTTCCAACTCTCAAATTCTATGATTGTATGATCCTATCTCTTTGCAAGAAGAGGAATTAATTTATTTTTTCTCATACTTTAGATTTAGACTAGCTTATTAAAAAGCAAGTGAAAATATCTTTAACAAGATAAACAAGTCCAGAACAGAGATTCTTGTTTTTTTGTTTTGTTTTGTTTTTGTTTTTTCTGTCTGGAGGTAGGAGTCATTGCTCACTTTTGAATCACTCAGGAAAAGAAAAAGGTACATCTTAACCAAGTGTGTGTGTGTGTGTGTGTGTGTGTGTGTGTGTGTGTGTGTGTGTGTGTGTGAAAAATGTTAAGGAATTTGCTTACAATGCCACAATAATACATCAATTTCCTTATTCAAGAGACAAGAATAAAGCAATACCTTCCCTCAAAGACCTTATATAACCTCAAATAACCTTACAGTTTTTAAGGATTAGACAAAAGAAACTTAAATAAAGGATTTCTTTATCTTGATGCCTTCTATAAGTTTCTCATTTTTTCCAGTCTAAAACTTTCTTTTCCTTCAAATCCTGCTAAGTCTTAGAATGAACAGGAACATGTGATTTCCCATGTGACACTTCTAGATACCACATAGGCCTAAGTAATTTTGTTATTCAACAAACATTTATTGTTTTATTAAGAATTTATTGTTTAGAACTCTGTGCTGGGCATTTTATGATAATGCTTAGATAAAACAATTCAAATTCTCATCGAGTTTACATTCTAGTGGAGGGATTAGATACAAATACAGATTATTATAGTTCACAAACTTTTAAGGCAAGTTCAATAATAAGATGCAAAATCAAGTATTATATAGCACTTTTGATTGTGATTCAGTGCAGGAAACTTTTGTATACTCGGTCTGGGTGTAATATAAGTGCTGAAAGACAGATTAGTAGTAAGTAGAATCCTTGCTATTTACTTATTTCTTTGTAATTTTACATTTTATTTTCAGTTGTTTTTTTGTTGTTTTTCATCATTAATATTAATGTAGTCATATCTGTTGTTTTCTTGGCTTTGCTTATTTCACTATGTTGTCAGCTAAATCTTCCTGTGCTTCTCTGTATTCATCATATTCATAATTTCTTATGGCACAGTAATATTATATTTATGTGCCACAGTTTAGCCATTCATCAATCAGTGGTTATCTATTTGTTTCCAATTCTTTGCTACCAAAAAAGTGCTGCTATAATAAATGTTTTAGTATATATGGAACTTTTCTTTTTGACAGTGACCTCCTATGCCTAACAGGGGGATCTTAGATTTAAGGGTATAACATTTTAGTACCTTTTGCTGTGTAATTCCAAATAACTTTCCAGAAGCATTGTATTCCAGTTCCAGAACAATGCATTAAAGTGCCTGTTTTTCCACTCTGACTCCAACATTGACTATTCCCAACTTGATGGCTGCAAGGTGCAACCACAGTGTAAAAGGAATAATTTTTAAAAGAATTGCAAATTGTAAGCAAACAGAAACCCATCCAAAAGGCCACAGATGAACTGAATCTTTTAATTTCCTCATAGTAGTCTACCAAGGATTTGGAGGATGATACTGGGAGATAGATACTTACAGGAGTCAGAGGAGGGAAAAAAGGAATTAACTGTGTGGAGAAATAATTGTGGATATGACCAATCTAGGAAGAGGGAAAGCAACAGGATGACCTATTTGCTGAGTGCTTAAAACAAACTGAGAGATTAATAGGACCTCCTTCTGGCACTAACATGATGGAATTTGGCAGATGCTATAAGAGGGACTCTATCCCCCGAAATACTCAATTTTCCCATATCTCCTTCAACATTTATCTGTCATATTCACCAGTCTGATAGGTATAGGGTGGTACCTCAAAGTTTTTTTTAATTGTATTTTTCTAATCAATAGTGATTTAGAACATTTTTCATTTGACTATAGATAGCTTTGATTACTTTGTATGGAAACTTCCTATTCATATCCTTTGACCATTTGTCAATTGGGGAATGGCTCTTATTTTTATAAATTTGACTTAGTTCTCTATATATTTGAGAATTGGGACCTTTATGAGAGAAACTTGCTATAATTTTTCCACATTTATGATTACTGTCTTTCCCTCCATCCTACTTCACTCTGTTTATCCTGCTTTCTCTCTCTCCTCCCTGTCCATCCTCAAAAGTGTTTTTTTTTTCTGACTACTATCTCCCCAAACTCTCCCTTTTATACTCCCCCACCGCCATCCCCTTCCTCTCCTACTTTCTCACAGGGTAGGATAGATTTCTATACCCAACTGAGTATCTATGTTACTCTTTCAGTCAATTCTAATGAGAGTAAAATTCAAGTGCTACCCTCCATCTACCTCCTACCTCTTTCCCTCCTGTTTAAGCTCTTCTTCTCTTATGTGAGATAATTTACCCCCATTCTACCTCTCTTTTCCCCTTTTCCAAGTGCATTTCTCTTTCTTATACCTTAATTTTCTTTTTTAATATAATCATCCCATCATATTTGACTCACTTCTATGCCCTCTCTCTATACAGTCCCTTTAGCTGCCCTAATAACAAGAAAATTCTTTTTTTTTCCAAATGCTTTATTAACTTCTGGTTCACATCATTAATTTCCACCAGATTTTGAGTTACAATTTTTCCCCATTATTTCCCTACCCCCACCCCAGAATAGCAGTCCCACAGGATATTCCCTCATCCCATCTGCTTTCTCCCATATCTTCTCCCATACCCCCTTTGACTTTTTCAGTAGGGCAAGGTGAATCACTGTGGCCCAATGCCTGTATATCTCATTTCCCAATTATATGTAAAATAATATGAATAATAGTATTTATATATTTTTAAACATTTGATTTTAAAACTTTGAATTCCAGATTCATTCCCTTCCTCTCTTGTCACCCACCCTTAATGGGAAGATAAGCAGTTCAGTATATGTTGTGCATGTGTAGCTATGCAAAACATTACCATAGTAGATATATTGTAAAAGACTGACTATATTCCCCTCCCTCCTATCCCACCTCCCACTTGGTCTATCCCCTACTTTGATCCTGTCCCTTTTTAAAAGTGGGTGCTTCCAATTTCCCTCCCCCCCTCTCTTCCATCATTTCCCTTCTTATCCCCTTCCCCCCTACTCTCCTTAGGGTGAGATATCCTGTTTAGTATATAAGGCATTCTCTCCCTGATCCAAATTTAATAAGAATAAGGTTTTGCCTTTTTACCTTCCTGTTCTTCCCCTCCCTTATAACCATTTTCCTTTGCCTCTTCTATATGAGAGAGTTTAGACTTAGTCTATTTTTAAGGTGTTATTTTCCTCAGTCAGGCTATTGACTCTCCTTTCATACTTTTCTTGCATCTTTCTCATTTCTCTTCCCAATTTTTCCTCCACTTCTCTTATCTGCTTCTTAAGGTCCTTTATGGCCTGTAACCAGCTTGTATTTTCATTTCACTTTTGGTGCAGGAGTTCTGACCTCCCAGTCCTCCTCCTGTTCCATGGTTTGATCCTCTTTACCCCCAAAATAGGAGTCTAATGTTGAATTTTTCTGTTTATTTTGTTTCATTTGCCTAGACATGTTGCCACTCAATTACTTGACTTTTAGGCTTGTTGCCACAGTAGGATTGTGCCACCAGCCAGGGAAGCTTCCATCCCAAATGCTTGGGTTTTCTCACCTGCCAGAGGTATTAGTTGGGTGCCCTCTCTAAAGCCTCCACATGCTCTGGCAAGCTGGTCACACATCCCAAGACCTCCACCCCAGATTGCAATCCAGATCCAAGAAGGTTAAACAAAAGCGATTACCCCACCCCCAAACTGATCACCAGTTCCCCCTAAAGACTGCAGGCCAAAAGCTGAAACTGCAATATGGCGGGCTCCCCCGAGGCTAGTCAGCAGCTTCTTACCCCCAGGGAAAGAGGCCGACATGCTCTCCCAACCAGTCTCAAAGTCCACAGGGCAGTGACCTCTTACTTTGTCTTGGGCATCTATGTGTTGATAATTCTGGAAACGCCACAGCTGCTGGTGTTCTGGAGTCCCTCCAGTTGGTTGCTGGTCCAGCTGCCCTGAGTCTAAAAACTCCGACTCAGATGATCCTAGGATCAGCTCCCAGAGCACTGTGCTGGCTGCTCCCTGCCGGGCTGCCAGGCTGTCCTCAGTGGGAGGTTAGCTTCTCTGTGTCGTTTTGTGGGTTCTTGAGCTCCAGAGTTTGTTCAAGGTCTCCTTTTACATAAATTTGGAAGTGGTGGGAGCCAAAGCTTCAAGGAAATGCTGTTAATACTCTGCTATCTTGACTCTGCCCCCCAACAAGAAAATTCTTAAGAGTTACAATTATCTTCCCATGTAGGAATATAAACAGTTTAAAGTTATTGAATCCCTTATGCTTTCTCTTTTCTGTTTACTTTTTTGTGCTTCTCTTGCATTTTGTATTTGAAAGTCAAATTTTCTATTTAGTTTTGGTCTTTTCATCAGGAATGTTTGAAAGTCCCCTATTTCATTGAGTACCCATTTTTCCCTCTGAAGGATTATACTCAGTTTTGCTGGATAGGTGATTCTTGGTCGTATTCCTAGCTCCTTATCCACTCGGCCAATTCTCCTTTTTAAGGAATTCTTTTCTTCAATGAATTTTTGTGTACCTTTTCTCTCTCTCTCTCTCTCTCTCTCTCTCTCTCTCTCTCTCTTTATAAGCAATTGGTGTTAAGTAACTTGCTCAAGGTTACACGGCTAGTCATTATTTATGTGTGGGTGCTCATTTTCTGAGGCAGGTTTTGATCCCGGGTCATCCCAACTCTGAGGCCAGTGCTCTTACTCACTGCTCCACCTAGCCACCCCTTTTTGTGTATCTTTTACCATTTGGCCTATTCTGGTTTTTAAGTTATTGTTTTCTTCAGTATTTTTTGTGCCTACCTTACTAAACTGTTAACCCTTTTTTCATGACTTTCTCACATTGCTGTCATTTCTTTTCCCAATTTTTTCCTCTACTCCTTCTATTTGATTTTTAGAATACTTTTTGAGCTTTTCCCAGAATTCTTTTTGGGCCTGAGACCATTTCACAGTTTTCTTTGAGGCTTTGGATAGAGGATTAGTATAAACAGCCGCTATGATTTAAATTGTGTGGAAATATTTGACTAAGTGCATTCCAAATGAAAGGAGGTTGTGGAGTGATAGGGAGAGTCTTTCCAACTTGTTCCAATTACAACTTGTTCAACTATTCCTCAGTTGATGGGATTTTCCACTCTTTGCCAACACAAAAAGAGCTAATATAAATATTTTTGTATATTTACTCCACAAGTATATATGCTCCACAAATTTACTCCACAAAAAATACTCCACAAAGAGCATTTCAACTACCCTTCCAATACCCAAGCATCCAGGGAGATAAGAGAAAGTATAATCAATGCCAGGGTAGATACTTTGAAATACCATGCCATCAAGATAAAAAAGTCTCAGTAAAGCTCAGTGAAGGTTTGAAGAAGCAAGGAGCATGAGAGAAAGAGACCCGGGTGTAAAGCCAAGCAAAAGTAGATTTCAAGAGGTCTGCTGCAGTGAACAGCTTCAAGGTTCTGATTACATAGTATAGTGAACTCTCTATTTATTCAGCAGTAAGTTAAGGCAAAACATTCACAGAAATCAAAGTACAGCATTCACAATGTTACGACTTATCAACTTATCAATATAATGGCTACATTGTTTTCATCGAAGTGGCCACATAATTTTAAACAAAATACATGCATTTAGTAACTCAGTCATTTAGTTAAGTCCTTGATGCAATCAATCATCCTTAAGGAGGATTGTCCCTCTTTAAGGGACATAAAGTTCAATGGTCAAAGTTATCCACCCCTAGGTCACAGTAAATCATGATCTTCTCAATCAATACACAGCATCCAAGTAAAGTCTTCTTTCATCTTGACTCAAGGATGGCTCTCAGCTTCCATGGTTCCTCTTCCATGGTCCTATCCTTCCGGGTTCAATCCTGCCTGAATCTTTCTAACTGTCACCTGGTTTCAAAGGCAGGCAGCTCCCACTTCCTTGTCCAATTCCATTCCATTTTGAAGCTCACAGTGTCCAGTCCACCTCAAGTCCTTCACAGTTCCTGTTTCTGGGAAGACAAAGGTTAACAGAGACATAATAATATTCATACACATTCCTGGCACCATCATCAATCTGCCTGTAAAATCAACTCAGACCCACCAACAAGTTCTGAGAACTCAACAGAAATCATCAGTATAGAAATCAACACAGATCCACAAACAAGATCCAAGAGGTAAATATAAATCATCAACATAGAAGTCAACAAAGACCCACAAACAAGGTCCAAGAGGTCAATACAAATCATCAGTAAAATACCATCCAAAACCCTCCTCCAGGACTTCTGTGAACAGACAACCAGAAAATCCTCTTTCAGGGCTTCCAGTAAGGTCCCAGGGCTTCTGTAGAAAGTACCACAAACAAAAATCAACACAGAACAGGCGAGCATAGAGTGCCAGGATACCACAAGTTTTCTCCTCCACCACAAGAGATCCCTTCTCAGTTCTGCTTTCTCCAGCCTAGGCCTCTCCTTATATATGGTCATTAGCTCCTCTCCTTCCTATTTCAGGAGTTTACAAGTTCTAGGGTTCACAAGTTGTTGGATTCACAAGTTTTGGATCTTAATACTTGATACAGTCATGAACTGACACAAGGTGGTAACTACTTCTGTGTTAATTCAGTAGCTGAAACAAGGTGTTAACTATTTATTTGCTTGCTATTTCACCAAGATGAATAGAAGTTTGTTTATATAAGTGGGAATGCCAGAGGGCATAGTGGAAAGGGACTTCAGTAAAGATATAGATAGGATATAGGAGGATGGGGATAAGAGAATGGGAGATGAGGATTGGGGATAGTTCTTATGTTTCTATGATTGACTAATACAGTGGAGGAGGAAATGCTTAACAATGAAATATTCAATACACAAAAATAAGCCATTTTGATGAGGAGAAAAAGGAAGTGATATATAAAGATATCAGTGTGTATGTATGAAACAACAGCAACAAACAAATGAAACAAAAAATGATGTACAGAAGATGGAATCCACGTTAGGTAAAAGAAGATAAATGCAAAAACCTAGTATGGTCCTTTAAGAATAATATTAGGAATGGTAAAACTCAGAATGGTTCGGGGTACTGCTGAAAAGTAAGGACAATGAGCCCCACCTCAGGGGATGCCACTACAGCTTTCAGTCTCTCTGGTGGCTTGCATCCTTGGGGAGGATGTACTTTAAGGTACAGTGCTACTCTCTGTATTCTTCTTCCTAAAAGTATACTTCATGAACCCCCTCAAATTGGTAAGCTTACTTTTAGTAGTTAGCCAGTTAACACAATTGGTTCAAAGACATTTACTAACCTGACATAGTAAGAGCAGTAGCTACCAAATGTTCCTCCAATTCGTATGAAGTACAGTCTCTGGAATGCAGATAGCATCTGTGGAGAGATTGGGCAAACACAGTGTACAATGGTAATGAGGCACACATTTAGCTAACATGTATGGCCAAGACATGCCTCTGCTACTGCAGAGACTTGATGTCCTTTTTCTTCTCATGGAATCCTTATATTGCTGTTCCCCTTCAAACTTCAACCCTCCTTTCAACCCACCCCAGGCAGAACATCAGAACATCACGTAGGTCTCTTGCTTAGCTGGACTCCTAGATTCCACTCCTCTCTATAGCTCACCTCTGAGTTGCTGGCACTAGTTCTCTCTGGAGCCTATTGTTAGCTTTCTTCTTTGCTGCCAGAACTGTGACTCCTTTCTACCTCATGTATGTCAACTTTATTCCTTCTTTGTGTCTGTCTGCAGACTCTACACCTCTCCTCCTAGATGGAAGCTCTAACTCCTCCTACTATACATGCTGCCATGGTGATGGGAAAAGAAGGGGAAAAAATAAATTCCCCAATCCTTTAACATCCCTGCCTCCTCTAATATAGATGCAGGATTCATATTCCATAAAGCAGATTCTGGCCTTTTATAAAAGAGGTTAGCAAGATATCTTTTAAGAGATGAACAAGGGCATGACTAGTCTTCTGTCAGTCAAGGATTAGCTGCTCTCCCTGTGCCATCAGGGAGAATTTAATATATTTGTCATAGGAATGGACAGAACAGAAATTAACTAATATGGAGTTGAAGATAAGTGTTAACAGAGAGCACCTATCTGTCATTGATGAGTTCAAGTCACCAGTCTCAGATTGACTACATTCTAAGATATGAAAAAGACTGGCCAATGTTATTACTTATTCACTATCAGTAATCTTTGAAAAATAATATGGCAAAATATTTATACAATTCACAAAAATACATATGGCAACATTTATAGTGATAGCAAAATTTGAAACACTGTAGATGTCTGTCAATAAGAGAACAGCTAATCAACTTGTGGTACATGAATATAATGGAATATTATCATACTATAAGAAATGAAGAATATGATATAGAGAAACATGGAAAGATCTACATTAACTGATGCAAATTGGAGTAAGCAGAGCCAAGAAAGCAATATGACTACAACAATTTAAATGGAAAGAATAGCCACAAAATAATAAAAAATGTGTGTTGCAGTATTATAAAGAACAAATATATGACTCCAAAGAAGAATGAAAGATATCTACACATCACTGTAAACGTGGTAGGTCCACAATTGGTATATTGCACATATTTTTAGTCTTTTTCTGTTTGTTAATCAATTTTGCTGATTTTTTCTCCTTTTTTTTAAAAAATATTTTATAGAGAATAGTTTGGGGGAGTGATTGAATTTAAAAGATGCATCAATAAAACTTATTTTAAAAAATAAAAGCAATAGAGAATGGGACAGGTACTAGAGGAAGATAGATGTTATTCTCATTTTTAAAAAGATAATGTTATCCACATTTAGTAGAACTGATTGCTGTCTACCTACAAAAGAATGTTCTTAACACCTAGGCACTGCCAGTTGTTTCAACATCAGAAACTATTATGGGTTTATCAGCGGAAACGACATAAAGAAGATGCATCACCATCTGCTTTGCCTCTCTCTTCCAAGGATCACTGCCCTCTTCATCTGACTTGGAGTTGAAACCTCCTCTATGTACTGTCCCCTTACTATTAGAATATGAGCTCCTTGATAGCAGGGATTGTCTCTGTTTTCTGTATGTATCCCAAGTGCTTTGCACATGGCCAGCACTAAATAAATGTGTTGGGTTGGTTTTTTTTTTTCATTCATTCTTGCAAGCTATTGGTCAGTGAGCTGAACTTGAATACCTGGAAGAATTCTAAAACTATGCCAAGTTAAATAATTCACCACAATTTTTTCTTTAATAGCCAGTTCTTATACTGTACTTTAAATGCCATGGTTTATTGAAAAATGGCATACAGTTTTCAGAAACATAATGATTAGTTTGAAAGACATGTAGCTTTATGTGTATGTATGAATTGCTATATTTGATTTTTAATGGCTATTACTTTGAATTTTCTTTTTTTTTAATAGTCTTTAAATTATCAAGAATCTAAATTATTAACAGCAGTTATTTGGGGTCTCTTTACCTGTTTCGAAGTGAAAATTACTGTACATGTGGGCCAAATAGCATCATGTTGAATTTGCTTTTGCTTTTTCTAAGTTGTATAGTTATAGCTATTTATGGATTTATTTATTCAGAATAATTTATCCAGGTATTTATCTCAAATTTATTCCATAATAAAGAAACTTAAAATTTTCTAAGTATGCATATTACACATAAATATTTTATTTTTACAAGTTAAAATAAAATTAATGAATGCTGATCATAGAATATAGCGTGTTTTATTCAAATTTTGATGTAATTTCTATAAAAGAATTATCAGGAACATATATAATATATTGCTATTTTAGCCAAATACCAGATAAATAGTAAACAACTCATCTAATTAGAAAATAATCTAAACTATTTTGCATGTTTAACTTAATCTATTAAAAATGTTCATTTTAATGATTGAGAGGAATTAATTTTAAAAATGAAATGTTATAAGAACATTATGTTTTCAGTATTATTTTATGTTATAGATTAAACATTGCTTTTGCTGAAGCTTTCTTTTTGCTAAAATACCTTCTCTTTTCAAAAAAGTGATGGTGTTATTTACATTAATTCGTGTGGCTTGTTGTAAAAAAAAAAAAATATATATATATATATGCCATAGCTTCTTTACTTAATGGGATTCTTTTCTCGTTGCAGTGCAAACGGCTAGAGCAGGAGCTTCATCATCTGAAAGAGCAGAACCAGACTTCAGCAAACAACATGAGACATCTGACTGCTGAAAACAATCAAGAACGTGCTCTGAAGGTAAATCTCCATTCCTTCTTGCAGGCAAATTAAGGTTATAAGCCCTTGGTGCCAGCTTTCTGTGCTGCATATATCAGTTGTGTACATTTCAGCAGAAGTGAGCGGTGGTGTTTGCCAACAACCCCTTCTTTAAACACAGATACAGAACCCTTCTGTTATGGTATTATTTTATTTGTGTGTGTGTGTGTGTGTGTGTGTGTGTGTGTGTGTGAGTGTGTGTATGAACAAAAACAACATAGAATGATATATTCTCAGAATTGTCAAGGCAGTGTTATGGCAACTTTTTGGCATCCATTTTATTCTCCTGTCTATCTGTGTATTACTTTTATGTTTAATTGAGACTAATCACATTAAATTATGTATCTTTAAATGTGGATCTCTTCTCATCAGTATTCACTAGATCAATAATAACATGACTTGTAGTAGTGATGCAGATAGTTGATACTTTTTAAAAAGGGTATCTTTAAAAAAAAAAACAAGTTTTATTGGTAAGAAGAGGCTAAAAGAAGCAAAGACAACAAATATACTTTTACTTTTTTCAAAGGTTCAGACAAAGTTGGTATTTAATATTTATAAACTATACTCTGTTATTATGACATGTAATTAAATATACAAGTTGCAATTCAGTTCTATTTTTGAGACATGTATATATCTGTTTCCTAGTATATGTATGTGTATAAAACATAAATTATATACATATGTGTGTATATAAGTGTATGTGTGTGTGTGTATATATATTTCTTTATACACACACATGTTATTCTATATATCCAGATAGGATATTTGTTGTTATCTTTCAGTTGTTTTCTTTTTATTTAAAAAAAAATGAACGCATTGAAAAAATGGATATTACAAACTCCTCACTTAACACTTCTTGCAATTACAAGGATGCAATGATGATTTGAATGGTTAGAAATGGAAGGTTGGCTAAAGGTTATTGATAGAAACAAATCACTTCATTAACTGATGTTTTCTTCTCTTGGACCCGTCCCAACTCTGAATGCAATGATATCATTCCCATTCACTTCCTAAGTGTTTAAGATTCTTCATTAGTTATTTATCATAGAGTAAACAGATGATTTGTGTAACCTGAAATTATGGGCATAGATAAACTAGAATCTTAGAATGATACTTCTGTAGAGCACAAGCATTGAAACTTATCCTTATCATTGATGTTAGATTTGTTACTTGAAAACTATTTCTAAAAGTATACATCTCAATAATCAGATTTCCAAAGTAATATCATGAGCACTTTATTGGGCCCTCAACTTGTGTCACTTGTGATGAAATTTCTGTATTCATATAATTAAATTAATTGAGTGCAAACATTTTTTACAGAACTGTAAATTAGAGAATCCGGGGCCATTTTGCATAATTATAAAATATTTGTCCTTAATGTAAGGAAAAAAATTAAACTAGTATGCTTTATTAAAAATTACATTATGACAGATCTTTCTAATTCCACCAATACTTCTTTTGTTTCAAATTCTGGGAATATATTAGTGGGTTTTGGTGGATTTTTTTAGCTCTGTATAGTCATATTTATACACAACATTTTCATAAATGGTAACATAATTCAGTGCTTAAATTTGTAGAAATTACTGGGTAAATTATGTAAACCTAAAAACTTTTTGATATGATAATATTAAAGAGCCCCTGTAGTAATAATAAAAATATTTGGAAGACAAGTTCTGTTCACAGCTCTACTAGCTGTGTGGCTTCAGACAAATTACTAGGTCTGTTTCCTTATCTGTAAAATGAGGGGTTAAACTAGATCTCAGAGATCCATTCCATCTCAGTTTCTATGATCAATACTTTGGTTCAGTAATGCCAGGGTCTTTTATGGTAATTCTTTTTCAATTCAACAAGTATTACTGAGATCATATTCAAGATAGAGCTGAGCCAGTAACTGTCAACCAAACAGAAGTGACAGCCCCATCCTTAAGGAATAAAGTGTGTGTGTGTGTGTCTGTGTGTCTGTGTCTGTGTCTGTGTGTCTGTGTGTGTCTGTGCCTGCATCTATATGTGTCTGTCTGTGTGTCTGTGTCTGTCTGTGTGTTTTGTTTTGTTTTTATTACCTTTTTAAAGATAAAGATTTACCCTATCTAAAAACTCAAATTTTCAACAGCTTTTGGCCCTAGCCTTCCATTGGATGATTAATCCATTACTAAGGATTTCATAATTTTCTGTAGACACACTAATTTATTTCCTGTTTGTTATTTTATATGCATGAAAATTATTATCTGTCTTTGTTTAACTTTCTGTTGCAGTAAATTGTTATAAAGTAGTATTCAAAATACAAGAATCATACTACTAGATATCAACATAACATTTTATTAGTGGTATGAATGACTGAGGCAAAACCTCAGTTGGGAGAGACAAAAGCTATAATGATTTATGGTTGAGGTTTAGTAGAATTCACATGATAATCTTCAGTCAATTTGCCTTTGTTTAAAAATCCAAATATACTTTCAGGGAAGATCAAAAGTATATGTCATAGAGTAACTTACACTTTTTAAAGTTAAACTGTAATTAAGCTCTGTAAAATATAAATTCCTCTGTTAAAGAACTCAAAAAATGTAGTTTGATTCTAGATTGCCTAAAATTTAGGAGCATTCTAAACATGTTTATTTTTCTGTTTTAAATAGTTTCCATTCTTTCCATAATGCTTTTTTTGGCATATAAATTAGCTTATTGAAGAGGAATACAGGCTGCAGAATATTTCTCTCTTTTAAAACGAGATATTATTTTTAAATCATTTAGTGCCTGGCACATACTAGGAATTAAATAAATGCTTGTTCCCTCCTCTCCACCCCCCCATTACTTATAATCACTTCCAACAAAGGTGGGCAAAAACTAGAAGAGGAAAATCTTTGGTTAAAAGTTTAGTTAGAGATGAGCTTGAAATAAAGTTTTTCATTGATCTATGAACTCTTTACATATTGGATCTCTCTTTTTTAGCTTAGGCAATTGAGGATATCAGCATTTTACTTATTAAGCTGTTGTTTTCCACAATTGTAGAGGGACAGATTGAAGTTTTTGGAATTTTAGAATAGAAATAGAAACATTAGTTAATTAATTGGTACATTTTGCCCACTTCTGTCAATGATGCTGAAATGTTCATCCTTCTAAAAGTTGTATGAATAATAGACCCTAGTCTTTCTGAAAATAGAATGAGTTACATTTCAAACTGCCTACAAGTGGGATGGCTGCAAGGTATTAGGTATAAGCATAAACATATACTGGGTGTAATTAATCCAATTTATTAGGGACTTTGATTCAAAGAATCCCAAGAAGTAACATGGAATCATAGGTTTAAAACTGGAAGGAGCCTTAGAGGCCACATTGTCCAACTTCATTTTATCAGTGAGGACACAGAGGCCCAGAGATGTTTGGTGATTTACACCAGGTCACACAGGTAATTAAGTGGCAAAGCTGAGACTTTGGCTGAGGCCCCCAAGTACACCTTGCTCTTCACTTAGTTGTATAAAAATTGAAGACTATTAAAAAAAAAACTTGGGACCACCAATCCAAAGAATATATGTTTTTCTTATTATGAATGTGTTCCAAGAGTTCAAACCCATTTGCACAAGACTCTCCTCGTTGGTGGAGAATGGTTGGAGAGCTTAAGGTGACAAAACTTTGGAGCTACCTCACACACTTTTGTGACCCATATCTAGACACACCCATGAGGACACACATAGACTACATGGGCAACATACACATGCACACACACACACACACACACACACACATACACCCTACATGTGGGAGCTCATCAGCAAGAGTAGAGCAATAATTCCTGGTTGCTTATTTCTGTAATAAATAGTTGGGGTTTTTTTTAATCCTTGGTCATTTAATGTTATCTTTCTGAGATTCAGAAATTTTTGCTGTGATTAATTTATCTCCAAGAGGGATTTTATTGTCCCATTCTGGAAAATACATTTTGTCCCCATTTTCTTTATTCCTCCTAGGAAATGAATTTTTCTTAGGAGGAACAAACAATTTTGTTTAATTTTAATTGTAACCTAGAATTTCTTAAAGTATTTAAAATTTTTGTTTTCTAGAAACTTTTAGATACTTAGATATGTTTTCTTTGTTTTGAAAAGAAAACAAATGAAGACCATAATTGAATGTCAGTGCTGACTCAGTTAAGAGAATGAATTGAATAAGCTATATATAGCATGATCATAAAAAGTAAAAGATAGGAAAAAGTATTTCAATTTTTTTTTTTACTTTCCCAAGGTCCGTTTTGGTTTATTTTGTAAATAATTGTGAGAAATTATTTTTTTTAACAAAACATCCATGCATATATAAAATAGAAAGTAAATTTGCTTTACAGGTAGTTGCTGTAAAGCAGTGTTGTATTGTTTGAGGACAAATGTAATTTCATTACTTACATGTGATATATAGCTGTATCCATTGTAAAATTTGGATGTAAATAAGTTAAACAAAAATTCCTCTAACTTGAGTCATATTTGCGAATCTCCATTTTAACATTCTTTTTCTATGTTTCTTTACAATTTAATCATTGAGCAGCTATTGTTGAATAAGATAAATTACTTCACATATTAAAGAGGGTATTGGAATTTTAACAAATTTAGACCAAGAGACACCCAATAGCAGTTAAAAAGCAACTAAAGCATTATAAAAAGAGAATCCAATTGAACAAAATTTCCTAAGTTCCTGCTAAGTACAAGGAAGTGTGCTAGGTACTGTAGGATACAAAAACCAAATCAGGGCCTGCCCCCAAAGAACTTTTATTTCCAGTGTAACTGGGCACCCAGATTTACCTAGTGGGCAGAGAAAAGTTTTGAAACCTTACTATGAATTCTGGGAATTGTAGTCCTGGGCAGACAATGTTATATTCTTCCTGACCTGAGAGATTATCTGAGGAGTTTCTCCATGGATGTATCAGGGTAAGAGGAAGCTGAGCATGTAATCCCAATAAGCAAGTTCAGCTCTAGCCACTGAGCTAGAACAGTGGGTTTGGAATCCTGGTTTGAAGCTGATTGAATGCAGAGGGCATTCCAAGAGAAAGAACTCCCTACAGGCATTTTGTGATGTGGGCTCAGGGATAGCTTTCCTAGACATTTCCGGTTTAATTTCATCAACCACAGCCTCTGCTCATTAGGAAGAAACTGATAGAGATGGCTGGAAGCTGCAGTCTGATGTTTCTTAAGATGAACAAAAGGACAAGGAAGTTGTTTAATTCCCCTTTTCCTGGTGTCTACCTCTGACAGACATTTATTACTTCACTATTTTCTCTAAATCTTGTTCTTGTCTCTTATAAATTATGATGTCATAAGTGATATGCAATTTGTGTGTGTGTGTGTGTGTGTGTGTGTGTGTATGTGTGTGTTAATTAATTGCTTTTTGGAGGATTGTAGTGGAGGAAACCAGAGACTAGCTTGGAAAATACAGTGTTAAACATTGTAGAAATTATTACCTTGACAAAAGGCTAGGGTTGTTTGTTTGATGATTTGTTTTTCCATTAGTGTGGGCTGAGCAAACAAAACAGAATCTTATCATTTTTATTTTGTGGTGAGTAGTATTTATACATTCTGCTAAATAGCTGAAATGAATTAACCATGTGACTTGAGACCATTTTCTCCTAGTCCATGGAGTCTTGATTAAACAAGATTCAGGTGTCTTAGAGTGGCATGTGTTTCAGTTATGGCTTACAGAGTGAGGTATGAAGTAGAGGCAAGCAGAGGTTATGGTCCTGTCCTATGGGCTGTCTACAAGGAGGAAGAAGGTATGATCTGGGTAGAGTGTCCAGACACCCCTCCCTCACCCCAGATTTCCAAAGTTTGGGGGCCATTTTCTCACCTGGGATATTTAGTTGAGGATTTTCTTTTATCCACTTTTGGAATTTGAAACTTATTTTAAACTTTTCTTTTGTTTCTTTTAAGCAGTATTTCCTGCATTATACCTATTATACAAAATATTTTAAATTTTTATTTTTTCTGAAAACTTTCATTAATTCATTTAGTCTCTACAATTTGAGTTTAAAGCTAGATCTAGCCCAACATTGACTACTTTTTGAGGAAGATTACTGAATTTTCTTTTTTTTCCCTTTTGAGGGCAATTGGGGTTAAGTAACTTGCCCAAGGTCACACAGCTAGGATTTTATCTGTGTGTGCATTAAGTGTCTGAGGCAGGATCTGAACTCAGGTCCTTCTGACTCCAGGGCCGACGCCAAGATTACTGAATTTTCATATATTAATTTGTAATTTCTTAGATTTTTTTCTTTCAAATTTTATTTCAAATTTCCATTTAAAGTACCCTTTTGTTTCTTGTGATATTTTTTTCTTCTCCCTCCAACTGATGTTATGAGTTGTTTTTTTAATGATATTTTCATTTTGAATTTCTTTTATTTTGCATTGTTTTGTTTTTCTTCTTTCTTCTCAGTGTATCAACTTTCATTGAACTTGATCTATTCCATCCCTGTGTCTCCATTCGTTTATTACTAGTACTTATTATTTGATGTTGTCCAAAGTATCACCAATATCCAATTGCCTATCACAATGTGCAAGTGAAAGGACATTGTTAAAGTTGTTTATTTTTATTTTTGCTTTGTTGATGCTCAATTGCTGTTATTACTGCTAATGTATATAACTTCTTTCTGACTCTTAATATCCATTGTTTTGGAGCTTGGCTTACTTGTTTGGTTAGTTAGTGGATAGCCCATTGTTAATTGGTTAAATATTTGCATTGCAAATCAATAGTGGAAAAATATGAGTGTGATAGTTGAACAGTACTGGCAGTAGATGAATGTTGACATTCATAAGTGATTACTGACATTTGGAGTAGACCTTGTGTGCAGAACTGAGGAATAATAGAAGTATTAGTATGCAAAGTAAAATAATTGGGAGATAGTAGAATAGTTTATTGGGATCATGTTAGGACACTCCACTAAGGATGTGCTCTGTGAATTGACAAACTCAATTGATCACTTAGAATAGCTGAA
Source organism: Gymnobelideus leadbeateri (assembly GCA_011680675.1). Classification (NCBI taxonomy): domain Eukaryota; kingdom Metazoa; phylum Chordata; class Mammalia; order Diprotodontia; family Petauridae; genus Gymnobelideus; species Gymnobelideus leadbeateri. The sequence goes on along the minus strand of WOXC01010653.1, from coordinate 305,850 downwards.
CAAATTCAGCAAAGGGTAGTATCAGACAACTGATTTATAATCTCTTCCCCAAAGTGGGGAAGTGCTTGTTTAAATGTTGCTGCATTACTAAATGATGGTCATGATATAAAACAATAGTTTAAATACAAACTTAAACTTATACTTGGGCTTTCACCTATATAGGAAGGCAAGATTCCAGAAGGCAGGATCAGACTTTTTCATGAGCAGTGTTGATTCTATATTCTCTATGCCCCAAGGTCAGTTTCATATTTCAGTGTTCAATATTTGTTTTATCAAGAGTTATCAATGTTTAGATGGAAGGCAAGTCCCTCTCAGAAAGTAGCATACTTATCTATGAGGAGGCCCAAAGCTAGGTTCATTATGGTAGAAAAAGATAGTTCATTAATATATCAATAGAGTTGTAGGTCATTTGAGATGCAAAAAGAAATATAACCTGTGATCAGGTCTAGGAAAATGTTGCCATGGTAGGAAAAAGAGGGTCTCCATAGTTAGTACTTTCTCACCAGTGATAGATTCTATAGAAATCACATCTGGGTATGCAATAGAGCTACTAAAAGGCTGGCAGGCTTGAGAGAGAAATAAGATGAATTATATAATGGAAAGTTCTAAGGACCCTGCCTTTGAATACCAGCAGACTCGAAAATACAGAAAACCTGGGTTCACATTGCTAGAATATTTAAAAGGAATTTTGTGGCACTAAAGTATCCAGTGCAAAGGAAAGTTACCATACCAAATTTTGGCATGGATGGACAGGTATCTAAGTCAAACTCATATATAGAAATGAATGTTTCCTCATGAAAAAGGAAGTAGGAGAAAATTGAAACAAATAACCAAAAGACTATGACTAAATGATGCCATAACAAAGTGAAGACATTGGCCATGTGACAGTTTTCCTTTTTTTAATTGAAAGCATACGCTTATGGAAGAGTTCTGACAAAAAGTCAGTTCTGTCCACCTCATAAGCATGTACTCTTACATAACCAGAGGAAGAAGGGCCCTTGAAGAAGGGCCTCAAGTATAGGCTCAGAAAACAGAAATGGCTGAGAAGTGGCTGCAGAAATGGACCTGTTCCACCTGGACGATGGAATGGAAGCCAAGGCAACCTGACATGAAGTCTACCACCAGAAGAAAGCCAGAAGGCAGAATGTCCTTTTGTTGCAATTGTGGAGATGGTCATACCCTGACCCTGTGTACTCCTGACAAGAAAGTAGTTGTAGAAGTGCAGAAACTAAGAGGCATGCTTCCTGCCAGTGTGATTGGACCAGGCAAAGAGCTCTCCCCAGAGCCTCAAGCAATAAGTGTGATCTCATCAGCTATCATTTCCATATGGACTCATAGGACCCCATGCATAGGCAAAGGGGAACATTGAAGATGTGCAACATTGCTGTCTTGGACAGTGGGGACAAGGGACTATTGTGCTCTAATCATTTTATGAAAGACATTTGAAGAAAATAGCCTCACAACCTCTAGAAAGATTTGAACTTGGAGGACTGAATGACAAATCTACCCATACTTGGGATACATTGTAGTGACATTGAAATTTCTAAATGACATTTCTGGTGTTAAGGCAGTAGATCCTGGATTGGTGTACCTAGGCCTATTATGTGCAACTGGAATATCAGCTTGAACTGGAACCAATCCCACTCTTTAAGTTATTGGCAGAATACTGTAAACAACAAGTTGAGACTAAGTACCTGTACACTTTATATGTGATTGATGCACATAAGAAGAAAGAGTCAAGTATCAAATATCACAGGAGCATAGGGTTTTCATCCTCTGAAATGGATCCAGAGAAATTTGACTCTGCAGGTTCCCTAGAACTAGAAGACTGGAAGTAAAAGTTGAAGATAGAACCTCAGAAATGCATCCTCACTACACAAGTAAAATGTGAGATGTGTGTGAGTAGCAACTCATAAGATTATCTCACTGACTCCTGCTCATTCTGGGAAAGTTCTAAGCCAATTCCTTTCTCTGTGATGGAGGGCCTCAGAGACCATCTGAAGAGCTTGCTGATAAGGAATAATCACAGTGTCCACAGAGGTGGTGATACTAAAGAAGAATGGAAAGAGATATAGAGATATAGAGATATGTATATCTCTTTACCTATATCTATCTATCTATCTATGAAGATTAAATAACCCAAGTGAATCAGAGCACCATGCCAAGAGTCCAAGGTGCCCTGGATTGTCATCCAGTGTTTCTCAACAATGGCTATTACCAGATGACTATGCAGAATAACACAAGGAAAAGACCACTTTCATCTGATCAACTAGATTGTTTTTTACCATTATAGGTATATGTCCCAATGGGTCTGGGGGATACCTGACACTTTCCAAATCCTGATGGAAAAAGTAACTGAGACATTCCCTGTAAATATTGGTGCGCCTTGTCTTTGGGAACACTCTAGATCATGAGGAAATACTACTAAAAGTATTGTTTGGTTAAAGGAAAATGGTCTAAAAGCTTCTAGTTAACACTTGTCTGTTTCAAATGCCACTGTCAAGTATTGAGGTTACGTGCTATGTCACTAAGGGATGAGCAGTGACTGAGAAGAAAGAAGCAATTCTGAATTGACCACATCCAAAGAAAATTCAAGATCTAAGGACTTCTCTAGTGTTTGGCAGTTATTTTTGCAAAGATGTCAGAAACTTTTCTCTAACTAGATATCATCACTTGAGTATATGCAGTTGAAGAGACTCAGAAGCAGAAGGGCAAAAAATGTGAAGTTGTCTTAAAACCCAAAAAGTTCTTTGTAGACCAAAAGATAGGCAGGCAGAAGAATAAGCTTTCAGAGGCTTGGTCAGTTGCCTCCTATATGCACTAGTCTTGGCCAATGCAGATCCTTTTGTCCTACAGAGTTAGTGCTAGTAAGGCAGAGGAAAGGTAGAATGATAAAAGATTGTGATCAAATAAAGGAATTTCAGAGTTTCAGAATATGAAAGTAGAAAGAAGTCCACAGACAGACAAAATGGATCAGGGCTGATACAAGGATAAAGACAGAAGTCACAGGAGGACAAGCTGAATCTGCATTTCCCTAGCAAGTCTCAGAGACAATGGCAGAGGCCACAAGTAGTCTGGGATTCCCGAGGCAGCTATTCCCAGGGAAGTTCCCAAAGCAAAGACATAGGCCTAAGTTGAGGGGCAGCTAGATAGATAAGTGCAAAGAAGTGCTCACTGAGAAGTCCCAAGGCAGACAAACAAAAAGCTGAAATTATGTATCCACTGATTTGAGAATGGATGAGGAAATTATGCTATATAAATGTAATCAAATATTACTGTATTATAAAGCATGGCATATTAAAAATCAGAAAAATATGTAATAACTTCTTTGAAGTGATGCAAGGGGAGACAAAGAGAGCCAAAACCAAACCAAAATAAAGCAATATACACGACAGCTCTGTACTCAAATGGATCTACCATCTCATCACTTTTTGGAGTTCTCTCAATTAGGATTAAATATGGGAGTTCTCTCAATTAGGATTAAAATGCATTCATGCCTGTTTCTCTTCTACAGCTTTCATTCATCCCCTGCCAAAAATTTGCAACAAGGCATCCACCCAACACTCTGGAGTCCTTTACTTTTTCACTGACATTGTAAGGTATCAGTGGAGCATGCTCATTTAATTCTTCTAAGTTCTTTAAAGGAATGCTATTCTAGATTTTTCTGCCATACAACACTAGCAAAATGTTTGCATTGAAAGGATGTCTCACCAAAAGGGAAAATGACAATTGTTGGGAAGGCTTCAGGAAAATAGGCACACTAATAGACTTAGTGGAACATTGATCTCTAATTATTAGTTATTTGGAGCATTTTTATTATAATATAGTATTTATTTATTGGTTAAGTGACTTGCCCAAAGTCACACGGCTAGTAATTGTGTCTAGTGTCTGAGGCCAGATTTGTTCTCAGGTCCTTCTGACTCCAGGGCCAGTGCTCTATTCACTGAACCACCTAGCCGCCCCTTATAGTATTTACTTTCATAACCATCTGTCTTAGTTTTTCAAGTAAATCAAATCTTGACCACCTAAGGTATTTTCTTGGCTCTTTTCATTGCCTTGTTGTAATTTACATTCATTTAACTTGTTGATTAAATTTTATCAATAAGTCAATCAGCAACCATTGATTAAATGCCTACTATGTGCCATGTACTGTATTTGTCACTGGAGATAGAAAAATACTATCAATTAAGCAGTCTGCTGCCCAAGAGCTTACAGTTGATGTTGTGATTTCTGTTGTCCATTTCCCTTTAAAAAAAATTCAATAACTTGTTTAAATAATTCAGGGTTAAATCTTCTCAATTGCATACACTATCTTTTCCTCATTAGTATTCTTTCTTTTTGTTTATTATGAATTCTGATCTTAGCTCTGATCAGTCAGTGGTCTGACTATGGAAAAGCAGATGAATAAAGGGTAACTTTCACATCCGTAAGTCTTTCATGTCTGTTAATATATCATCAGTTTCAATCGTTTTTATGTTATTTGGTGCTTACTATTCCAGTGCCTACCAATTCTTTTTTTTTAATTAAACAAATGCTTTATTAACTTCTGGTTTACATCATTCATTTCCACCAGATTATGAGTTATATTTTCCCCCATTTTTCCCTACCCACCACCCCAGAATAGCAGTCCCACTAGATATCCCCTCATCCAATCTGCTCTCTCCCATATCTTCTCCCATGTCCCCTTCGATTTTTCCATTAGGGCAAGGTGAATCTCTGAGCCCCAATGCCTGGACATCTTATGAAACATTTAATTTTAAAATTTCGATTTTCAGATCCATTCCCTTCCTCCCTTATCACCCACTCCCTCTGAGAAGATAAGTGATTCAGTATGTGTTGTACATGTATAGCTATGCAAAACATTACCATAGTAGGATATATTGTAAAAGACTGCTTGTATTTCCCTCCCGCCTGTCTCACCTCCCACCTGGTCCATTCCCTACTTTGATCCTGTCCCTCTTTGATAGTGGGTACTTCCAACCTCCCCTCCCCCAAGAATGCCCTCCCCTCCACCATTCCCCCTCTCATCCCCCTTTCCCCTACTCAGGAGAGTGAGTGAGGGTAAGATATTCCATTTAGTATGTATGTGATTCTCTCCTTGAGCCAACTTCAAGGAGAATATGCTTTTGCCTTTTTGCCTTCCTATTCTTCCCCTCCCCTGCAACTACTTCCCCTTGCCTCTTCTACATGAGATAGTATTCCCTACCCTGTCTCTCTCCATCTCTTCTTGCCACTTCCCTCTCTCACCTCTTGACTTCACCCCTTAAGAATCATCCCTTCCTTGGGGCGGCTAGCTGGCGAAGCGAGCAGAGCACTGGCCCCGGAGGCAGAAGGACCTGAGCTCGGATCTGGCCCCAGACACCCAACACACAAACAAAAACCCAGCCTCGAGACCCCAGGCAAGTCACCCATCCCCACTTGCCCTCCAAAAAATAAAAAAATCATCCCTTCCCATCAAATTCAACCTGTGCCCTCTATCCATGTATACCTGTGAACAAATGCCATGTACCCTTCTTCAATTATTTTCATAATGAGAAAGGTTTCATCAAACACAGTTATTGTTTTTCCATGTAGGCATGTAAATAGTCCAACTTTTATTAGTTCCTTTTGATTTCTTTTCCTTGATTACCTTCTCAAGCATCTCTTGCTTCTTGTGTCTGAATGTCAAATTTTCTATTCAACTCTGGTTTTTTCATCAAGAATGCTTGAAAGTCCTCTATTCCACTGAATGACCATATTTTCCCCTGAAACATGATGCTCAGTTTTGCTGGGTAGGTGACCCTTGGCTTCAATCCCAGCTTTTTTGCCCTCTGGAATATCATATTCCATGCTCTTCAATCCTTCAGTGTAGAAGCTGCCAGGTCCTGGGCTATTCTGATTGTGTTTCCACAATATTGAAATTATTTCTTCCTGGCTGCTTGTAGTATTTTCTCCTTGATCTGGGAGTTCTGGAGCCTGGCTATAATATCCTAGGAGTTTTCTTTTTGGGATCTTTTTCAGGAGGTGATTGGTGGATTCTTTCAACCTCTATTTGCCCCACTGGGTCTAAAACATCAGGGCAATTTTCCTTGAGAATTTCTTTAAGGATGATTTCTAGGTTCTTTCTTTGATCATGGCTTGCAGGTAGTCCAATAATTTTTAAATTATCTCTCCTGGATCTATTTTCCAGGTCAATGGTTTTTCTCATGAGATATTTCACATTGCCTTCTATTCTTTCATTTGTTTGGATCTGTTTAATAGTATCTTGATTTCTCATAAAGTCACTAGTTTCCATTTGCTCCAGTCTAACTCTGAAGGAATGAATCTCCTCAGTGAGCTTTTGAGATTCTTTTTCCATCTGGCAAATTCGACTTTTTAAGGCATTCTTCTCCTCATTGCCTTTCTGAGCCTCTTTTGCCATTTAAGTTAGTCTATTTTTTAAGGTGTTATTTTCCTCAGTCAGGCTGTTGACTGTCATTTCATACTTTTCTTGCATCTTTTTCATTTCTCTTCCCAAATTTTCCCCCACTTCTCTTATCTGCTTCTTAAGGTCCTCTGTGGCCTGTAGCCAGCTTGTATTTTCATTTGGGGCTTTTGGTGTAGGAGTTCTGACCTCACAGTCCTCCTTCATGCTTTGAGCCTCTTTGCCCCTAAAATAGGAGTCCAATGTTGGGAACTTTTCTGTTTATTTTGTTTCGTTTGCCTAGGCATGTTGCCACTTTACTTGATTTTTGGGCTTGTTGCCACAGTAGGACTCTGCCACCAGACAGGGGAGCTTCCACCCAAACGTGGGGTCTTCACAACTTCTGCCAGTTGGGTGGCCTCTGTAAAGCCTCCACCCACTTTGCCAAATTGGATACCCACCCCAAACTTCCCCCCCAGACCACAATCCATATCCAGGCACTACTGATGCTGCAAAATGGCTTCTGTGTAGCTGTTTCTTCAGCAGCTTTTCGCCACCAGGGGAGGAAGCCACGTGTTCCCCAAATACTAGTCCCAGAGTCCATAGGGCACTAACCTCTCACTTTGTCCTAGGCATATCTGTGCTGATAATTCTGGAATCGCCACAATTGCTGGTGTTCTGGGGTCCCTCCAGCCGGCTGAAGGCCCGGCCACCCTAGGGCTAAAACCGCGGACCTGGGCTCGGCTCTGCGCGCTGCGCTGTCCCCAATTCTTTTTTTTTGTTTTTTTTAAAAGAAAATATTCATGATATAATCTTATAATACTTCTGTATAATCTACAAGATTTTGACCTCATTTATTTCTTTCCTTCTGAACCATACTAGCTTTATTTTTTTAACCATACTTTCCCATAAATTTCTCCCCATCCTCTTATTTTCTCACTTTTACATTGAAGTCACCAAGTTGATTTGATTTGGAGGGATTTATGAAGCTCTTTATAGAATTTCTCTATCACATCATCTCCAGCAAATGTTGTAATTATTTTCATGGTGGTTTTTTCCTAAATATTTATCATCAGTACTGCAATTTGTCCAATGAAAAAACAAATCTTGTTACTTTGGAATTTGCTTTATAAAATAAAACCCACTTGGCTAACTTCTTTTTTTAACTTTCCAAGGAATATGGTAAACTGTCCTATATAACTGCATTATTATTTGCAATAATGTATAAACAAGTATGACAATTACTATAAGCAGCGTGTGGACAAAGTTGAGGAGCATACCTTTCTTTTCTGCTAACAACTATTAGTACATTTCTTGGGGAGTATGTTTTTAAATGAGATTTGTTGAAATTAAAAAATATCTCATGTCAAAACAAGGAGTATCAATAAACATATTTTTAAAATCTTTCATAAATCCATCATTTTCTGAATGTCTCACCACACAGGCTAACTTTTTTGAACTTTTCTTCACTGACTTCTAAAATTATTTGTTCCTATAGGCCTTCACAGTTTTTTATGCAAAATATTTTCATAATACTTTTTCTCTTTATTCCAAATTATGTTGTTTGAAAAAGTTTTTTCTCCCCTATCTTCCATAATCTAAATTACTCAGAAACTAGAACTTTGTTTCTCATTTTGTACTTCCATAATATAGCACCATGCATAATGTATGATCTTATAAGGTTATAAATAATAATAGTTGATTGCCAGGGTAGTTGTATGTAAACACCAGTTATCTCCTTTTTAATCAGTCTGCTTCCCTTTTCTGACTTACCCAGAAATATTACTTGTTGATTAATTGAGTAATTTAATATTTATTGAATGTTCAAAGGGTGGAAACATATCATAGAGAATCAACCTTGGGAGTCAGGAAGACCTGGGTTTGAGTCTTGCCTTCTTACACATGGCAGTAAGACCATGGGTTAGTCATCTAACTTCTCAGGGCTCCCAGGAAACTGACTCTCAAGTACAATAAGTTACAGACCAGAGAATAAATCTTAATGTCATACTAGCTCAGAAGACTGATTTTGGTGGAGAAATTTTTCACATCAGGATTTACTCTACTCTGAGGAAATTTGAGGTTCAAACAACAATAAAATTGTCCGTGATGGTCTTTCAAGGAGATTAACAAAGCATCGTGGTCCCTGGATTTGTGGAACTTTTGATACAGCAAACAACTAGCAACTTTTCTTATGATCAGTTTTGTTTTACATGAACCACTGAGTGTAGGGTGAAAGCCTGTCTGCTTTGTTTTGTTTTATTTCATTGCAGCAATATTCCATAAACAAATATGCTTAGAAGTTAGTTGCTTAGACTTAGTGTTTATTCAACATATAGAAATAAATTTCAGTCTCTTCTAAAGTGATGTAGGCTATGTGGTAATATGCAAAATGTAGGGGAAAAGAATTCAGTTTCTTCTGGCCAGCAATATATCTCCTATATTCATGTGCATTATGATCATTTGGATCTTGTACATGGAATTTTTTTTTTTTTACCAAATGAACTAAATAATTTGTCCTTAACAGAATGGATATTGTCTGTTACAAATCCCTGTAAAATCCCTTTCTTTTTTACATGAAATCTACTTTCCCCATGACTTCCATTATGAAATCATTATTGTTTTTGAGTCCTTGGGATAGGCAGAGAATTAAATGATTACTTTCTGACCATAATGTTAAAAATATTATCACTATGTTAATTTGTTGATTAACTGACCACAAGCAAAACATATGTTAGCCTTTCTGTTTACTCTTTTGACCCCAACATAAGGTTTCATTTATTTGCCTTTTGGCTACTGCCATTGTTGAAGACTGTTAGCCTAGCAAAGTATTTATGTAAATAATTTGTAAATTAAATAAATTTGTAAATTAGTTGGCTGCCAAAATTTAGCTACTGTAAGCAGCAGAGAAAATAAAACATTCCAGCTAATGGCAAGCCCTGGCTATAATCTGGGATGCCAGGTAGCAACGTCCTATCATGAGCTTCTGTGCTCTAGATTGACATGCTGTTCTTTAGAATGGATCAGGAGTTTCTAATTAATAGATGTCTAAATGCAAAACTCTGTTTTTTGAGTTTGTCTTAAGCAATAGATACCTGTAGTGAGATTTTAGGAATGTGACACATGGTATGTATATGTGCTAGGTATATATCATTTTGTGATAGTGTCAGTTATATCCATCTATCTCTGTTTTTTTAACCTGCTTTCAGTAGCTTGGCAGAAAGGCAGGATACCACTTAAGCCAGGCAAAGGAGATCTTACCTTCCAACTACAAATTAGTTAGTTAATTCATTGGCCAGAAGAAGAGTTTAAGATATTTATTGACTGGGTAACATTTTCTTCTACTGTCTAGCTCACCTGGGAGATACTGCTGTTCTGCTAATGTGTTTCTAGACAGCTTCCTAGTCACCTTCACCAGCCTGTTTCAAAACTAAGTCTAGGGAAAAATTTAGAATATCCCAGTGAATGTGGCTCCCAGCCCCACCCTGGTTCTGGGAAATTCCATTTAATCTTTGGAATATAAGTTTTCTAAAGAATCCTTATTGTAGGAAGACAGTATGCTATTTACACACTTCAATGGACCTTCATGGATAGAATATTGAATATAATTTCTATTAGATACTTTAATGTTTTTCCCTTAAATTGTTGTTGTTGTGTTGTGTTTGTCCTTCATTCTTAAAGAGGACCATGACAAGAGGGAGATGATGCCATGACTTGCAGTTGGCTTTGATTTGAGTGAGGGAGGGCTGTGCAAGGTCACCAGCCTCAGTTTGTTCTCCAGAGCCATCTGGATCCATTTACCAGATATTCATCAGAATGACTAGAGATGGCCCAGGATGCAATGGGAGACCCTGGTCCTTTTAGGTTAAGGCCTTTACAGGTACTCTCTTAGTGAGGTAACACCCATTCAGTGAATAGGCCTGTTTCAGAAGTGAGTCATCAGCCCCTTTAATAAAATTTTTAAAAAAAATCAAATTGGGAGGGGAACACCTTCTGGGCTGCTGACCAAAAGAGAAATAGTTACTATTTATATTCACTCTGATCTAGGATGGCAGAGAACTATTGTCCAACCTATGCACTCCAAAGCAAATTGGGTTTAAGGCTTGATCTTTGAAAAAGAAATCTAGCCTGTAAGTCCTACGTTAAGGAGGGAAGGGGAGGGAAGAGAAAGGAAGGGATGGGAAGCCCAGTTAGAAGTCTGTTATTGAAATAACAGGTTAGAGAAGATACAGGTTTTAATTAGGGCTGTAATTGTCTGAGTTGAGAGGTGAGGACACACATGAGGATGTTTGTAGAGGTAGAAACATCAAGATTTGGTGACAGGTCGAAAATATGGGGTATGAGAATAAGGATCTGTATTTCGCTGAGGTTATAAGCCTGGTGACTGAAAGGATGGTAGTGGCCTCGACATTTATAGGGAAATTCAGAAGGGTAAATACGAGAACATCAGAAAGAGGTGGAAAGAAAAGATATCCTCACAAGGAAAACACAACAAAACCAGCAAAGAAGCTGAATAAAAGTGGAGGGGGCAAAAGGAGAATTCATAATACGATGCAGAAATTGCATAGAGCAAAAGCAACAGAAGGAGAAATATTCTGAAGAAGGTAACTATTTTAGATTAACTTCAGTTAAAATCCAAGGAAAAAAAATGTCTCAAACCGCCTAATAGCTTACTTGCTGAAATATTAACCCTAGAGGTCTACTTTTCCCCAACTTCTCTCCCCTGCTATTTGTCTGTTTATAGATGCCACACGTGATTTATTTTAATAATCTTAATTCTCGTCTGTCTAATAAAGCATCAACTGTTTTATGATTAGCAAAATCAGTTGATAAATGTGGTTGCCACTTATTACTGCTTCTAATTTATACTGTTGGAAGAAAACTATAGTGGTTTGATCATTTTTTTCATATATGCAAGTAACAGAATTGGAGAGTATTCACATGGGAATGAGGTGAAAAGTAGCCCCTAAGAATATGCTCTTTAAATCACTAGAATCTTTCAAACATTCAGTAATATATGAAAAAATGGGGGCGGCTAGGTGGCGCAGTGAATAGAGCGCCGGCCCTGGAATCAGAAGGACCTGAGTTCGGAGCCGGCCTCCGACACTTAATCCGCACAAACAAAAACCTAGCCGTGTAACCCTGGGCAAGTTACTTAACCCCAATTGCCCTAAAGGGGCGGCTAGGTGGCGCAGTGAGTAAGAGCGCCGGCCTCGGAGTTTCGATGACCCGAGATCAGATCCGGCCTCAGAAAATGAGCACCCACGCATAAATCAAATGACTAGCCGTGTAACCTTGAGCAAGTTACTTAACCCCAATTGCTTTAAAAAAAAAAAAAATATGAAAAAATGTATGTTAGGGTATAGTATTTCAAAATTGGTTCACAGTCCTCCATTTGAATTGGAAATGTATATACTTGCTGCATTAATGAATAGAAATGATGATCTGGCACCATAATTGAGGTTTGGGTTTGAAAATACATTGGGATTTCACTTATAAAGAGTGGTATAGAAAGACCTTTCTTGGCAAAAATATGCTTGAAGGATACCACCGAGACTTATGTAAACTCCCCAGCCATCTAGATTTTCATAGAAAGCAAGTTTCCCCAACTCAGATAGCAATGTGTCTTTAGAGAGAAAACCCAAAGATAATTCCATCATGGTAGACAAAATTGCTTTCACCATTTTATCAGATTATGACTAGGTTCCCTGAAAGGCACAGAGAAGCTCTACCTGGAGACAAATCACAAATCATACACTTTGTTACAGAAACTAAAGATAAATCCAATCTAGAAACATGTTCAGAGAAGATCCCTGATGAAGACTATAGAAGAGTGGGCCACATACGTTGCAGAATTATTAAAGGACCAGTGGCCTTGTGATAGAATAAAAAGTCTCTAAAGACTTTGCTTTGAGCATCTTGGAGCATAAGGAAGTGAAATCCTGGACACACGTACTTAGAACCCATAACCCATAACATAGAATCATTCTGTATCTCCGGCCAAACAGTGTAGAGGCATAGATGAGTATGGGGTTGGGGTGGGGTGGAAATAATGAAGAGACCTGCCATCCCATTTCCTGTCATGTGTGGAAAACTATTTAGCTAGAATAATAACAAGAAAGATGGTAACTCTGAGGACGCAGACTTGACTAGAATGACCTGAGTGTCCATAGGCCTAATGGACCAGTCTGACCTAACAGGATCTGTAAAAACTGCTGTACTACAGAAACAAATGTAACTTGTGATGAACTGAGAGATTATGTGAAATCATTTGAGTATGTTGATGGCAAATCAAGAAACATTTATCAAGAAACAAATTAAGTAGGGGAAGATCACTGTAGGTACTGACCCAGCTGAAAGAGTTCACATAAACTTTAGGGCAAATGGACCCTGGGACAAATTCACCCCACCTAGAAAAGACAAGAAAAACAAATGTAAACTGGCTTAATAGAGGAATATTAACATCAGAAGAAAAATAGAAAAGCCTCTATTATTTTGTTTACTAGTTGTGTAAGCCATATGCTCTCAGGAAGAGAATGTAGTTGTTGGTACAGAAATTGAGGACTGACTTTGGGAATAAGCTGGGCACAGGACAGAGGTTACTTCCATCCTCTTAAAACAATAACTATAACCTTGTCGGCCTTTTTAATGTTTTTTTTTTATCTTAAACCAAGATTCATTACTTCTCATACAGAGAGGACTATGAATATATAGATGTCTAAAATTTCATACTGCGCTATTGTTCAAAATAGTGAAGCATAAGTGACCTTCATGCTCCAGTCATCCCATGAGAAACAGTTGTAGAAAGTAATTATACAACCTCTTGACGGTTTTGGACTTAGAGAACTGATGGGCAAAAACTATCCAAACTGGGTTATGAGGAAGTAACTTTAGAATTCACTGAAGTTATAGCTATTATCAAGACAATGGAGCCTGGTATGTCAGCTTTATTCGATTTCAGAGAACATCTCTGGTAGCCAATTACTGAATACATCATCACGTAGTCCCAGTAACTCTTCTATATTGCCCACAGTGTTTGTCCCAAAGAAAAATAGAAAGATAAGCATGTGTATTGACTATTGAATCTTGAATAAAGCAATCAAAGTATTAAATACTGATCAATAAATATACTTTATCAGGAGTTTGAGATCACCTGGATGGTCTTTTAGGCAATAGATTGTAATTTTCTGTATTGGACATGTGAAGTGACCACTAACAAATCTGTATGTCAGATGAAGACTGCTTTAATCTGCCTTGATAGTTTTGTGAATTTAAACTCATTCCTCCAAGGCATCATAGGGACAACTGTTGCTTTCCATGGACTAGTAGAAGAAAGTAGTTGAAAATGTAAACTACCTGGATGTGTTTATATCTTGATGACATTACTGTCTACAGGAAGACCTTCGAAAAATATGAGGAAAGATTGATAAAAGCTAGGAAAATGACTCAAAACTTTCCACTGACAAGTACTACTTTTGTAATTCCTCAATGAAGTATATGGATCATACTGTATCTCAACAAGGTATGAGCATTGATCCAGTGAAGGTAGAATTACTACTGACTGGGCCACCTCCAAAGAATCTTAAAGATCTAAGTAGAGTCTTAGAATTTTCGTGGATATTATCAAAAACTTGTTTAAAAAATTATGCTGTTATGCGGTTTTTTTATCCAGCTGTGCAATAGTCCATAGAACATTAAATATAAAAGAGTAATAACACCATAGCAATTTGTCCAGGACCATTTCTCTCTGAACTTTATCAAACAAGATGAGAACAATGGGATAATAATAAAAATGACTATGAAAACAGTAAAATAGACTGTTTCTCTTTGTACTTATAACTTAAGCACTACATTAAGAATGACCTGCTTGTTTGGGTGAACTGTTACTTAACAAAACAGAAGAGTCAAAGGATGTAAAAACAGATGAGAAAGAATAATACGTGTTAAATATATTCTTTATAAAGGGAAAATGTATGCTTGTGATGTCACATTTTAATAACATTTGTTTCTGTTGATAATCTCACCCTCCTGCTCCTTCCGTTTATAAATGGTCCAAGAGGAAAGGGAAAGAGAATTCTTCTGAAAGGTTTTCAAAATTAATCAAGGTATATATTGAGCAACTACTATGTCTAAGTCCTTCTTCTAAATGCCAGAAGTGGGAGGTGATAGGTGAGGGGTTGAAATATCAAGTATGGAGACAAAAGACCTGCCTTCAAGGGAGTTACCATCTCTTGGGTACAGAACATAAGTGAGTGTAATTGTCAATGACAATACAAATGATAAATAATGTAACAGAGTGTTACAGGAGATGAAATAAATACTAACAGTTAAAGTAGTAGATAAGAAAAGGGGGAGATTTCTGTAAGTTTAAGTAGTTTGAAAAGACTTTATAGAAGGATGAGGAGGACGAATTTTGAATGATGGTTTGTTTTTAAATATTTGGAGAGAACCCAGAGGTCTTTTTCAGTAGATGGAACAAATTGAACAAAAATGTGGTGCTGAGGTGTGACTCTATAAACATCAGAATCTAGAGTACAACTGAGTGTTTTGAATTATATTGAAGGAATCATTGAAACAAATAGTTATTACCTTATCTCATTTCTAAAACTCTGAGTACCTTGACTCTATTGTTTATTTATTGTTTATCTTTTTTTCTCTTTATTTACTATCAGACTGCTTCATTGTATGCCACCAGCATGTTAGAATGCCTTATACATAGGTTTTTTTGTTTTGTTTTGTTTTGAAGCAATTGGGGTTAAGTAACTTGCTCAAGGTTACACGGCCTGTCATTATTTATGTGTGGGGGCTCATTTTCTGAGGCCTGAACCCCATACATAGTTTCTTGATGAAAATAAATTATACAATCAGTTTCAGATGGTGAGTTAGTTCTAATTGGGTGTAAATTCACTAGATATTGTCAAGAAAACGTTTGGATTATCAGCTATTTTGTCAGTATTTAGTACATAGATTCTATCATGCAATCAACAAGTATTCACTGAATGTCTGAATTCCATAGACAAAAAAAAAAATTTCTCACTGTAGGTATAGGAGTTCAAGTTTCTCACTAAGTATATTTTGGTTTGCTTTTTATTGTTTCTTCTTTTCCTTTGTGTAATAGGTTTATTCTGGTTTTATGTTTATATACTTATACTTGTTTTTTTGTGTTTATGTATTAGAATTTTTAAGTTTTAACAATTTAAGTGATGATTTCATTTTGATATATTATCAGTTAGAAAGTTATTTAAAGTAATGCAAAAATATTTAAACATTTTGCTATTTTAATGCAATTCTAGAAGATGCAATACTTTCTTTTTCTTCACTTTTAGCAACCTATATGTTTTTCCTAATTATTTTCATATTTTCATTTTCTGTGATATCCAATTTTATTTTGGTTTCAAATTAAACAATTTCATGATTCACCAATTAATTTCTTTTTGCTGTTGAATCGATTCAAAATGTTTTAAGAAAATGAATAAAGCCAACAAAACTGGTCTTTGAACAATGAAGACATGTTTCATGGATCTTAAAGAGCAAAATTCCTCAACTGACCCACCCATGACCTGCTTATCTCAAAAAGCCTCTAAGTGTATCTATTACCAATAGAATCAACTTCAGGTTTAGGGCAGACATTGAGGAGACTTGGGGGATGGGTTGAGAATGAATTCTTCCCCTCCCTGCCCATTTCCTAAAATGGGCTCTCGGCCCTTTTTGCTTGAAAATCTTTCCTGTTTATCCAAGTTTTTATATGCTATTGTTAGTCTAGTTTGAGCCTTCTAAGAGACTAAGGGCCAAAGTAACAGACACAGAAGCCAAGGCCCCTAATGCACTCTCAAAGTCACAGAGACCAAACCTTGTTTACCTTTCCTATCTTTGTGTCATAGGCCTGTTTAAACTGGCCAAAAACATGGAAGTGGCTCCTGTGTTTTCACAGTTGTTTTCTTTTCTAACACATTTGAATTCACTTTAATCAAGTTTCTTTTATTCATGATTTGGGAGGATTATACAAAATTTGTAGAATGACAATATAGGAACTTGCAAAAAAAAAGGTGCTGGCAAACTTACCAATTAACCTAATTACATGCTTACTTCAGTCAGCATAATTAAAAAACATAAATGTTATATTGCCAGTGAAATATTTTTCAAATTATACTATTTAGCCCATGACTAGAAATTTAAAATTCCTATTTTCATTATAGTAGAATGTCAAGATTCTCAGACTGTCAGTGAGCAACCAGATACTCTCCAAGCTAGAAAAGCCAATGTGTGGAGCTTTTTATCTGTCTTACTTTTTGCCTCAGATACATGTGATCTAGTCATCAAAAAAGAAATAGATCAAAAAATAAAAATAGAATAATTTCACATAACTTCATTTCTCAAATGATCTTTGTTTTTTAAAACAATAGTTCATGTTTATCTTTAGTGAAAGTTTAAGTTTATTAAACTTTTGAAAATGTAGGTGGTTCCTATTAAGGAAAAAGAATTTGAAGTTTGATAGCACTTTCTTGCCGTTCACAAGTGAGAAACTCGGTTTTGTCAAGTAATAGCTAGGGAACATATTTGTTAGGAAAATTAATGCCCCCATGCGTGTCAAGGGAAATTACTTTGAGTGTTAAGATGCAGTGATTAATATCTTGTTTCAGGGCTTTATTATATACAAAATTCATAAAAATACATGGAGTATCAATGTAGCCTATAGACTACTCCTCTCTGATGCATAGGGCTTCTATTATAGCCACCCCAGGTCCAAAACGCTCTCTGGGCCTGCATCCACTGAAAACCATAACTCACAAGCCCTAAATGACATGTTTCCTTTTTTTCTTTAGCCAAAAAACAAAGTTAGTCAAAAGCAAAAGGCTATAATGAAAATGAATACTAAGGTAAGTTTCAGTAAATCATTCCCCCGCTTAAACCTAGGGGATACTTTCTCAAAAATACAACTCAGTTGGTGGGAAGTATGGGTCCACATAGGATCCACTCATAGAGTATGCATATTGGATACATGTAGTCAATATACATGTGTAGAAGGGGCAACTCCTGTAGGACTGCTTTTTTCTTTCTATGATATCATCCTAGCTTTTTCATTGTTCTTCCTCACAGGGTCTAACATAATTTATGTTGGGCAAATTTTTCTATTGGTTCCAGATCAGTGAATGGTGACTGGTGGACCAGTTGGGTACATACATAGTCTCAATACGGCATTGCTTCATTGGTGTTATAACACCTGATAACTATTATGCACATAGTTAATTTTTTAAGTTAAGGAAGATGTCTGTTCTGCTTCTTACACCTTGCTATCAACTTCTCTTGTGCCTTTGAACAATCTAGGTCAGAATTTCTCTCTAATAAAATCAGACTTAGCTCTTTAGTGTTAGCCACCCTGCCCACAAAAGTCAGGAAGAGGGCCCCAAAGCTAAAATTAAGTCTTTTCTCTCCATCCTTTCTGTTAAGATACTGTAGCCCTATTTTAGTGTTAGAAATTTCATGATTCTCCTTAGTTTAGGAGGTAAATAAATTTTAGCAAGGACAAAAAGTAAGCCTAGGAGACCAAATCAATTCAAGTCAACATGCATTTGTTGATCCTACTATGTGCCAGCCACTGTGCTAAGCACTGGGAATACAGAAAAACACAAAAACAGCTCCTCTTTTCAAGGAGCTCACTGTCTTTGTTGAAGAGGTCATTGTTCTCTAAATAACCTTTTTTTCTTGGCTTTATTACATCAATCTGTCGGCAGTAAAACCCTGTTACTTTGGTACTATATTCTGGCAAATGAAAAGCCTAGCTGTCTTAAAAATTTGCACTTCTAGACAATTATGTTTAGGGATGTGTGTGAACATATTCAATAGGAAGACATATTAACAAATATCATCCAATAAAAAAAAATAGTCAGTCTAACCAACATGTACAGAAATTAATTGTAAAAATAGATAAAAGCTAACAGTGAAATACAGTCATTGAGCAAAAATTTGTTGTGGTTGATGTAGAATTCTTCCAGTTCTAGAAGTTAATTTTTTAAAGTTAAGAAAAATGCTATTTTTAAAAAATTAAAGAATAAAATTCAATTTAAAACAAAATGTCAAGAAGATGCCAGCAGTAGCAGCAATAGCTAATTGTTTGTTATACTTGTTATATAAAATTAACACAATTCCACTGAGAGCCTTAAACCCATATTAAAATCATATTCCGAGGTATAGTGTGCTATAACAAATATATTCCTTGTCATATTATCATCATATTACATTAGGAAATAATTCACCTCAGCATACATTTATTAAGTGCCTATTATGTTCCAGCTCAGTATTTTCCAGATTTGTAATTTCATCAGTGTAGATAGGTCCAGATCTCTACCAATGTCAGTCCGTAAGCAACACGCGATTTATAATCTTAGAGAACTATCTGGACCACTGAGAGGATAAATGATTTTCCCAGAATCACAAAGCCAAGTTGTATTAGAGACAAGATTTGACCAACGGTCCTTCTAAAGCATGTTATCAGACTCAGGATACAAAGACAAAGAAACTTTATATAGTAAACATTTTTGGTGACAAAAATTCTTAGGGTTGATAACTTTAGCAGTGATTCAAAAAAGTTAATATTCATAATAAGACATTAACATCCATAATGTCTTCAATATCATTTACATGGTGAGTCAACCATATCTTTATTTTTATTAATTTTTAATTTGAAGTAGTATCTTTAAATAGATGTGAGGTAAGTAGAAACACAACTGTCTTTTTCCCTTTTATTTAAAACAATTTCCATATCTGTGTCATTATTATAAACCAAGTTTCAACTTGATGTGACTTGAGGTATCTTCTTAAACTATTTCTATATATAACTCCACTCCTGCCTTCACCCTGAGACACTTTTCTGAAGGACAGATCTGTGATGCTGATTGCTAAATGACAGGATATCAATGCAACTCCTGTTTGGTTGAGAGGCCTCTGTGTCCTGAGACTAAGTTGTAGAGAGTTCACAAGTGGAATTCACAAGAGATCCAGAGAAAAAGGCAGACTTCTGAGTGGCTCATGGGGGATCTCCTTGGAGCTGAAGACATATGGAGAACTGAGCTCCTAACTTATCCCTACACGTCCAGCACCTGCTAAGAGTAGACTTCTCTGGGTAGATCTTTCCATGGTCAAACTGACAGTTTATCAAACTCCAGATGAAGTTTTCGTCTACTCTTATGTATGTTTTCACCTACTCTAATAACTCCTCTAATTTCTATTTAGTATTTGTTTGGATAAATTATTTTGCTTGCTCATTTGTGTGTGTGTATGTGTGTGTGTGTGTGTGTGTGTGTGTGTGTGTGTGTGTGTGTGTGCATGCAAGGCATTTGATGGAGAGCTAAGCAGAAAAAACTTGTTAACCTCCTGTTTAGAGTGACCAGGGACAGTGGCATTTATCTTGAACCCCCAAAGAATTATACTGCTAGATCACCAATATTTTAGGTGTAGTGGATAGATATAATTTGAGCCCATTAATCCCCTTGAAGAAACATGAGTGAAGGAGCAAATATCCAGTCATAGTCACAGGTTCCCTTGGAAATGGGGTAGGTCAGATGCCAGAATATGTCTGTACATGCCACATGCAGGCCAGCTACTAGTTACATATTTGTGTATACATATACACATACATATATATTATGTATAAAGTGCAATGTAGTTAATGCTCTGAAAGGTATAGCACATTGTGCATATACCTAACATGAAAATTTGATTATTTATTGAATTGGGTTTTTTTAAAGAATAAAATATTCACCTTTTTAACCATTAAAATATTAATCTTAATACCCAGTGGAATTAATCAACTTCCACTGCCTGCCAAGTAAAGGTTGAAATATCTTTCAGTCTCAAGATTTGAAACAAAGTTAGCTTAGATGTTGAAAGAAAAGCTTTGAATCCTTGATAATAGAAAATTTTCAATAAAAGTGGTTAAATGTAATAACATAGCTTTCTCTACAAAATAAATCTTTTTTTTCCTTAGTCTTTTTAAGCACTGTGTCAAGTTTCAGATAAATATAGTTTTGAGAAGCACAGATATTAGATCTAGAGGATCATTCAGTTTGTTAACAACAACAATGATGAAAAAAGCCCTGCCATGCTCAAGTTCAGCTTCCTAGTAGGCATCCTATATTCTCTACTGTATACATGAAAAACAAAGAATCAATTGTGTTGTTCAGTGTTAGTTTTTTTTTATTATGTTGATGCATTAAAACAGATATTAAAATTTATCATTAATTCAGTGCCTGGTCTCTCATCAAATCCCCTTAATTACAGATTGACTCCAAGGATTAGACAGCATGGATTTTAATTTTAACAAAAAGAGGGAGGGGGGGCTGAAAAATTACTCTTTCCTAGTGACGTGTAGGACCACACATTTTTTTAAATCTCTTGATTTATCACAACATTTGAAACATAGGATAAAAATTTAGATACCATTATTTTATTTTTATGACAGAATTTTTTCATATTGTCTTCAAAAATCTTGAAAAATTGCACTAGGTCTGTTGCTTTTTTCAGCCTCTGGTAATTGTGGCATTATGCAACTCAGAATCTTATAGCGTTACAGCTATGCTTGGCTCTAGTTTGTTTCAAATATGATGTCTTTGCTTAAAATATTGAAAGACTTTTGGTATTATTGTATCTTTATTTTTATTAAATTTTTAATTTGAACTAGTATCTTTAAATAGATGTGAGGTAACTAGAAACACAATTGTGCTTGGTGTGTACACCAAGGAAGTGTTTCTTTTATAAACTTATGCTTTCAGAGGTCCACAGTTACATCTTTACTTCAGCCTAATATTTAGAATAGGAGGCCAGGAACAACATTTTCACATGTTTCACTTCTGAGATTTATATTAGCCTTGCTTTATCTACTTTTAAAAATAGACAAGTTTTAATTTCTCATACTTTTTTTCTTGATTATACAAAATCATTTAAACTCATAGGGACCTTTTTTTCATTGTTTCTACTAGACCCAAATAGGAATTTGATTTTAACTAAAACATTTCTCTAGTTTATTTTTGCACAACTACAGTAACAGGTAAAACTTCCTCCTGAAGCAAATTTTGGGTTTTTTTCCTTTAATAAATTTAATTTATTACCATCAGAGTATGAGCATTATGATTATATACATCTTACATTTGTATCTGAAAATTTTCAGGCAGTTAACACATTTTTGATAAATGCACGAAGCATATTTAAAAGCCATGAATAGCCAAAATTAAAGGGATTGTTTAGAATACATTCTTTTGAGTCAAATACCTTCCCACAGGTCCCAAAATGTAAATAATAGCCTTGCTATTAGGTCAGTAAAATGCATTTAAAAAATCAATTTACTATACCATGACTTCTTTATGTATTATATAAAATGTAACTTGGAATATTTAATACTTTTTTTACTCAGTTGAATTCTTGTATACTCAAACTTACAGTAACTGACCCAGAAAATTAGATCTCAGAACACCTTGTGTAGCCTGGTCAAAAACAAACTGTCTAGAAACAGAAGTAATATACAATATTGATGTAATATTAAATGATAACACAAACCCTAACTAAAAACATGGAGAGTAAGTTACAAAGCTGACCCACTGTCTTGTACTTATTCTATTATGCCTCTAAATATTAATGTATTATAATACTAAAGTATAATAGACTCAGTTAAGAACTGTCAACCTAATTTTGAATTACTTTGTTTTATTGACGTATGTCACAATCTAAACATTATTACTTTGTTTTAGTGCTCCATAATATTCCTTATATATGAAATGAAGCAGTGTGTTGGTGGATCTGATTAAGATGACATAGGTTGTTTGCTTCCCTTAAAACCACAGTTGGTTATCTATAGTTAACTAAGTAGAATGTATTTTTTTCATGATATTACCACCTACCTTTTGAATAAAATACTTTAAAAATAAAATTAAATAGGTCCAAAATGTCTGACTGGACATTTATAAAAATATACCTTCTCTTCAAATTAGCATAAATATTTTTCTGTATCAATGTTAATTGCTTTATTGTCTAATTTTGATTTAATTTCCTTAATAATATGTTATATTGATGAACAAACTTTTCTCCCTATTAAAAAAAAAACCCTGCCTGTGGCCTAAGATGCACAGAAGTTTGATCTCACAGCGTAATTCCCATGTTTATTTATGTTAGGTCACAGGGCACTCAGAGTCTGATGCATAGTGCTTTTTTTTTTTAATGTTCAGTATGAGTAAGTATTGAATGAAACAGAAAAACATTTGTGGAATTCTGAAGTTGAGACTGATACCCCTCCCACGTAAAAGCAGCCTTTAAAATAAGTGATTTGGAGATTGATTTAGACTTGACTGCCTTCTCAGCAGTGTTCATTTCTTGAATAAGGTAAAGAACTCTTCTTATTTTTGGATTTATGACTAACAGACATGGTATATTCACTTTTCAATATGTTTTTGTACTTTTCATATTTCTGTATTCAACGTTATGAAGCAGGTGCAGATTGGAGAATGAAAATGATGATGTTGGCTTGAAACTAGATAACTTGATGGCCGATTTTTAAAAATGATTTTTGCTTTTGGCCACGAGAAGCATATGCTCAGAACTACATTTTTTTTATCATGAATAAGGCAGAAATTAAAATCAAGTGATATTTGGGAAATATTTTCCACATTTTTCTGCAAAACTTATTATTGTGTCTACCTCTACCTGGCTGTCTATTAAATGCCACATTTTCCTGAGTTTTGTGCACTATGTGAGTTTTGTATATTATGTTATATATTTTAAAAGCTCTGAATCTTAGCATCTGCATTTCCTCTTATAATACAGTGAGCAGAAGTATACAAATAACTTTCTTTATCCTGTTATTGTTTGGTTCAAATTTACTTATGTTAAACCTAGAAGAATTAGCTCAGGCACTTCCTAGGCAAAATTAGACCACCAAGCAAGTAATTTAAACCTGGCTATAGAGAAATAATCCATTCAATCCCCAAGGGAACCAAATAATTTTTTTAAGTAAGGGGAATTCTTCTCCACCCCCCCAAAAAAAAGTTTTACATTTTATTTTATATGAGTAATGTTTAATTGGCTACATTTGAAAAGGAGTGAAAATTTTATCTATTTGCTAGAGATTTGCAAAACAATACTTTAAGCTCTAAGTTATTTTGAGGTGTTGAAAGGTGAAACATTTGACATTTTCTTTTTGGGCATTACTTAAAAAACAGAAGGCAGGAAAGGGGTGTTGCCACATCAGAGTTAAGGGTGTTTGTGGTTGTCCATGACAGCAGGCTCCAGTTTTAAAACACCTGTGTTTACTTTCCAGCTTTTCTCAATCTGCCTGAAAGTGGCCTAAGAATGGCACAGACCTGCATGATAGTTGGTCGGCTTCTGTAATGCAGAAAAGAGAAGGAAAGTTAAACCTTTTTGGAGAGCTAATCATTAACAATACTTTTGTTCTCAATTTCAAACACATTTCTTTTGGAGTATTTAATAGGATTCTAATTAATACCTTGTATTTATATACATATATACATATGTATAAGTGCATACTGACAAGTGCAAGCTTGAAAAGATAATAGATAAACGTGTGAGTGCTTTTTGTGGTCACACACACACAATCGGAACTGACTTTATTTGACATCAAAATGTAGCCTAATATTTATTGATATGCTCTTGTGTGGTATTCTCTACAAAATCACTGTATCCTTCCTTCTGTACATATATTTATCTTTATGTAAATGATTAATTCTTAAACATTTTATTTATATCTGGAAATGTATATTTCCCTTTAGACTAATGATTTCTTACCCTTTTATTGTGATTTAGCTAATTAAGCTACATACCATATAGATTAAATCACCCTATCTAGTTAATCCTAAATATTTTAGTCTAAAGACTTAAAGTCATACAGTAATCACATAGAATTAACTTTAGTTCAATTTTAAGTTTCCTTTAAATTTTGTGATTATTTGCAATATTTCTACATTTCTATTTTTGATTCCCTCTTCTTAAAATGAAAAGTTATCAACACGTACTGGCCTGATCAAAATGACAGTCAATTTTGCATTGTCAGATTGTTTTCAGTTCTGTATTTTGTAGAAATAAAACATATATTAGATACTCTGTGATAGATGTATTCCTTATATAGTAGGCTAGTAACAAATAGTTTCTTCGATACGTCAGTCTGGTTCTGCTTTAGCCAAGATAAAAATGGACCAGTTTGGGTTTTTGAAAATAGGATTATTCCATTTATTTCTCCGGACTTTATTCTGTCTTAGAACTTGATATAATATATAAAAGTAGACTGAATAAATAAGTTACATTCACATCACTTGTGAATTATTTGCAGCGTGCTGGACATTGAACAGCTTTGAACATATAGCAAGTTGAAAAGATGAGCCACACTCTCACTTGAGTGAGTCAATATACAGTTTTACCACTTTTGACATGGTCTTATTTTTAGTTTCTTAACATCCCAAGCTTTAGAATGACCCATTGGTATGTGAGATAATATCCTTTACATTATAATAAAATGACCATGCATTTTAATTATTAAATTAGCTTATCAGTTAGCTCAAGCCTCAACCCTACCCTCTTTCATGTAGGATGTAATTAGATAGAATTTAGGCTCCTTGAGAGCAGGGACTGTTTCCTTTTTGTCTTTGTGTCTCTAGCACTTGTCACACTGCCTGCCTCATACTGTACTCTTAATAAATGCTTTATTGATTTATTATTGTCTATTCTCTGGAACAAGATTGATCATACAATTAATCAAAATTCAGATGCCATTTAGTGGATGGTTTTTGTTATTTAGTTGTTGAGTGTGCTGTTCTCTGTTTCTGCTTACTGCATTCTTCCTCAATTCATACAAGTTTTGATGTAATATTTAACAAACTGGAAAAAATAATTTCCTCAATAGTCATTACCCATTTTATATAAATATTAAAACGACTATGTCTAATTTATTAATAAAGTAAATCAGTAATAAACAAATACATATAACTATTTAGAATATTTTGATTTTGTGACTATACATAATCAGTCACCTTCAACCTTCAGTCTCCTCTTCATTTTTCTGTAAATTATCTCTCACCATTCAGTTCATTCTAAATACTGATTAAGGTCTCTTAAGATAATAATCATTAAATTTAGTCTCTTAGGAAATAAACTAGATCAGTCCTTTTTCATTGTCCTCTCTTCACTAATCAAAGAAAAAAGTTTTTCCCCACTGTATTTGCCATCTCCTCATAGGTTCTTCATATAATTCTCTTTCTAATGTTTCTTTATAAAATATATAATTTTCACTAGTTCTGACAAAGAAGTTCCACATCCATTTTCTCCTTTGTCTTCCATGCAGATTCTTCATATGTCCTCATAGATCACAGATAAAACTCATACCTTCTCTGTGATTCTATAGGAAAAAGTATTTCATAATAAGATATTTTTCTACTGCCATTTCCTGCTTATTTCTACATTCTATTTGACTCTTAAGGTTATAGTATCATCTATAATCTCTATGATATAGTCCTGTAAAATAGGTTATAATGTAACAGTATTTGATTTTGTGTCCGAAAAGAGAAATGCATGGAGGTGGGAGAGGAAAAGATTAATTCATATCATATATGATGTTCAGTTTACCAATTTTGATAGCATCTCCATGGATTTGAAAAATCAAATTACAGCCTTTTTTAGTTTATGAAACAGAGGCAAGTGGCAACGTTTATACTACACAGAAAGTGTCTAAGTATTGTTTCAGCCCAGCAGTTGAAAGGGTGGGGGGGAGGACTCAACTTCTAAGGTGATGCAGTATTGCTGCTGTCATGTGTCTTGATGCATATTGCTCATCTGTTGACAGTGTTTAGAGGAATTAAAGAAAAAATAGTAATTGTTCTTATTTGGAAGAGTGAAGTTGTGATGATAGTAATTGATTTAGTTTTTTTTTTAACAACTTAAAGTCAGAAAAAGGAGAAATGACAAGAAAAACCTATTGTAAATTTAAACTAAGAACTTTAGTAAATCATCCTTTTATGCTAGGAAAATAAAAAATTATTCAATATAACATTATAAATTATTAGTAAAGTGAAATGCCTGATTTAAGAAGGAAAAAGTTCTTGTCAGGTGAACTATGAAGTTACAGAACAGTTTTAATATAATATTTCCAGTATTTCCAATTACTACTGGTAAGGAAGTTTAAGGGGGGGGGAGGCAGTAGAGGGAGTTCCCACTGATGAGGACACTTGTTTTCAATAGTGCCAGTTCAGCTAGTTTAACACACATCTCAAAGCTAGGATTGATCCTCTCTGGTGTCACTTCTCATTGGATTGTATTGGTATGTTTTTGATCTGCAGTCAGATGCTCTACTTCTGAGATATAACCCCAGCCTTGTACAGGTGGATTTTTAACCAGTATTTTGCAAATTAAGTCATTTCCACCATTATAAATGTATATAATGCCTCTAGGAAATCTTCATCTGTCATTTTGTCTTATAAGCATTTCCAAATTTATTGGAACTTAATTGACTGTAAGCATGTAAAAATTTTTTTTCATCTTGAAACTAGATATATTTATAAGGCATTAGACTTTTTTTTCAAATTAAGATCTATTTTTGTTCTTTACCTTTAATTCTAAAGAAAAATAAGGTAGAAAATTATAGAAGATATAAAGAATGAAAATAAAAAATAATTTGAATCAAAAGATAAGACTTTTAAAGGGGGCTTATGTTTTGTTTTGTTCTTTCCTTTTGTTTTTATTCCACAGTAATGTCTATTCAGTTTCCTTCTCCACCCCTACCCCCAACAGACTATGAATAATATACCAAAGAAAAACAAACTAACACATATGCTGGTCATGTCTGTAATTTGTACCATATTCCACATTTACAATTCCTGTTTCTCTACTGAAATGACGTGTTTCATCAGACCATGTCACTTTTCTGTTCAATAAATCCCAACAGCTCCCAGTTGTCTCTAGGATAAAATATAAATTCTCGCACTTAAAGTTTTTTGTAACTTGACCCCAAACATCTTTTCTAGCCTCATCATATTCTCCTTCTCTTTTATGGTTCTACCAAACTAGACTTCTTTCTGTTCCTCACATATGAACATTCCATCTCCACTTCCCCTTGGAGTTGGTATGGTGGATAGCATGCTGGGCCTGGGGTCAGGAAGACCCAAGTTCAAATATGGTCTCAGACATTTACAGCTATGTGACTCTGGGAAAGTCACTTAATCTCTGCCTCATTTTCCATACCTGGAAAATGGGGATCAAAACAGCACCTATCTCAAAAGTAGTTGCGTGAACCACACGAGATATTAAGTGCTTGGTACAGTTCCTAGCACATTGTTGGTGCTATGTAAGTTCTTATTCCCTCCCCCCCACACTCTTCATAGACAAACTCCCATTTTCTTCCAACCCCACCAGAATGTGTGAATCATTTATCAATCTGAAGGGATTATAGATTCTAATTATTGGATGAAAACAGATGATACTACACAAGGAAATATCTTCTGATTAGATGAAAGAAAAGGACATGTGTCTTGGTCTGTGCATAAAAACAGTAACTAGTTAAGAAGTGTAGTAATCTAGCAGCTGAGGAATTGAAGATTCCAGAGTTGGAGCCAGGACCCTGAGAGGGTATTATTCTTAGAGAGTGAAGAGTTTCTGTTTTTCTTCCCCTTCTCTATTTCCTTTGAACCTCTGTTTTGAGTCATTCTTTCAGACAATGGAATAAGAGAAACTGTACTAGAATGAGGTAACAAAGCTATCTGGGATCAGATTGAGGTTAAGTTATATGAAGTTCATTTGAATACCCACTCCCCTGGACCTTCCTCCATTTTTATATATTCTTCTCATGCATTTCAATGATTAAAAATAACAAGATTCACTCCTCTTCATCTTCCTTTACATGCTAGTATATTCCTTTTGGTTTTCTTTCTCTTAAACTTTTAAAACAAATTCTGTCTATTCCCAGGGCCTCTGTTTTTCTTGTTTGACTCCCTCAGTGACTTTTAAAGACATTAAATTTCTAAATGGACACCATTTCTCCTCTCCTTTTTAGAATGTTAGCACTACCTAACTCCAGTTGCTCAAATTTGCCTTTCTAGGCTTCTCTTGACTCTTGCGTTTATATTTCAGAGTTTCTACTCGGCTCTTATCTTTTCATCTGAAATGCTTGAAAGACTTTTATTCCAGTAAAATTTCATTTTTCCTCTTATAGGGTTGTATTCAGCTTTACCGGATTAGTTATTCTAGCTTCTGTCTTTTTTGCCCTTTGCAATATTATATTCTAAGATCTCATCTGATTTTTAGTAGAAGCTGCCAGTTCTATGTGATCCTGACTGTAGTTCTTTGATATTTGAACTATTTCTTTCTGCATTTTTATAGTAAGATTTTTGGTTTTGGTTTTTTGATGTGGAAGCTGTGAGTTTTCACTACGATATTCCCATGAATTTTTAGGAGGTAATCAGTGAAAATTCTTTCTATCTTTTTTTTTCTTTTCTTTTATTATTTTCTACTTTTCTTCTCATTCTAGCAGATCTACAGAGTTTTCATTTATGACATATTGAAATGTAGTATCCATGTTATTTTTCCTCATGATTTTCAAGAAGTTTAATGATACTTAAATCAGCTCTCCTTTATTGATTTTCCAGGTCATTTTTTAATATCAAATATCTTACATTTTCTTCTTTTTTAAGAAAATCTTTTGGTGTTGTTCTAATATGTCTTCCTATCTCATAAAGTCATTGATTTATGTTTGTTTTTTTCTGGTTTTCAGGGATTTTAATTTCTTTGGCAATGTTTCCTACTTTCTCATAAATGATAATTATTCTCCTTTCAATTCTTTTCTTCAAAGTTTTAATTTAAAATTTTTTATTTCATATTTTATCTTTTGCCTTGTTTCTTCTCGGTATTTATGTGGTCATTGTGGAAAAGCCCTTTTTTCTTTGAATATATGTATAAAGTTGTTATGAAATTAGACTTGTAATTATTTGTGCTAAATGGCATTTTTTTGCCTTACTCATCCCCCTAGCATTAGATTCTAAATTGTTTTTTTTTTAATCCCAAATGCCTTATTAAATTGTGGTTTACATCATTCATTTCTGCCAGATATTGAGTTACAACTTTTTCCCCATTTTTCCTACCCCCCACCCCAGAATAGGAATCCCACAGGATATCCCCTCATCGAATCTGCTCTCTCCCATATCTTCTCCCATACCCCCCTTGACTCTCCCAGTAGGGCAAGGTGAATCTCTGTGCCCCAATGCCTGTACAACTTATTTTCCAATTATATGCAAAACAGTATTAATAATAGTATTTATACATTTTTACACGTTTGATTTTAAAACTTTAAATTCCAGATTAATTCCCTTCCTCTCTTGTCACCCACCCTTAATGGGAAGATAAGCAGTTCAGTATATGTTTTGCACGTGTAGCTATGCAAAACATTACCATAGTAGATATATTGTAAAAGACTGACTATATTCCCCTCCTTCCTATCCCACCTCCGACTTGGTCTATTCCCTACTTTGATCCCGTCCCTTTTCATAAGTGGGTGCTTCCAATTTCCCTCCCGCCCTTCCCTCCCACCCTCCCTTCTATCATCCCCTCTCTCATCCCCTTCCCACCTACTCTCCTGTAGGGTGAGATATCCTATTTAGTATGTATGTCATTCTCTTCCTGATCCAAATTCAATGAGAATAACATTTTGCCTTTTTGCCTTCCTGTTCTTCCTCTCCATTGTAACCATTTTCCCTTGCCTATTCTCTATGAGATAGGTTACCCCATTCTGTCTCTCCCCATCTCCTCTCATTATATTCCTCTCTCACCTCTTAATTTCACCTTTTAAGTATCATCCCTTCCTATTAAATTTCACCTGTGTCCTCTATCTATGTATACCTGTAAACACATATACACATTCACATATGTATTCATATGCCCATATACCCTTCTTCAACTATTTTCATACTGAGAAAAGTTTCATCAGATACAGTTATTGTTTTTCCGTGTAGGAATGTACACAGTTCAACTTTGATAAGTTCATGATGATTTCTTTTCCCTGTTTACCTTCTCAAGCATCTCTTGCTTCTTGTGTCTGAATGCCAGATTTTCTATTCAACTCTGGTTTTTTCCTCAAGAATACTTGAAAATCCTCTATTCCACTGAATTACCATATTTTCCCCTGAAAGAGGATACTCAGTTTTGCTGGGTAGGTGACTCTTTAATCCCAGCTTCTTTGCTCTCCTGAATATCATATTACAAGCCCTTCAGTCCCTCAGTGTAGAAGCTGCCAGATCCTGCACTATCCTAATTGTGTTTCCACAGTATTCAAATTGTTTCTTCCTGGCTGCTTGTAATATTCTCTCCTTCATCTGGGAATTCTGGAACTTGGCTATAATATTCCTAGTTGTTTTCTTTTGGGGATCTTTTTCAGGAGGTGATCTGTGGATTCTTTCAACCTCTATTTTACCCTCTGGTTCTAAAACATCAGGGCAGTTTTCCTGGAGAATTTCTTGAAGGATGATTTCTAGGTTCTTTCTTTGATCATGGTTTTAAGGTAATCAAATAATTTTAAATTATCTCTCCTGGAGCTATTTTCCAGGTCAGTGGTTTTTCCCATGATATATTTCACATTGCCTTCTATTCTTCCATTTGTTTGGATCTGTTTAACAGCACTAGCTTCCCTTTGGTGCATTCTAAATTCGAAGGAAAGATTCTCCTTAGTGAGCCTTTGAGATTCTTTTTCTGTCTGGCAAATTTGGATTTTTAAGGCATTCCTCTCCTCATTGCCTTTTTGAGCCTCTTTTGCCATTTGAGTTAGTTTATTTTTTAAGGTGTTATTTTCCTCAGTAAGGCTATTGACTCTCCTTTCATAATTTTCTTCCATCATTTTCATTTCTCTTCCCAATTTTTCCTCCACTTCTCTTTTTTGATTTTCAAAATCCTTCCTAAGGTCCTGTATGGCCTTTAACCAGCTCGTATTTTCATTTGGGGCTTTTGGTGCAGGAGTTCTGACCTCCCAGTCTTCCTCCTTTTCCATGCTTTGATCCTCTTTGCCCCCAAAATAGGAGTCTAATGTTGCATTTTTCTGTTTATTTTGTTTCCTTTGCCTAGGCATTTTGCCACTCAATTACTTGACTTTGGGGCTTGTTGCCACAGGAGGACTCTGCCACCAGCCAGGGAAGCTTCTGTCCCAAACTCTGGGGTTTCCCCAACTGCTGGAGGTATTAGTTGGGTGCCCTCTCTGAAGCCCCCACGTGCTCTGGCAAGGTGGTCACACACCCCAAGCACTCCACCCCAAACCGCAATCCAGATCCAAGAAGGTTAAATCAAGAGTGATTACCCCCAAGACTGATTGAAGGGTCCCCCTACAGTTAGCATGGCAGGAACTGAGGCTGCCATGTGTGACCTCGGGTGTGCTAAAGCTTCTCAGGGGCTTCTCGCCTCCAGGGAAAGAGGCGGACATGCTCTCCCAACTAATGAGTCCCAAATTCCATAGGGCACTAGCCTCTCACTTTGTCCTAGGCATCTATGTGTTGGAAATTCTGGAAACACCACAGCTGCTGGTGTTCTGGAATCTCTCCAGCAGGCTGCTGGTCCTGCTGTCCTGGGTCTAAAACCTCTGACTCACAACTCAAGAGGTCCTGGGCTTGTCTCCCAGTGCTGGGCTAGCCACTTCCTGCCAGGCTGCAGGACTGTCCTCAGTGGGAGGTTAGCTTCTCTGTGTCATTTTGTGGGTTCTGTGAAGTCAAGCTCCAGAGGTGATTTGGAGTCCACTTATAATTTTGAAGTGGTGTGGGCTGGAGCTACATGGAAGTGCTGTTTCTACTTCCCTAAATTGGGGTTTTATGTGAGGGCCAGACTCTTCCCTCTGAGGCACTTTTGGGCAGTGTTGTCAGCCTTCCTTGCCCTTACCTTTGTTACTCTGGATTCTTGTTCTGATATTTGCCTCAGAGTGCCCCTCCCACCAACCTCAGATCTTTGACGTTCAGGATACTGGATCTTCATGGTCTTCTCTGACAACTTGGACCTCTAGAACATTAATATTTCGGAGCCTCCAAGCCATTGATACGGAAGTCTGAGCACTACAGACACCAGTGGTAAACAAATCCCTGATTATACTGCCTCATGCCATTCCCCTGGGGCTTCCTCAGGGAATCCCGTGCTTCTTGCTCCCTCGCAAAAGCCTTTCAGACCACATGTATCCAAGCTCCAGTCACTGTTATTCACTTTGCTTAAGAGGCTACTTTTCCTGTTGTTGTTGGGCCTCTGTCTGACTTTTGTGCCAATCTGAGTAAAGGATTTCAATTTCTTACCAAATGTTTTTTTATCGTTTTTCAATATAGTGAGAGCTTCAGGTTTTGCTAGAGTTGTTATCAGGGTCCAGGGCAACCTATCTCCCATTCATGCCTTTGGAAACTTTTTAATCCAGTGCCAAATTGTTTATAGAGCAGTTGGGCCAATTCACAGATCCACCACTAGTGTGTTAGTGTCAAGGGCTTTTATTTAACCTGGAAAACAGAAATCTATTGGATGACTTTTAATAGATTAAGTATTAGAAATATTATTTGGAGAATAAAAAAGCTTCTTTCTACCTGTTCAGTCAGACTATAACAAAGTGTTTTAATAACTTCTAGGCAAAAACAAAACAAAAACCAATCAATCTTAGTAATAAGGACAACATCATATAAGAATTGTTAGGCATTGAAAGTAAATTTTAAAATAAGGTTCAGAATCTCTCCCTCAGAGAACTTTATCAGTAGGTAAGATTGAGTACAGGTGGACTACCCTATCCAGCACCTGAATGCCTTTTACAAAATCCTACACTGTGGTAAGAATTTTATTACAATTCCCTGGAATTAACTGCAAGGCAATGTGATAGAGTGGACAAAGCACCAGGCTTGTAGTCAGGAAAACTTAGCTTCAGATTTTGTCTCAGATACTTCCTAGAACAAATCTCAACCTCCACTTCAGTTCATCTCTAAAATTTACCTCATAGGGTTGTTATAAGGATCAAGTAATGTTTAAATCTCTTTGAAAACCTCAGTGGCATATCAGTGTTCGTTATTGCTATGTTCACTAGGAGGCGGGATGGAGGTTTAAGTAGGTTACATTAATGGCTAATTACATATTATGGTTAAAGTAGTTCACATTTAATGGCTAAAGAATTTGTTATGCAATCAAGATCCTTCGTATTTAATATAATAAAAGAGACTGAAACTCTATAGAAAGCAAAATATCTGGAAGAAAACTGAAAAATTAGCTCAATCACTTAAATATCTGTCTGTTCTTTATATTTAAATATTTGGAAGCATCCAGATGATTGATTTACTGACTTTTTCTTAAATGTTTATTTGGATATCATGTAAAACCAGCCAGAGATTATTTCCTCTTCCTTAGGAGCATGGCCTCTGTGAAATTAGTGTCGATATTTTATCACTCAGTCAACAAACATTTATTAAGCACTTAATATATCTATGGTGCTGTGCAGTGAATAGACATATATTAATATATACAGATTAAATATAAATCAGTAGAAGGCAAATATAAGGTCTGGGTTGCACAGTGCATAGAGTGCTAGGTCTCAAATCAGGAAGACTGAGTTCCTGAGTTCAAATCCTGCCTCAGATACTTACTAGCTGTTTGACCCTAGGCAAGTCACTTTACCATGTTTGCCTCAGTTTCCTCATCTATAAAATGAGCTGGAGAAGGAAATGTCAAACTATCCTAGTATCTCTGCCAAGAAAACCCCAGATGACATCAAGAAGAGTGGACATGACTGAAAATGACTGAGCAACAAAAGGGAGGCATCTAAATGGCTCAGTATATGTAAGTATATATAGAATAAATATAAATCATAGACAAATCTTAGACATAAGGCAGAACAGTTAGGTAGTGCGGTGGAGAGATAATCTAGATATGTAACCAAGCCTGGAGACTTATTTTTCCGAGTTCACATTTGGCCTCAGACACATTAGCTATGTGATCCTGGGTAAGTCACTCAACCTTGTTTGCCTCATTTTCCTCAACTATAAATTGAGTTGGAGAAGGAAATAGCAATTTACGCCAGTGTCTTTGGCAAGAAAACCTTAGATGAGATCAAGAAGAGTCAGACATGGCTAGAAAATTACTGAAAAACAACAGACGAGGTAGTTATTGAGGGAGAACACTAGCAGTTGGATAGATAAGGCAAAATTTCATGTAAAAGGTGATGATGCTTGAACTACCTTGAAAGAAGAGAGGGAGTCTTTGAAGGAGAGGTGAGGAAAGAAGTGCATAGCAGGCATAAGAGAAAGCCATTGCAGAGGCACAGAAATAGGAGATATGAGAAGCAGAGAGGTCAGTTTCACTGAATTCTAGGATCTAGAAATGTGTGTTGAGGCTAAGTTGGAAAGGTCTTTAAAAATAATTTTTTAAAAGCTATTTATATTTTATTCTAGGAGCAACATGAAACTATTGGAGTTTATTGAGTGAGATCATAACATAGTTATATCTCTACTTTGGCAGCAGTGTAGAGGATGGACTAGAGTGGGAAGACAGAGCTGGAGAATCACTTAAGAGAGCATTACAGTAAATGTTGTGTAGGTAGAAATAGAAAGATTTGTAATTAATCAGAAATGTGACATTACTAAAGAAGTCAGATGTAAGGGTGAGGTTGAAAATCACCCTCCCCCAAACACTTAGCCCTGATATATTTGTCAGTTCAGAACAGTTCTCTTGTTCCCTAGGTGTGAGCAAAAGGTCTGGATGGACACCTCCCTGACTGAAGAAGGAAGTACATTCATATTGACTGAGGCCCTTAGGCACACCCTCTGAGGCAGGTAGAAAACCATCAATCTAGTGGGTACCAGAGATTCCAACAAGCAGCAAGCAAGAAGAGAGCATTAGAGGCAAAACCCTGAGCAGTAATCACTTGAGGGGTGGGAGAGAATACGTGTGCTTCTTCTCTCTACTCCTTTACAGCATTCTGGAGGATTTGGTACTTTGAAAATTGTTCCTGCATCAGGAGTTAGACAGACAGATGCAATGAGGAAAACAGATTTAAAGCCTGTAAAAGAGCTTAGCAGAAAAAAACAAACAACTCTACCTTACTTAAGGGAAACAATGTAAGGATTCCAGCGGTACTTCAAAGACCTTGAGTTACCTTTTGCCACATGTGCTAACTAGGCTCTTTCAGGCAAAGATCTTCCTCTCCTCCCTTACAGTAATTGCTCAGCCTCCACACTGCTCATTCCCAGCAGTTCTGGCTCCCAGAAGTTCTTGTTCCTGGCAGTTCTCAGCAGAAGTTCTGCCACCACCAGTTCTGTTCTCAAAATCTCTTCCCTGCTTCATCAGCAAGTTCATCCCACTGTGGGATTCACAAGTTCCAGGTCTCAATACTTGACACAATTATGAACTTGAAACCAAGTGCCAAACACCCACTAGTTTGCCAATATAAGGGGCATGAAAGATCTTCAAATCCTGTTACCATTTCACCTTATCAAAAATAACAACTATTCTTATTAAGAATAACCTTATTAGGGGGCGGAGCCAAGATGGCGGAGTAGAAACAGCGAGTCCAAGCCTCTCTGCCCCCAGATTCTCCACAAACTACGTAAAAAAGGACTCTGAAAAACTTCTGGAGCCCCAGCACCCACAGAACGACACAGAGAAGCTAACCTCCCGCTGAGGACAGCCCAGCACCCTGCAGGAAGGACCAGCGCAGTGGTCTGGGAGCCGGCAGCGCGCAGAGCACAGGAGCTGAGCCGAGCCCAGGTCCACGTGAGCCGAGGTTTTAGCCCCAGGGCGGCAGGGCCAGCAGCCAGCTGGAGGAACCCCAGAACACCAGGAACTGTGGAGATTCCAGAATTATCAACATAGACTTGCCTAGGACAAAGTAAGAGGTTGGTGTCCTATGGACTTTGGGACCTGTATTTGGGGAATGCGTCAGCTCCCTCCCCTGGGGGCTAGAAGCCGCTGAGGAGACACGCCATTGTGTAGTTTTCATAGGCATTTCCGGCTCCCAGCCTACAAATCGTGGGGAGATCCAGCGATCAGTCTTGGGGGTAATCGCTCTTGCTTTAACCTCCCTGGATCTGGATTGTGATCTAGGGTGGAAGTTGTGGGTGGGTTTACAGCTTGGCAGAAATGGAAGTTGCCCCCCACACGTTTGGGACGAAAATTCCTCTATCTGGCCTTAAAGCCATAGTGTGGCAACAAGCCTAAAAGTCAAGCAATTAAGTGGCAACATGCCAAGGCAAAGGAAACAGAAAAATGCAACCTAGACTCCTATTTTGGGGGCATAGAGCGGGAAAAGGACTGTGAGGTCAGAAGTCCTGCTCCAAAAGCCCCAGGGGAAAACATGAATGGGTTGCAGGCCATAGAGGACCTTAAGAAGGACTTTAAAAATCAAATAAGAGAAGTGGAGGAAAAATTAGAAAGAGAAATGAGAAGGATGCAGGAAAAGTATGAAATGAGGTCAACAGCCTGACTGAGGAAAACAACACCTTAAAAAATAGACTAGCTCAAATGGCAAAGGAGGCCCAAAAGGGCAATGAGGAGAAGAATGCCTTAAAGAGTCGAATTTGCCAGATGGAAAAAGAATCTCAAAAGTTCACTGAGGAGATTCATTCCTTCAGAGTTAGGCTGGAGCAAATGGAAGCTAATGACTTTATGAGAAATCAAGATGCTGTTAAGCAGATCCAAACAAACAAAAGATTAGAAGGCAATGTGAAATATCTCATGGGAAAAACCACTGACCTGGAAAATAGATCCAGGAGAGACAATTTAAAAATTATTGGACTACCTGAAAGCCATGATCAAAGAAAGAACCTAGAAATCACCCTTCAAGAAATTCTCAAGGAAAACTGCCCTGACATTTTAGATCCAGAGGGCAAAATAGAGGTTGAAAGAATCCACTGATCACCTCCTGAAAAAAGATCCCAAAAAGAAAACTCCCAGGAATATTATAGCCAGGTTCCAGAATCCCCAGATCAAGGAGAAAATACTCCAAGAAGCCAGGAAGAAACAATTTCAATATTGTGGAAACACAATCAGAATAGCCCAGGACCTGGCAGCTTCTACAGTGAGGGATCGAAGGGCATGGAATATGATATTCCAGAGGGCAAAAGAACTGAGAATGAACCCAAGGGTCACCTACCCAGCAAAACTGAGTATTTTGTTTCAGGGAAAATATGGTCATTCAGTGGAATAGAGGACTTTCAAGCATTCTTGAGAAAAAACCAGAATTGAATAGAAAATTTGACATCCAGACACAAGAAGCAAGAGATGCCTGAGAAGGTAATCAGTGAAAATAAATCAAAAGGAACTTATCAAAGTTGAACTATTTACATTCCTATATGGAAAAGCAATAACTGTGACTGATGATATCTTTCTCACTATGAAAATAATGGAAGAAGGGGGTGTAGTCATATGAATACATATATGAATGTGTGTGTATATGGTTACAGTTATATATGGATAGAGGGCATAGGTTGAATTTGTTGGGAAGGGAGAGTACTCAAGGGATGAAATTATGAGGTGAGAGGGGAAAGTGGCAAGAGGAGATGGGGAGAGACATGGTAGGGTAAACTATCTCATGTAGGGGAAGTGGGTGCAAAGGAGGGGGAGAAGAAGGAAGGCTAAAAAGGCAAAACCACATTCACATTGAATTTGGTTCAGGGAGATAATGACATACATACTAAATGGGATATCTCAACCTGCAGCAGGATAGGGGGAAGGGAGATGAGAGGAGGGATGATGGATGGGAGGGCATCCTTGGGGTGAGGGGAGGCTGGAAGTACCCACTATAGAAGAGGGACAGGATCATGTAGGGAATGGACCAGGTGGGGGGTGGGATGAATGGGAGGGAATTATAAGCTGCCTTGTACAATATATCTACTATGATAATGTTT
Source organism: Gymnobelideus leadbeateri (assembly GCA_011680675.1). Lineage (NCBI taxonomy): Eukaryota > Metazoa > Chordata > Mammalia > Diprotodontia > Petauridae > Gymnobelideus > Gymnobelideus leadbeateri. The sequence continues at coordinate 267,603 of WOXC01010653.1, read as the reverse complement.
TGCATAGCTAGACATGTACAACATATACTGAATTACTTCTCTCCCAAGAAGGAATGGGTGACAAGGGAGGAAGGAAATGGATCTGAAATTCAAGGTCGTAACATTAAATGTTTCAAATATATATATAAATACTATTATTAATACTCTTTTGCCTGTAAATGGGAGATAAGATGTGCAGGCATTGGGACACAAAGATTCATCTTCCTCTAATGGAAAAGTCGATGGGGGTATGGGAGAAGGTATGGGAGAGAGCAGATTGGAGGAAGCGATATCTTGTGGGACTGCTATTCTGGGAGGTTGGGTAGGGGAATAATGGGGGGAAAATTATTGTAACTCAAAATCTGGCGGAAATGAATGATGTAAAACAGAAGTTAATAAAGTATTTGTTTAAAAAAAAAAAAGAATAACCTTATTAATAAGATCTCCTTATTGTCTATAAGTTAGAATATTTCATGTAAAGCTCTTCAGAGAATAACTCCAGCCTACCTTTGTAAACTTACTGTACATTATTGCCTTTCATATATTGCCCTTAGGGGGGAAAAAGGCCCTTGGTGTTTGATCTCCATCTTTCTTTGCCTTTGTGAAGGTTGTCCACATTCCTGTAATACAGCCCCTCTTCACCTCTTAGAATCCCTAGTTTCTGTTAAGCCTCAGTTCATATGCCCCCTGCCATGGGAAACTTTTCTCAATCCCTCTCATTATTAGTGATCTCTTCTCAGATAATCATATTCACATAAATATTGCCCTAGGCAACTATAAACTCCTTGAGGACAAGGCTTGGTTTACATTTTTTCTTTTTATACCTAGTGCCTAGGCCAATGCCACATTCATATTAGGTGCTAAATAAATGCTTTTGGGGTTGGATATAATTGAGTGTAACAGTTTCTGATAATTTTCTATATTTTTCTCTCAATTTGTTGAGAATTTTCAATTATCATTTTGAAAATTTGGGGTTTTTTGTATATTTTAAAAAACAATTTTAGGTTATATCTTTTACTTTTTAGGTATAATACTCCCACAGGGAAGGTGAATGATTCCCTGAAGGATAGCCCTGTAAAGTTGTGTCTCCATGAAGTATACAACTAGCATCACAGGGGTGGCCTTCAGGGAAATATCCTCACCTGGGGCAGGTATGCTACATAAGTTTTCTACAATTGTGCTTGTTTCAGAATGTTTAATTTGATGATTTCTATTGGTTTTTTTAATTTTCATGCTCAGTTGACTCATGTTTCTTTTATTAGCATGTTTAGAAATAGATTTTCTTCTAATAACTAGTTTAGCTACATCCTACAATTTTTATGATAATTGTTATTATTTTCCTCTTAATAATTATTGCTTGCTTGATGTGTTCTTTCTTGTACTTGTTATTCAGAACATATATCAATTCCATTTGTTTTTCTTCCTATTTCCCTTATTTATTATAATTTTTTTAATAAAATACCTTTCACATTTCTATCTTTCATAAACTCATAGCAGTAATAATAGTAATAATAGCTAGCACTTATTTGTGCTTTAAGGTTTGCAAAAATCTTTTAAAATATTATCACATTTTATCCTCACAACTACCCTAAAAGCTAGGTGACATTATTATCCTTATTTTAGAGATGAAGAAACTGGGGGTACACAGAGGTTAGATGATTTACCCAGGATCACACTGCTAGTAAGTGTCTGAGGTAGGATTTGAATTCAGGACTTCCTGGCTCTGTCCAATACTCTGCACTGAACCCCTTAACTAGATGAATAATAGTATCATAGAATTAGACCTGGTTTTCTGAATTGATTTATGATTTCTTTATGCCCAAATGAGTTATCAATCTTTATAAATATTCTGTATGTTCTGAAAAATTAATATATTTTTTAAAATTCCCATTTGATAATCACTAAGGGTCTCTCATATGGTTTTTTTTAACATTATGTTAGGGTTTTTTTTTTTAACCTTTATATTAGACTTGTATCCAATTATTTTTATCTGTGTTTTGTTGCCATTTTAATTTACTCTTAGTCTCCATATTATGATAATTGTGTCTTTGTTTCTGTTTTGTTCACTTTGCATCATTACATTTGTTTCTCTTTTACACAGTGATGCCATAAGCGTTTTGTAAAGAAATAACCTTTTGTTATCAGTATTTTCCTTGAACTAAGAACTCAGTAGTTTGATGATAGTACATAAACAATTTTTGAACTTTCCTTGCAAAATTCCTAATTGTTTTCTATTACTGATTAGTGCTAGAAAATTAGTGCTATTTCTCTTCATCCCTACCAACACTGGATTTTCCATCTATTAATATCTATTCTACATTTAACTGTATGAGTTGATTTCTAAGAATTTTTTTTAATTTTATTTCTCCAAGATTTTAAGCATTTTTAATATAATTGATAAGTTTATAGTCTTTTCAAAACTATTTGTCCATATCTTTTGTCCATTTATCTATTGTGGAATGACTCTTAAATTTGAATCAGTAGGATAGCATACTTTTATGAGAGATATTTTATGCAAGTTTTATTTTCCCATTTTGTACATTTTCTTTTTTATTCTACATTTTTGTTATTCAGTCATTTCAGTCAAATCTAACTCCCTGTTACCCCATTTAAGGTTTCCTCCAGATACTAGGGTGACTTGCCATTTCTTCTCCTTATTGTGTTTGTGCACAACCTGTTTATTTTTACTTAAGCATAGAGGGGTTAGCTGAGTAAATTAATCCAATTATCCCACTCCACCTAAATAAAGAGATAAAATGCTAGTACCTCAACTTGATAGGAATGTCTTAATTTAATCAAATCAATCAGATGCATTCCAAATAAGTGTGAAAAGACCTTGATCAATTTAGATGTCTCTGGTATATTGGACAAAATGGTGTGACATTGCACAGGAGGAATGTATGAATTGGCTGAGTGGTCATGCTCTCTCAGTCTTCTATAAAACAGCATGCTAGCATGAAACCAAGATGCAACTTCCATTGAGCTATGAATGAAGAGAACATTTCAACAAAAACCCTGAGTAACAGTTACTTGAGGGCACAGCCAAGATGGTCATGTGACAGGAAAAATTATAGCCTTCCTCTTCCTAAATGTCCTCCACACAGATGTAAGAATCATACCAGACCAAGTCTTCATTGGAAAATCCAAGGCAAAAAAAAAAAAATAGTGAATCCTTTTTGCAGGCCAGGTTAGTGTAAGGAAATAGGACTGTTGATCCTGAGGACTAGCAGTACTAGCCAAGAAGCTCCACATGAGCCTTCCAGCCCCTGTTAAGGTTGTGCCCCAAGCAGGAAGAGGTCCCAGATTTACCAACAAAGAAGACTGACCGTATGTACAGTACAAGAATAAATGGCAACTGGCAGGTCTGTTGCTCATTTCCCAGTTCCAGGTTACAGATCTAGAGCAGAAGAATAGGAACTTCACCTAAGGATGGTATTCTAGGTTGAGGAATTGGTCTTAGCTAGCACAACTTCCATTAAACATTAAAGAAGAAGCAAGTTAACAAAGAAGCAGCAACCTCTGACCCCATAAGCAGAGCACAGTCCCAGTCTGAAATCTGCATCAGAATAACCAGAACAAGAATCCCAGACAAATGGGAAGTCAGTAGTTCTATGGATGAACTGGCATAACTTTCCATCTAGCCAATAGTGACTGAGTACAGCATTAGTCTACTGGAACTCCAAAAAGGGGCAAGTGCACAAGTGTGTTACTCAGAACCAAACCTAGATCAGAAACTTGCAGAACTCAAACCAGGAAGACTGAATTCAGACTTTGCCCTGGAACAAATCACTTTAAGATTACTAAAAGATTACAAGTTGGGCAGAGCCAAGATGGTGGAGTAGAAACAGCTCATCCAAGCCACTCTGCCCCCAGATTCCCCCCAAACTATGTAAAAGGGGACTCTGAACAACTTCTGGAGCCCCAGCACCCACAGAATGACACAGAGAAGCTAACCTCCCACTGAGGACAGCCCAGCAGCCCTGCAGGAAGGACCAGCACAGTGGTCTGGGAGCCAGCAGCACGCATCGTGCAGAGCACGGGGAGCCGAGCTGAGCCCAGGTCCCCATGCCGAGGTTCTAGCCCCAGGGCGGCAGGACCAGCAGCCGGCTGGAGAGACCCCAGAACACCACCAGCTGTGGCGACTCCAGAATTATCAACATAGACATGCCTAGGACAAAGTAAGAGGTTAGTGTCCTATGGACTTTGGGACCTGTATTTGGGGAATGCGTCGGCTCCCTACCCTGGGGGCTAGAAGCCACTGAGGAGACACGCCATTTTGTAGTTTTCAGAGGTAGCTCCAGCTCCTGGCCTGCGAATTGTAGGGAGATCCAGCGATCAGTCTTAAAGGGTAATGCTCTTGCTTTAACCTCCCTGGATCTGGATTGTGATCTAGGGTGGAAGTCGTGGGTGGGTTTACAGCTTGCCAGAAATGGAAGTTACCCCCCCACATGTTCAGGACGAAAATTCCTCTATCTGGCCTTAAAGCCATAGTGTGGCAACAAACCCAAAAGTCAAGTAATTAAGTGGCAACATGCCAAGGCAAAGGAAACAGAAAAATTCAACCCTAGACCCCTATTTTGGGGACATAGAGCGGGAAAAGGACTGTGAGGTCAGAAGTCCTGCTCCAAAAGCCCCAGGGGAAAACATGAGCGGGTTGCAGGCCATAGAGGACCTTAAGAAGGCCTTTAAAAATCAAATAAGAGAATTGGAGGAAAAATTGGAAAGAGAAATGAGAAGGATGCAGGAAAAGTATGAAATGAGGGTCAACAACCTGACTGAGGAAAACAACACCTTAAAAAACAGACTAACTCAAATGGCAAAGGAGGCCCAAAAGGGCAATGAGGAGAAGAATGCCTTAAAAAGTCGAATTTGCCAGATGGAAAAAGAATCTCAAAAGTTCACTGAGGAGATTCATTCCTTCAGAGTTAGACTGGAGCAAATGGAAGCTAATGACTTTATGAGAAATCAAGATGCTGTTAAGCAGATCCAAACAAATGAAAGATTAGAAGGCAATGTGAAATATCTCATGGGAAAAACCACTGACCTGGAAAATAGATCCAGGAGAGACAATTTAAAAATTATTGGACTACCTGAAAGCCATGATCAAAGAAAGAACCTAGAAATCACCCTTCAAGAAATTCTCAAGGAAAACTGCCCTGATGTTTTAGATCCAGAGGGCAAAATAGAGGTTGAAAGAATCCACAGATCACCTCCTGAAAAACATCCCAAAAAGAAAACTCCCAGGAATATTATAGCCAGGTTCCAGAATCCCCAGATCAAGGAGAAAATACTACAAGCAGCCAGGAAGAAACAATTTCAATATTGTGGAAACACAATCAGAATAGCCCAGGACCTGGCAGCTTCTACACTGAGGGATCAAAGGGCATGGAATATGATATTCCAGAGGGCAAAAGAACTGGGAATGAACCCAAGGGTCACCTACCCAGCAAAACTGAGTATTTTGTTTCAGGGAAAGATATGGTCATTCAGTGGAATAGAGGACTTTCAAGCATTCTTGAGGAAAAAACCAGAATTGAATAGAAAATTTGACATCCAGACGCAAGAAGGAAGAGGTGCCTGAGAAGGTAATCAGGGAAAAGAAATCAAAAGGAACTTATCAAAGTTGAACTATTACATTCCTATATGGAAAAGCAATAACTGTGACTGATGATATCTTTCTTACTATGAAAATAATGGAAGAAGGGTTTGTGGTCATATGAATACATATATGAATGTGTGTGTATATGGTTACAGTTATATATGGATAGAGGGCATAGGTTGAATTTGTTGGGAAGGGAGAATACTCAAGGGATGAAATTATGAGGTGAGAGAGGAAAGTGGCAAGAGTAGATGGGGAGAGACAGGGTAGGGTAACTATCTTATGTAGAAGCAAGGGGAAGTGGTTGCAAGGGAGGGGGAGAATAGGAAGGCAAAAAAAGGCAAAACCACATTCTCATTGAATTTGGTTCAGGGAGAGAATGACATACATACTAAATGGGATATCTCAACCTGCAGCAGAATAGGGGGAAGGGGGATGAGAGGAGGGATGTTGGATGGGAGGGCATCCCTGGGGGGAGGGGAGGTTGGAAGTAACCACTATAGAAGAGGGACAGGATCATGTAGGGAATGGACCAGGTGGGGGCTGGGATGAGTGGGAGGGAATTATAAGCAGCCTTGTACAACATATCTACTATGATAATGTTCTGCATAGCTAGACATGTACAACACATACTGAATTACTTATCTCCCCAAAGGGAATGGGAGACAAGGGAGGAAGGAAATGGATCTGAAATTCGAGGTCTTAACATTAAATGTTTCAAATATATATATATATATATATATATAAATAGCAGGATACAAAATTAAACCTCAAAAATCATTATCCTTTCTCTATATTCCTAATAAAGTCAATCAGGCAAAGATAAACCAAAAAGGGTTTTATAGAAATAAAGAAATATTTAAGTTACTGGGGAAAAAAAAGGATTACAAGTTTCCCTAGTGAGCTATCTCTATTATTCTGGATCATTCAGTACCCCCAAGAAAGCAACCACAGGATCCTTGAGTAAAAAAGTTCAACCCACACGCCCACTAGAATTGTGAAGAAGTCAGCCTTAAGATAAAGTCCTAAGTCAGGAAGCATACTGGATGAATAATGGGGGGGGGGGGGGGAAGATTTCTACCATTAAAAAAACTGTCAGTGTCAGGGACACTCAAGACACAAAAGAAGAGAATGTCTCTGATATCTGTAAGTAAAGCCACAAAGAAAAATGAAACTTGAGCACAAGTACATTTAGAATTCCTGGAAGAGATGAAGCAAAACCTTAAAAAAAGAAGATTTTTTAAAATAAATGAAATGAAAGTACGAGGGGAAAATTATAAGAGAAGTAAGAACTATGCAAGGAAGCATTTGCAAGGAAAATAGCAGCTTGAGATAAGAGGTACAAACAAAACTTTATTCCAGCAAGAAACTCTCAAAAAATGAGAGTGGACCAAATAGAAGATAATGAGACTAGAAATATTAAAATAGTCAAAAGAATAAAACAGAAAGCACATTTACATTTTAGAAAAATACTGACCTAGAAACAAATAGAGGAGACATACTTTAAGAATTATTGGGTTACCCGATACCCATGAGCAAAAATAGACTTCATATGTCAATAAATCATCCAAGAAAATTGCCCCAAACTCTTAGAACCAGAGGGTAAGGTGAAAATTGAAAGAATTCACCAGTCCCCTCTTGAAAGAAACTCCAAAATGAAAAGTCCCAGGCATATTACAACCCAAATATAAAGCTTCTAAATCAAAGAAAAAAAAATACCATAAGAAACCAGAAAGAAATAATTAAAGTATTAAGGAGCAGTTAGGATCACACGTGATTTATTAACCACAATATAAAGCAGTGATCTTGTAATATAGTATTTCAAAAAGCAAAAAATATCGGCTTATAATTAAGAATAATTTTTCCAAACAAACCAAATATAATCCTACAGTGTGAAAAATGAACCCATTTTATTAATGAAATAGAAGCATTCCCAATGAAAAGGGTAGAACTTTTGAAGTGCAAACATAGGCATCAACAGAAACATAAAATGGTGAACATGAGCAAACAGTTATAAGTAACTAAACAAGCATTAACTGTTTACATTCTAGTATGGAGAAATGATATGTTTCACTTCAGAAATTAGGGATCATAGATGGAGTCAAATTAAATAAAGGGCCTGGAACTGGTTTTATTATATTTGATCATCTTAAAAGGAGAATGGAAAGGGAAGGGAAGAGAAAAAACTGGAGGGGGGAAGGGAGAAGAATGATGGGGAAATTATCTCACATAATCAGAGGTGAGCTAGTAGGAATCTAAAACAAGGGGTAACAGCTTCCTGGTGGCCCAAGTACAAAGAATATCCCACGAAGAGCCAAGAGTGGCTTTTTCCTTAGTCTTCTGATTAGTAGACAGGCATGTCCCACCCAGAGGCAGGGAATTTATCCCCAACTGAATTTAATTCTGTAGTCTTATGAGTATCCTGTCACTACTATGACTAAATAAACCCCCTTTTATAAAATATTAAATTATCTCTGTGTCAAATTTTTTAAAAACACAAATCTGAAGGAGCAGACTGACCTAATTCAGGCCCATATTCTCTCTTTAAGATTTTGAGAAAGGGATGCCTGTAATGACCTTGAGGCAGCCTTGGCCATGTTTACTACTGCATAAGGTTAAACTAAGGCAAACAAACTGACAATCAAGAGGATACTGAAGAAGGAGCTGCATAGGTCAACTGCTGTCAAATAGGAAGTTGAATCTGGACTGCAGAATAAAATGGTTGCTAGATTAAGGAACAGAGTGATGATAGAACAGCTTGATTGATAACTTGATGAACCTGGTTGACCCTGTATGCCCTTTCCTAGCTTCTTTACAAAGAGTATTGGGGTACCTGCATTGACTAATTCATGAGACCAGACTGCCATGTACCAAGAGTGAGGAAATTAATAGATTAGATCTACCTTTTGGCATCAGTCTCAAGGGATTATTGGGTAAATCTAGGTCCCATTTCATTTATGGACCTTGCCTATCTCAAGGATCTTTTTGAGTGTGCAAAATAATTAAATTAATGAAGTTATGAAAGACAAGAGAAACGTTGTCTCTTTACTGGTGAAATAGGAAATCTCAAGAAATACTTCCATCTTAGGTGTGATAATGCTTGTTCCTTAGAAGATTAACATAAGAAGTAGAGCTAAGGGGCGGCTAGGTGGCGCAGTGAATAGAGCGCCGGCCCTGGAATCAGAAGGACCTGAGTTCGGAGCCGGCCTCCGACACTTAATCCGCATAAACAAAAAAAAAACCTAGCCGTGTAACCTTGGGCAAGTTACTTAACCCCAGTTGCCCTAAAGGGGCGGCTAGGTGGCGCAGTGAGTAAGAGCGCCGGCCTCAGAGTTTGGATGACCCGAGATCAGATCTGGCCTCAGAAAATGAGCACCCATGCATAAATCAAATGACTAGCCGTGTAACCTTGAGCAAGTTATTTAACCCCAATTGCTTTAAAAAAAAAAAAAGAAGTAGAGCTAAGTAGAAAGGCATAGTCATTTGAAATAGGGTCCAAGGAGATGGTCAGTGGTTTGGATGCTGGTTAATATGATATGTTTGGTTGGAAATGCTACTGTTATTCACTGATTGCATGGAACCTGGATCAGGGAATTCTGAAAATTGTATGGCAGGGTAGGTAGTGTCCATGAAGGTACACTTTCTAGTGATGTCCCAAGTGACAAAGACCTCCTTTGGGAGTAGGAAAATCAAAAGCAATGATTAAGTATCCTTCCCCTTGGCTCTCCTATTCATTATCCAAGTGAAAGAAATTTACATGTGGGGGCATGGAGTCAATTGGGGCAATTGAAAATTCCAGTATTCAGGTTCCTGGCAATAGTACTAATTCCCTAAAGAGAGATACTGATGACTTCTGTGGTTAGGTAATTTCCTGGAACTACTAGTTGAGAGAATTCATCATGACTCTCCACACTGTCCAAAGTACTTTTTGCCATAAAGGTCTGCACCCTTCCTGCCTCCCCCCACCCTGTATTTACAATAAAGGCCAGTAATTTCTGGTGTAACCTGCCCTCTGATTTGTCACTGCATCTAGTGCAGTGGGCTGCTAGCTGTACTAATTTATTCAAGGTCTCTTTCACAGCCCAGCCTTGGATTTTAAATGCTTTTAAATGTCTGTTGACAAAGGCACCTCCAACATAAAGATTTACATTTGTCTAGGGATTCTCAATGCCCAAATACTTCTCAAAAATCTTTGTGGATCTGTCCAGAAAGCTGCTAAGCATTTCTTTTTTGCAAGTATTTTATTTCTGTCCATTCTCATTTTCTCTCTCTCTCTCTCTCTCTCTCTCTCTCTCTCTCTCTCTCTCTCTCTCTCTCTCTTTTCTGGGTTTGGTTTTTTTCCTAGTTTATCACTGGAGAGGTCAGAATGGAGTAGTTGTGTTACACAGTCAGGCCAATTTAGATTTTAATAAGCCAAGATATTGTCATTCTGAAATAATCGCCAATTTATCCTAGAACTTAATTGGAAATATTTATTCAGAGACTTTTACGAACCATCAGACTAATGCTTTAATAAGGTCATCAGTTGACCAGGGGAAGTGCATCACAACAAGATTTCTCCCATAAGTTAAAATTCTAAACCTCAGGGGCATCTAGGTGATGAAGTTAATAGAGCACCAGCTGTGGAGTCAGGAGGACCTGGATTCAAATATGGCCTCAGACACTTAACACTTACTAGCCATGTGACCTTGGGCAAGTCACTTAACGCCAATTGCCTTGCCTTCCCCCCTCCAAAAAAAAAAAATCCTAAACCTCTCATAAGGGTACTACTGAGGGAACTATTTCCCAGTTGTACTAAAATGGGGAACAAGGGCAGAGGAATCATTTATAAAAATAGGAAATAGGTGGAAAAGGGAATAATTTGAGGTGGTATTAAAAGGGTAGGAGTCTCAGGCAAAATTGATTGGATACTACTGAGGGAACTATTTCCCAGTTGTACTAAAATGGGCAACAAGGGCAGAGGAATCACTTATAAAAATAGGAAATAGGTGAAAAAGGGAATAATTTGAGGTGGTATTAAAAGGGTAGGAGTCTCAGGCAAAATTGATAGACCTTTTTCTCCAGTAGTTCTCCAAAGGAGCTAATGGATAGACTTCACATTTAAAAGCATTTAAAATCCAAGGCTGGGCTGTGAAAGAGACCTTGAATAAATTAGTACAGCTAGCAGCCCACTGCACTAGATGCAGTGACAAATCAGAGGGCAGGTTACACCAGAAATTACTGGCCTTTATTGTAAATACAGGGTAGGGGGAGGCAGGAAGGGTGCAGACCTTTATGGCAAAAAGTACTTTGGACAGTGTGGAGAGTCATGATGAATTCTCTCAACTAGTAGTTCCAGGAAATTACCTAATCACAGAAGTCATCAGTATCTCTCTTTAGGGAATTAGTACTATTGCCAGGAACCTGAATACTGGAATTTTCAATTGCCCAATTGACTCCATGCCCCCACATGCAAATTTCCTTCACTTGGATAATGAATAAGATGGTAAGCCTTTACAGTCTAAGATTTCTTAGATGCTTTCTTTAAGTCAGGATAAAATTTGGATTCTTAATTTGATTTGAGAGTTTCAAGGACTTATCTCAATTTTTCTTCTTATGTTTTTAACCTTTGTACTTCATTTTCTTAGAAAACCTTTAATTTTCATGCTTCCAATTGAACATATATTTAGCAGCATACCCTAATCAATCCAAAAGCATTCTAGTAAACCTACTAGTTTCATTTTCTCTTCCTAGGATACATCTGAATTCAACAATTTTCTTTAGTTTGAAAGTTGAGTAAAAAAAATAGATATCACCAGTCTTGATGACCAAGGCAACCCATGAAACAACCACAAAATACAAAATGGCTCTCAGTCCTATATCTGGTACCTGTCTGCTTCTGTAATAATGGTTGCAGAGTAGTGGGAAAAGGGCCAGAGAGTGCTAAACATGATATATTTTTAGATCATCTCTAAATTTTAACTTAGCTCTTGGTACTTTAAATGTGAGATTTTTGTCCAATGACAAGTGGGTGGGGTAAATTAAATAGTCAGGAGAAATAAATCAGTTTTAGATTGTCTCATAAGCCTTCCTCTAGCCCTATTGCTTAGAATTTTAGTGCTCCAAAATCTTCCATTTTGCCTTTTTCTAATTTTTTTGCTTTCTCTTAAAGCACTTGACAAAATTTAAAACTATATGTGTGTCAGGTGGCTAGGTGGCACAGTGAATAGAGCAACAGCCCTGGAATCAGGAGGATCTGAGTTCAAATCTGGCCTTGTACACTTAACATAAAAATGGCCACGTAACCTTGGGCAAGTCACTTAACCCCAATTGCCCTCCAAAAAGCAAATTAAAAAAAAAACATATATATGTATTATGCATATGTATATATGCGTCTCATTGAAATATAGCTGACATTTTAGATATTATGTGTTTTATGTATATATATATATATATATACATACTTTAGCTGACAGATATAACTTGTCATATATATGTATTTTATATTACTATATTATACATATAGTCTAGTTGACTGAGAAATAATTATGTCAAATATATTTGTTGTATTATACTGAAGATCACTTGCATTTCTGTAGAGCTCTAAGGTTACATACTTTGTTTCAGCTGATCCTCATTAAGCACCTTGTGAGGTCAGTGTAATTGTTGTCCCCATTGCACAGATAAGGAAATTGAAGTTTAGAAAGATTAAGTTTCCCAGGGTCACATACTAGTAAATGTCTGAGGTATGATATGAACCCAGACTTGCCTGGCTTCACATCTAGTAGTCCTTCATTATGGTGCCTTTCAATTGGCATCTCTTTTGACTTACTCTGTTCTTCAGTTTTCCTGTAAACATTTTTTTCTTTTCATTTTCCTTTTTTATTTTTCTTTTACTTTATTTCATTCATCATTGTCTTGAAGGGTATAAGAGAGGTAAGTTTAGTAATGACCATTTACTCTTTTATCTTGCCAGATGTCAGTCTTAGGAAATAATTATTTTGAGGCAACAAAAAGATGACCAAATATAAATGTCCATTTGGCAGATATTGAACTTATGCCAAGGATAGGTAATGAAAAAACAGTTCATCTCAGGGATCAATGAATATTTTTCAAGAATGATGCTGTATTCCTACTACAAATTAAAAGCATGTTTGATTCTTGTATATAGTCTTCACCAAAAGAAAAAAAAGCCTTTTTCCCTACTTAAATGGGTATTAAAGAGGATGGTATCTAAACCTGGACAATGCACAACTCAGATAAATCAGGATATTGACTCATTCTCTTTCAACAAGAGATAAAATATTCTCACCCATAGTAAGGCCTTCAGAGAAATCTTTTTTAGAATGTGCCAAGCTTGCTCCATGACTACCATTATTAAATGTAACTATTAAATCATTAATTTATTAGCTTAGCATGATAACTTAATATTGCTTAATTTTTTTAATTTGGTACTTGATTGTTCACTGATTTCCATATTCTTTTCACTTTCTTTCACCAGCCTGAGTATATATTAAGCATTTACTCTCTCCTGGGCACTGTACTGATGTGTGTGTGTGTGTGTGTGTGTGTGTGTACATACATGCATACATATATAATGTATATATAAACATATCTGTATGTGTATATATATGTATATAAATATTTTTAGATTTCTAGACATTAAAGATAAGAAAAATATCATACATTAATGTGACTGTTATTGCCTTACACTGTCTTTGTTAGCTTTTTCCATAAATGGGAAAATATTCTTTGTGCACCCCCACTAAATATCCCAATACCCTCACAGTCCTTAGTTCTACTAGTTTAAACCACTATGCAACTTCTGTGACTTCAGTACTAGAAACAAGAAAACAAAATTAACTTGGTGATTTCAATACTCATTCTTAATAGTTTTTGATACATAGCTTAATGATCTTACACTCTTCCTAATATTTATTTTGGGGGTGTGTAGATAAATTCTTTCTTTCTTCATTGATAGCTATAGCAAGATCATCCTTTTTCCTTTTTTAGTATGGATTTTCATTATTCAATCTAGCAATTCATGATACCACATTATTTTGCAGACGAACCAGGAGATTGCCTAGAAGATTTTTTTTAATCAATTACATAGTCAGTTGACTAATAGTGAATCAGAATGGCCAATCACTTATGTAAAACTAAATCTGATTAGTTGAAATATCCCTTTCTTTCATTACAGAAGTAATCAGTAACTTGTGATGAATGAAGTAAAGGATATTAAAACAATATTACATGCTTTTCTTTTTCATTCTATTCAGCAAACATTTAAAACCAACTCTATGCAAGGCAGATACCATAGAAAGAGAGGCACCACAAAAGTAATTTGACAATGATTTAATAATCAAATTTGGGGGAACATCAAATGCACCAATGGTATGAGAAGGAAGGACATGGTATGTATGAGGGGACAGAGCCAAGATGGAGGAGTAGAAACAGAACTTCCACTTGGCTCCCACTTCCACCTCCTCCAATTCATGTAAAAAATGACCCTAAACAAACTTTGGAACTACAGAAGCCACAAAATGAGGGAGAGAAGCTAACTTTATGCTGGAGACAGCCTGGCAGGCTGGCAGGAAGGGACGAGCACAGCACTATGGGAACCAAGCCCAGCCCCTTGTGAGCACCAGGTTTTAGCCTCAGGTTGGCCACAATGGGCCACTGGCTGGAGGGACTTAAGATCACCAGCAGCTGTGGTGGTTTCCAGAATTATCAGCTCATAGAAGCTAAGGACAAAGTGAGAGGTCAGTGCAGTGTGGACTTTGGGAACCAGGAGTCTGGGAGTGTGGTCCAGCCTTTGCACCCTGGAGGAGAAGCAGCTAAGGTGTGGCAGTGCCACTGCCACATGGCTGCTAGAGAGCTCCTGGCCTACAGATTGTAAGGGGACAAAGCAACCAGTCTGAGGGGTAATCACTATTGCTTTAACCTCCTTGGATCTGAATCGCTGTCTAGGGTGGGGGTTCTGGGGTGTATGACCAGTTTGCCAGAGTGTGTGAAGGCTTCAGAGAAGGTACCCAACTACTACCTCCAGCAGCTGAGAAAACCTCAGCTATTGGGACAAAGCTCCCCTCTCTGGTAACAGAGTTCTACTGTGGCAAAAAGGTCAAAAGTCAAGTAATTGAGTGGCAACATAAACAAACAAAGGAAGCAAAGCAAGCACAGCAATCCAACTTTACACTCTTATTTTGGGGACAAAAAGCATCAAGAAATGGAACAGGAGGAAGACAATGAAGTCAGAACTCCTGCACCAAAAGCTCCCAAGAAAAATATGAGCTGGTTATAGGCCACAGAGGAGCTTAAGAAGGATTTGGAAAACGAAATAAGAAAAGTGGAAGAAAAATTGGGAAGTGAAATGAGAATGATGCAAGAAAATTATGAAATAGGGGCGGTGCCAAGATGGCAGAGTAGAAACAGCACTCCCAAGGTGCTCTGACACACACCACCTCCAAACAATGTGAAAGGGGAATCTGAACAACTTCTGGAGCCCCAGCACCACAGAACGACACAGAGAAGCTAATCTCCTGCTGAGGACTGCCCAGCAGCCCTGCAGGGAGCAGCCAGCACAGCACTCTGAGAGCGGGCAGCACAGCGCTCTGGGAGCCAAGCCCAGGCCCGTGTGAGCCTCGGTTTTAGCCCCAGGGCGGCCGGGCCAGCAGCCAGCTGGAGGGACCCCAGAACACCAGCAGCTGTTGGTTGGCTTCCTCCCCTGGGGGCAAAAAGCTGCTGAAGAAACCAGCATCACTGGCGGCTCTAGGTCCTGGTCTGCAAATTGTAGGGAGATCTAGCAATCAGTCTGGGGGTTAATCGCTCTTGCTTTAAACTGCCTGGATCTGGATTGTGGTCTGGGGGGAAGTTTGGGGTGGGTATCCAATTTGCCAGAGTGGGTGGAGGCGTTACAGAGGCCACCCAACCTCTAGAAGTTGTGAAGATTCCACATTTGGGACCAAAGCTTTCCTGTCTGGTGGCAGAGTTCTACCTTGGCAACAAGCCCAAAAATCAAGTAATTAAGTGGCAACATGCCTAGGCAAAAGAAACAAAATAAACAGAAAAATTCAACATTGGAATCCTATTTTAGGGGCAAAGAGGAGCAAAGCATGGAGGAGGACTGTGAGTTCAGAACTCCTGCACCAAAAGCCCAAAATGAAAATACAAGCTGGCTACAAGCCATAGAGGACCTTAAGAAGCAGATAAGAGAATTGGGGGGGAAATTGGGAAGAGAAAGGAGAAAGATGAAAGAAAAGTATGAAATGACACTCAACAGCCTGACTGAGGAAAATAACACCTTAGAAAATAGACTAACTCAAATGGCAAAAGAGGCCCAGAAAGGCAATGAGGAGAAGAATGCCTTAAAAACCTGAATTTTCCAGATGGAAAAAGAATCTCAAAAGCTCACTGAGGAATTCATTCCCTCAGAGTTAGACTGGAGCAAATGGAAGCTAGTGACTTTATGAGAAATCAAGATGCTGTTAAACAGATCCAAACAAATGAAAGGATAGAAGGCAATGTGAAATATCTCATGGGAAAAACCACTGACCTGGAAAATAGATCCAGGAGAGATAATTTAAAAATTATCTACCTGAAAGCCATGATCAAAAAAAGAATCTAGAAATCATCCTCCAAGAAATTCTCCAGGAAAATTTCCCTGAAGTTTTAGAACCAGAGGGTAAAATAGAGGTTGAAAGTGGCGGCTAGGTGGAGCAGTGAGTAGAGCGTCAGCCCTGGAGTCAGAAGGACCTGAGTTTGGATCTGGCCTCAGACACTTAACACACACACACAAATAAAAACCTAGCCGTGTGACCTTGGGCAAGTTACTTAACCCCAATTGCCCTCCAAAAAGCAAAAAAAAAAAAAAAAATAGAAGTTGAAAGAATCCACCTATCACCTCCTGAAAAAGATCCCAAAAAGAAAACTCCTAGGAATATTATAGCCAGGTTCCAGAGTTCCCAGATCAAGGAGAAAATACTCCAAGCAGCCAGGAAGAAACAATTTTAATATTGTGGAAATACAATCAGGATAACACAGGATCTGGCAGCTTCTACACTGAGGGATTAAAGGGCTTGGAATATGATATTCCAGAGGTCAAAGGAGGTGGGATTAAAACCAAGAATCACCTACCCAGCAAAACTGAGTATCATGTTTCAGGGGAAAATATGGTCATTCAGTGTAATTGAGGACTTTCAAGCATTCTTGATGAAAAAATCAGAGTTGAATAGAAAATTTGACATTCAGATACAAGAAGAGAAGCATGGTAAACAGGGAAAAGAAATCATAAGGAACTTATCAAAGTAGAACTATTTACATTCCTACATGGAAAAAATGATAATTGTAACTTATGAAACCTTTCTCAGTATGAGAATAGTTGAAGGGAATATAAATGCGTGTATGTTTGTGTGTGTATATGTATATGTATACATAGATATTGTCTATATAGGAGGGCGTATGTGTGTATGAATACATATGTGGATGTGTGTTTATATGTGTACAGGTATACGTAGACAGAGGGCACTGGACCAATTGAATAGGAAGGTTGATACTTAAATGGTGAAATTGAGAGGTGAGAGAGGAATATAATGAGAGGAGACAGGAAGAGACAGAATGCAGTAAATTATCTCATATAGAAGAGGCAAGGCAAAATTGTTACAATGGAGGGGAAGAACAGGAAGGCAAAAGGGAATGGGTCAACTTTGCTCTCATTGAATTTGGTTTAGGGAAGGAATGACATATACACTAAATAGGGTATCTCACCCTCAGGAGAGTAGGGGGGAAGAAGATGAAAGGGGGGTGATGGAGTGGAGGGCAGGGTGGGGTGGAGGGAAGTTGGAATCACACACTTTTCAAAAGGGACAGAGTCAAAGTAGAGAATAGAACAAGTGGGGGGGGTCAGGATAGGATGGAGGGAAATATAGTTAATCTTTCACAATATATCCACTATGGAAATGTTTTGTATAGCTACACATGTACAACCTATATTGAATTGCTTATCTTCCCAGTAAGGGTGGGTGAGGAGGGAGTAATCTAGAATTCAAAGTTTTAAAATAAAATGTTTAAATATATTATTATTATTATTATTATTATTTCATATTTAACTGAGAAATAAGATATACAAGCACTGGGGTATAGAGATCCATCTTGCCTTACTGGAAAGTTGGAGGGGGAATGGGAGTGGATATAGGAGAGAGCAGAATCGGGGAGAGGATATATGGTGAAATCACTGTTTTGGAGTGGTGGGTAGGGGAAAGATGGGGAGAAAAATTTTAATTCAAAATCTGTGGAAATAAATGATGTAAACTAAAAATAAACATAAAATTTAATTAAAAAAGAAAGAAAAAACCCATGAAAATGCAATATTACCAAAGCCAAGAAAAGGTACTTCATAATGTCACATGTCACAAAGACCAGGGAGTTGGAAATAAGTCATTTGATTTTATGTGGAAACTATCAGATAAACAATTGTTTTATCTCTGTAGGAAAACAAACATTGGATTTGGAATCTGAGGATCCAAATCAAACGTAGGCTCTGCAACTTAGCTTCAGTTTACTCCGCTGGAAAAATAAGGGCACTGAAGTAAATAATCTCTAATATCTTTTTGCTCTGAGTAAAAAAAGTTGAAAGTATTGTGTTAGCAACAAATACAGATTATTCTTCTTAGTATGTTGGCAATGAAATAGAGTGAAGTGAATAAATGTTGATACTTGAAGTGGATATAGGAGGCTCAAGAAGAGTCTGTTTTGGGGCCATAGACTCCTGTGACTTTGAAGGAGAGAATGAGACTCTAATAATTTTGCACAGTTCTACCTCACTTAAAGCCAGTCCACTTGCAAGTCAGGACCACCCCCTGTCATGTCATTGGCCCTCTTTGGGAGCAAAAACAACAAATATTTTGGAGAAAAGACTTGAAGGTGATGAAGTTTAGGGAAAGGTTCATGTAAAAGGTAGGACTAGAAGCCTAGCTGGCCTTGAGGGAAAATATATGATATGAAATTATTGTTTTTTATTTGTTAGAGGGACACAGTAAAAAAAAAAAAGTTTGGAGACCATCATTCTAAATCATGAGTATTTCATCTTATAAACCAGGTGAATACTTTTAAAATGAATATTTTTGAGAAGGCTTATAGTATTAGATGTATCTCTGTCAAAACTCAAAAGCCCAGGAATTCCATCTGTCCTTGCATACTCTTTTTTTTTTGCTTTTTTTTTTTGGGCAGGGGGGGAGGCCAGGGCAGTTGGGGTTAAGTGACTTGGTCATATGGCTAGTTAAGTGTTAAGTGTCTGAGGCCAAATTTGGACTAAGGTCCTCCTGACTCCAGGGCTGGTGCTCTATTCACTGCACCAGGTAGCCACTCCCCTTCTATACTCTTAACAGCAATAGCTGCATGGAGCCTAATTGGAGACATTTAGAAAGGTATTTTGTTTTTAAAAGAACAGATTCAGGACTATTCAGTGTTTGTATGCTCTGTTTATTTTATAAGTCAGAAACATTGTAATTTTTTTAAAATCCTGAACTAGCAATATGCATGGATTGTCTTATGTGAAGACTTTGATTTAAAAGTCAAAAAAGTTTTAAAAGCTGGTAAAATAAACTTGCTTACAGACATATTCTGAATGGTCGGTTTTGTTGTATGGTAAAATTTTAAATTGATTTTAATTCAAAGAATAAAAATAGGGAAATTCTATCATTAAAGTCCTTGCAATTCTTTACATTTGGGTGATATTGAAATGCAAAAAACACACCAGTAAGTTTATATATGTGTGTATTAGCACATATGTATTTCTAGGATTTAGCTAAGTATGTGCTTGTAAGACAACTTTTGTTTGAAATTCTGCCTAATCGGGGGTGAATCTGAGTGGAAACCGGAGTGACAGAGCCCACTGGAAGATGAAGTGTGGCAGAGTTCAGCCCAGGAGGTTGCCCAGTGTGTCCGGACTGGTCGAGCGCAGAGCGCATGGGGTCTGCACAGCCCAGACCTAAGAGCAGACAAGCAGACTACACCAGAGAGAGCAAAAGCCCCAGCCTGCAGACTTACCAAGGACGAATCACAGTCATCTCTCAGACGGGTAGGATCATTGGAGCCAGGTAGGAGAGTTGGGCCCTCAGTGGAAAGAGCGGCTTCTCTAGCTGCATTCGGCCCCCAGCCTGGAAGTTTAGAAACTGCCTGCCTGTCTAATACAGGGGCTGGAATGGCAAAGTAAATTCTAGCTGCTCTGATCCTCCCATCCCTCCTTCATGAAGCAGAAAACCCAAAGATAAGTCTCCCACCCAGACTGAAATCCCAAGTTAATGGAAATAGCCCCAGGCTTGAGAATCTCCAAGAAGGGGTGTAACTGAGTTAGCCAGGAGTCTGAAGAGAAGAGAGGGTGGGGTCCCAACAAGCCCCACCTCTCCTTACCAACAAAAGCCTACTTAGAGCCCAGGGGTATAGAGGCAGAAATCTGAAGTGATCAGACGCACCCATACCTACTCATCTACATCCCTCATTGACTTCCCTGACTTAGCCACAAACTAGCCACCCAGAGGTATTCAAAGTCAAGGATCAGGCCCTAAACTCATAGCCTGAGAAACTAAGAAACAGGAAGTCACAATGGGAAAAAAAGAAGCCGAGAAGGAGAAGGGGAAGGCAAAAAAGTCTATTCGAGCATACTATGCAGGGCAAGAACAACAAAACACACAGGACAATATAGACTCTCTACCCACACCTGAGACCACAGAAGGAAACATGATCTGGTCTCAAGCCCAAATAGCATTCCTGGAGGAGCTTAAGAAAAATTTTAAAGACCAAATCAGGGAGGCAGTGACCAACTTGGAAAAACGTCTCAGTGAAGTAATTGGAGAAAATACCTCCCTAAAAAAGGAACTTCAAAAAATAACTGAAGACCGTAATTCGATAAAAATTAGAAACAATCAAATTGAAGCTCAGAACTCTATGATGCAGCAAGAGTCAATCAACAAGACGATCGAAAAATTGCAAGAAAACGTAAAATATCTCACTGGAAAAATAACTGACCTAGAGAACAGATCCAGGAGAGACAACCTAAGAATTATTGGTCTACCAGAAAGCCGTGATGAAAAAAGCAGCCTATACAACATCCTCCAAGAGATTGTCAAAGAAAATTGTCCTGAGGTCCTGGAATCAGAAGATAAAATAACTATCGACAGAATTCACCGAACTCCTCCTGAGAGAGATCCCAAACTGAAAACTCCAAGAAATATAGTAGCCACATTCCAGAACTACAAGATTAAAGAAAAAATTCTACAAGCAGCCAAAAAGAAACAATTCAAATATCGAGGAACTACAGTTAGGATCACACAGGACCTAGCAGCTTCTACATTAAAAGAGAGGAGGGACTGGAATTTGATATTTCGTAGGGCAAGAGAGCTAGGACTACAACCCGGCAAAACTGAGCATTATCTTCCAGGCAAGGAGATGGTCGTTTAATGAAATAAGGGACTTCCAGATGTTCCTGGTGAAAAAGCCAGAGCTCAATGGAAAATTTGATCTCCAATTACAAGACTCAAGAAAGACATAAAAAGGTAAACAAGAGAAACACAGACTCACACATGCATGTGTGTGCACACACCCACACCCACAAACACACGCTCATTACTTGGGATGCAACAAGAGCAAAATGTTCACATCCCTATATGTGGAGCTGATAACTGTCAATATTCAAAATCTTTATGATTATCATGACCTTCAAAAGGGTTATACTTAGATAGAGGGTGTGGGTATGAATGCACTAACCTGATGTCTAAAAAAAAAAAAACTATTAAGGGGATCAAAGGTACTGTAATGGGGAAAAGGAAAGGATGAGATAGGAAAAGGTAAAATATGCCATCTGAAGGGACATTAAAACACACCATAGAAGAGGGGAAAGAAAGAGGGAGAGGAACATCATTTAAACACTATTCTCACTGGTTCTGGTTCAAAGAGGAATCAACTTAAATCAGTGAAGTTTAAGATTTTAATGTGAATAGACACATAAATTCATTAAATAGAGGAAAAGGAGGGAGGGAGAGGAGCACTGTTTGAAATTTACTCTCATTGGTTTGGAATCAAATGGGGAGTAATTCACTCTGATAAGTATAAAAACTTACTTCATCCTATAGAAAGCAGAAGGGCAAGGGGGGGGCGAAAAAGAGGAGACTAAAGGGGGGATTAGAAGGGAGGGAAACAGTAATAAGGGGAGAGGGTAGGTTAAGAAGAGGGATCACTGGGTGGGAACACTGAGGGAGGGGGTGGTCAAAAGGGAAAACTTCAAGGTGGGGAAGGGAGAAGGAAGAAACAAAAACATAAACAGGGGAGGGAATAGGATGGAGGGGAAGAGACAGATAGACATTATTACTGTGAATGTGAATGGGATGAACTCTCCCATAAAACAGAGGTGGATAGCAGAATGGATTTAAAACCATAATCCTACAATATGTTGTCTACAAGAAACACATTTGAAACAAAGGGAAACCCACAGGATAAGGGTAAAAGGTTGGAGTAAAATTTATTATGTCTCAACTAAAGTAAAAAAAGCAGGGGTAGCAATACTTATCTCAGATAAAGCAAAAGCAAAAACAGATCTAATTAAAAGAGATAAGGAAGGAAACTATATCCTACTAAAAGGCACCATCGAGAATGAAGCAATATCACTACTTAATATATATGCACCAAGTGGTATAGCATCTTAATTCCTAGAGGAGAAGCTAAAGGAATTAGAGAAAGAAATAGCAAAACTATACTAGTGGGGGACCTTAATCTTCCCCTCTCTGAACTTGATAAATCTAACCTCAAAATAAACAAGAAAGAAGTTAAGGAGGTGAATAGAATCTTAGAGAGACTAGATATGATGGATCTCTGGAGAAAACTGAATGAGGACAAAAAGGAATTTACTTTCTTCTCAGCAGTGCATGGTACATACTCAAAAATAGACCATGTACTAGGGCATAAAAACCTCACAATCCAGTGCAGAAAGGCAGAAATATTAAGCGCATCATTCTCAGATCATGACGCAATAAAAATTATATGCAATAAAGGGCCATGGAAAGATAGACTAAAAACTAATTGGAAATTAAACAATTTAATCCTAAAAAATTGGTGGGTCAAACAAGAAATTATAGAAACAATCAATAATTTCATTCAAGAGAATGATAATAATGAAACAACATACCAAAATTTGTGGGATGCACTAAAGGCAGTTCTCAGGGGAAGTTTTATATCCCTGAGTGCATACTTAATTAAAGCAGAGAGAAGGGAGGTCAATGAATTGGACATGCAATTGAAAAAGCTAGAAAAGGAACAAATTGAAAATCCCCAATTAAGTACTAAATTAGAAATATTGAAAACCTAAGGTGAGATTAATAAAATTGAAATTAAGAAAACCATTGAATTAATAAATAAAACTAAGAGCTGGTTTTATGAAAAAATCAACAAAATTGATAGACCCTTAGTCAATATGATAAAAAAAAAAGAAAGAAGAAAACCAAATTATGAGTATCAAAAATAAAAAGGGTGAATCTACCTCCAGTGAAGAGGAAATCAAAAAAATAATGAGGAATTATTTTTCCCAATTGTATGCACATAAATATGAGTGAAATGGATGAATATTTACAAAATCACAAGTTGCCCAGATTAACTGAAGAGGAAGTGAATTACTAAATAACCCCATCTCAGAAAAAGAAATCAAACAAGCCATCAAAGAACTCCCTAGGAAAAAATCTCCAGGGCCAGATGGGTTTACTAGTGAATTCTATCAAACATTTAAAGAACAATTGATTCCAATACTCTACAAACTATTTGGGAAAATTAGTGAAGAAGGAATCCTACCAAACTCTTTCTATGACACAAATATGGTACTGATTCCTAAATCAGGAAGAGATAAAACAGAGAAAGAAAATTATAGACCAATTTCCCTCATGAATTTAGATGCAAAAATTCTAAATAAAATATTAGCCAAAAGACTCCAACAACTCATCACAAAAATAATACACTCTGATCAGGTAGGATTCATTCCAGGAATGCAAGGATGGTTTAATATTAGGAAAATCATCAGTATAATTGAGCACATCAACAATAAAACTAGCAGAAACCACATGATCATCTCAATAGATGCAGAAAAGGCTTTTGACAAAGTACAACACCCATTCCTATTAAAAACACTAGAAAGTATAGGAATAAATGGAGCCTTCCTGAAAATAGTTGATAGCATTTATTTAAAACCATCAGCAAGTATTATATGCAATGGGGATAAACTAGAAACCTTTCCAATAAGATCAGGAGTGAAACAAGGGTGTCCACTGTCACCCCTCTTATTCAATCTGGTACTAGAAACACTAGCAGTAGCGATTAGAGAAGAAAAAGAAATCAAAGGAATCAAATTAGGCAAAGAAGTGACCAAGCTGTCACTCTTCGCAGATGTATACAATCACAGACATACCATATCTGTGATGACCAGCTATGACAGACTGGACTCTTTTCAGCAATGCAGTGATATAAATTAATCCCGAAAGACTCAAGAAAGTGAGAAATGCCCCATCCAGAGATATAACTAGAAAGAACTGAACCTGAATCCTGATGGAAGCAAACTAAATGATCTTGTTCTTTTCATTGTTTGGTTTTACTTCTTCCTTACCATCTTTCATCCCACCTAGTACAATACGCCTTTGTAATTGGAATACTGTCTAATATGAATGCATTTGCAGATCATATACTGGACTATATGCTGTCGTGTGGGGAGGGGGGAGGGAAGTAAAGGAAATTTGAAAATCAAGGAACTATAGAATTGAAACTTGTTAACTGAAACTAAACTAATAAATTAATTTAAAACAAAAGAAAATTAAAAAAAAAAAAGAAATTCTGCCTAATCTATTTTCATTCCCTGGGACCCTTTCTTGTTTCTACATAGGAACCATGATGAATCAGCATGAGGAGGATTAGATAGGTAAGATAGGTAGAGATCATCAAAGCTCAGAAAAAAGTGAGTATCCAGGAGAAGAGTGTATTAGCAGTATAAAATGCAGCATATAAGTTGAGAAGGATAAGAACTGATTAAAAGCCTTTTGAGTTGGCAATTAAGAGGTAATTAGTAATTGGGAAAAGAGCTATTTCAGTTGGATGATAAGATCAGAGACCAGTCTAAAAAGAAAGGAAATGGAAGCACCCACTGTAGATGGCTTTCTCAAGTTTAGCAACAAAAGGGAGGAGATATATAGGACAACAGCTAGATGAAGTAGTATGGATCTCTTAAGGTTTGGGTACTTTTTTTTATAGAGGGAGGAAAGCAGTACATAGAATGAGATGAAATATTAGTAAGAGTTGAGATAATGGAGGGGAAAACCTTCTGGAGAAGTTGGAATGGAATGAGATCACGTGTGTATCAAATGAGTTTGTTTTAGCAAGGAGAAGGAGTGAAGGAGGAGATAATGGAAGAAGGCTCTTGGGCAATAAGAGAAGAGGAGGCTTAGGGATGGCCTTGATTTTTTCAGTGAAATATGAGACAAGGCTCTCATCTGAGAGGGTGGGAGTCATAGAAGATTTGGGGAAGAATGAAAAGGTTTCGAAGAGAATGAGAATGACCAAGGCCTGTGTATTGTGGCCACCATGATTTGCATTGGGTAAAAATTTGTGATATTTGAACTTTAGAAGTTGAGAAGTTGCTGAGTCATGGTGACAAAAAGAAGTGGAGTGGAGTGCAGGTTTAGTGTATTGGTGTCCCTCAGTGGCTGAGGGCAGGGCCAGGTTTTGTTAGTGGGGATTAAGTCTCAGTTAGCGCTAGTAGATGGAACGAATATGAGATCTAAGATGAAGGGAAATGTGTTCACTATAGAATGGGGACTCCAGAGGGCAAAGGAAAAGAGTAAGGATTAGAGTGGGCATGGTTGAGATAGGGGGGAGGAGGATGGGGATGAGAGAACTAAAGGTAGGAGATAGGAACAGTTTTCTTCAGTATGGCCAGTGATTAAGATAAGGATCTAAAAGAAGCAGGTGGGGTAAAAATTGTCAGCCATAAAGGGTAATAGTGGGTAACAGATAAAAAGTCAAGCTCATAGTCTCCAAGGGATGCTGTTTCTGGGCAAGGGTAGTAGTATAGAACCTTAGTGACTCTTTCTTACTCATAATGTGAGGGAGCAAGGAGAGGCTGGAGTCCAGACTCTCAGGCTTCTTTTTTGCCCCTCACAGGGCACTAGATCTAGGTCACTGTAATGGAAATGCAAATTTAAAGATCTTCCCTGCCCCTAGCTTAAGTGCACCTGGAGCCTGTGGTGGGAGGCTTGTTTTTCAGGGAAGCCCACACCTTGATACTTTGTGATTGTGCAGTGGGTCCAGAAGGTTGTTACATTCTCTGAGCCAGGAGAAGGCTATATAAACCCTGAGGAGAGGCTTTGCTTTGGGGCTCACTTTGAGAAGTGTTGTGTGATTTAACCAGATGAGACTCTGGGAAGCCGTTGTTGAGAGCCCCCCGGCTTTGAAAACCCAGATGTTGATGCTTCCCTCTCTGGTAACTGTGATTTGGTATTGATATAATGGCAGGACAGTTTGGAAGCCTGTCTGTTTGATCTGTAAGTTCTGTAACTCTGAAGTTCGGGGTGCTGACCTTTTTCCCCTGAACTAGGTAATGTATGTTTGTTTGATTAAAGTAAGCTTGTTAACTGATTTTGAGTTGCTTTCCTTTTGAAAAGCAGATCTAAGAACCTGTGTTGGCAGTCACCCTGGGGATATTGGGGTGCTTGCTGCTACAGTCACCTCTGGCTGTTCATTATCCTAGTGATTAGGGGAGTAGTGGGGCAGTAGGTAGGTGATACTGGTCCACATCCTCAACAGACAGAAGTTGCTAGACCTACTGCTGCTTCTCCTTCAGAGTGGCTGGGGAGAGGAGACTGTGATGAAAATTGCAACACTTTTGTTTGCTCAGCTATTGCCAGGTACATTTTGGTGATATCTTGAATAAAATGTTGGCCTATGTTTATAATATGAAGGGCATATGAAAAGAGATAAGCATCACTTTAAATTGTACTAATGAATATTTTAAGTGAAACTGCTTGTGACAGCTGATCTGTTAGTTCTTTATATGCATTCTTAGTTTTTTTTCATTTATATAACTAGCAATGATATACTCACTAGCTGTATCAACTTTATCAAATATATTTGTTTCACTAAGTATTCCTGTTTATGCTTCAATTAGATATTACAGGAGTTGACTCCAATCCCTGAATAATTTTTCTTCACAGAGAAATATTAGGCAATAGATAATGATGATCAGCAAGAGCCTTCTAATTTATTTTTTTTCTCAGCAGGGTTTACACAATTACATGATAGAGGAATACAAGGAACTCACTGACTAAGTAAGGGGTTTCTCAACAGTATTAGTTACTAAAAGCATTCTGCTCACTGTTGGAGTTCAAAAACTCATCCTTAAAATTTCAACAACACGGTCAGTTCATGTTTTGGTAGTATCTCTAGTTATCACTACAAATTCATGGATGGAGAAGCCAACATTTCTGTTTCATCCTTTCATTTTTTCACTTTGTTCATAAACCTGAAAATAGAGGTAAAATGTCTCAAATGTGTTGTTGTTGTTTTCAAATAAGAGATCATGATTTAAACAATTGAAAAATGAGAGTCCACACAGACTGAGGGATCCACATTTATTGGGCCACTTATAGGAGTTCAGCTTTGAAAAGAATGATTTAGCCTCTAGAAGTATTATTGTAGAAAGTTATGTTAATTCATTATTGTACAATCTATTTTACAAAGTGTTATTGTAGAAAGTTATGTTAATTCATTATTTTACAATTTTACAGTAACTTTGCAGCAAACTGAGTTTAGTACTAAGGAAGCCAACTCACTAATGTTAGTCATCTTGAACATTTTCTCCTATTTTTGACATTAATTTTTTCACAAAAATTAAGAACACAGGAATCACAAGAAAAGGCATATGTATATGACATGACTGTGTATTGGAAGGAACATTCATCATTCTATCAGATAGACTAGACTTCAGTTCTGATATTTATTTGGGTGACTGTCTCAATTTTTTTTTTTGCCTTTTGGAGAGCAATCAGGGTTAAGTAACTTGTCCAAGGTCACAGGGCTAGGTTTTTGTTTGTGTGTGCATTAAGTGTCTGAGGCCGGATCCAAACTCAGGTCCTTCTGACTCCAGGGCCGACTCTCTACTCACTGCGCCACCTAGCTGCCCCGACTGTCTCAATTTTTACATCTATAAAAAGAAGATAATACTTGTACTACTGAGCTTGCAGATTATTGTGAGGAGCTGATGAGATCACCAAGTAAGATTGTATGTAGAGAGCAGAAAGAAAAAAGCCCAGGGAAGATCCTTGAGGGCCGCCCACTATTCATGGGTATAACCCAAATGAAGATCCAACAAAGGAAACTGAGGAGCACTCTGAAAGGTAAGAGAAGTCCTGGAGAATATATTTAGATTACCCAGGAGAAGAGAAGCAACCAACAGGGGCAAAGGCTGAAGAGAGGTCAGGAAGCCCAAGGACTGAGAAAAGTTCATTAGATTTGGCAATTAAGAAATAAATTTGCAGCAAACTGTTTGAGTTTAATGCTATAAGGAATCCAAATGTCAGAGTTAAAATTGAGGGAGAGTAGAAGAAGGGGAGGCACCATGTATAATCAGCTTTTTCAAGGAGTTTGGACACAAATGGAGAGAGATATAGAGCAATTGCAATCACAGATGATCAGATCAAATGTGGGTCCTTTAAAGATGGAAGAGATATGCATATATTTGGGCAGCAACCAATAGATTGTAAGAGACTGGATACTAATGAGACAGTAGGAATAATAGTGGGGAAAATCTGCTGGAGGAAATAGGCCAGATTATACCAAGAGCTCTTAAGAATAAAACAGGAGGGCGGAGCCAAGATGGTGGAGTAGAAACAGCACTTCCAAGGTGCTCTGCCCCACACCACCTCCAAACAATGTGAAAGGGGAATCTGAACAACTTCTGGAGCCCCAGCACCCACAGAACGACACAGAGAAGCTAACCTCCTGCTGAGGACAGGTCTGGGGTGGAGGTTTGGGGTGGGTATCCAGCATGCCAGAGTGGGTGGAGGCTTTACAGAGGCCACCCAACCTCCAGAAGTTGTGAAGACCCCACGTTTGGGATGAAAGCTGAGTCCTACTGTGGCAACAAGCCCAAAAGTCAAGTAATTAAGTGGCAATATGCCCAGGCAAAGGAAACAAAATAAATAGAAAAATGCAACTTTAGACTCCTATTTTGGGGGCAAAGAAGATCAAAGCATGGAACAGGAAGAGGACTGTGAGGTCAGAACTCCTGCACCAAAAGCCCCAAATGAAAAATACAAGCTGACTACAAGCCATAGAGGACCTTAAGAAGCAGATAAGTGGGGGAAAAATTGGGAAGAGAAATGAGAAAGATGCAAGAAAAGAATGAAATGACAGTCAGCAGCCTGACTGAGGAAAACAACACCTTAAAAAATAGACTAACTCAAATGGCAAAAGAGGCTCAGAAAGGCAATGAGGAGAAGAATGCCTTAAAAAGCCGAATTTGCTAGATGGAAAAAGAATCTCAAAAGCTCACTGAGGAGAATCACTCCTTCAGAATTAGACTGGAGCAAATGGAAGCTAGTGACTTTATGAGAAATCAAGATGCTCTTAAACAGATCCAAACAAATGAAAGAATAGAAGGCAATGTGAAATATCTCATGGGAAAAACCACTGACCTGGAAAAATAGATCCAGGAGAGATCATTTAAAAATTATTGGACTACCTGAAAGTCATGATCAAAGAAAGAACCTAGAAATCATCCTTCAAGAAACTCTGAAGGAAAATTGCCCTGATGTTTTAGACCCAGAGGGGGAAATAGAGGTTGAAAGAATTCACTGATCGCCTCCTGAAAAGGATCCCAAAAAGAGAACTCCTAGGAATATTATAGCCAGGTTCCAGAACTCCCAGATCAAGGAGAAAATACTACAAGCAGCCAGGAAGAAACACAATTGTGTTTCTGTGGAAACACAATCAGAATAGCCCAGGACATGGCAGCTTCTACACTGAGGGATTAAAAGGGCATGGAATATGATATTCCAGAGGGCAAAAGAGCTGGGATTGAAGCCAAGGGTCACCTACCCAACAAAACTGAGTATCTTGTTTCAGGGGAAAATATGGTCATTCAGTAGAATAGAGGACTTTCAAGCATTCTTGAGGAAAAAAAACAGAGTTGAATAGAAAATTTGACATTCAGACACAAGAAGAAAGAGATGCTTGAGAAGGTAATCAGGGAAAAGAAATCAAAAGGAACTTATCAAAGTTGAACTATTGGGGCAGCTAGGTGGCACAGTCAATAGAGCACTGGCCCTGGAGTCAGGAGGACCTGAGTTCAAATCCAGTCTCAGACACTTAACACAAAAACTAGCTGTGTGACCTTGGGCAAGTCACTTAACCCCAATTGTCCTCCAAAAAGCAAAAAAAGCAAAACAAAGTTGAACTATTAACATTCCTACATGGAAAAACAATAACTGTGTCTGATGAAACCTTTCTCGTTATGAAAATAATTGAAGAAGGGTATATGGACATATGAATACATATGTGAATGTGTGTATATATGTTTACAGGTATACATGGATAGAGGGCACAGGTTGAATTTGGTGGGAAGGGATGCTATTTAAGGGGTGAAGTTAAGAGGTGAGAAAGGGAAGTGACAAGAGGAGATTGGGAGAGACAGGGTAGGGTAAACTATCTCATATAGAAGATGCAAGGGGAAGTAGTTGCAGGGGAGGGGAAGAACAGGAAGGCAAAAAGGCAAAACCCTGTTCTTCCCAGAGGGAGTGGGTGACAAGGGAGGAAGGGAATGGATCTGAAATTCGAAGTCTTAAAATTAAATGTTTCAAATTTATATAAATACCATTATTAATACTATTCTGCGTGTAATTGGGAGATAAGATGTTCAGGCATTGGGGCTCAGAGATTCACCTTGCCCTAATGGTAAAGCCAAAGCGGGTATGGGAGAAGATATGGGAGAGAGCAGATTGTATGAGGGGATATCTAATGGGGGTGGTGGGTGGGGAAAAATGGGGAAAAAGTTTAACTCAAAATCTTTTGGAAATGAATGATGTAAACCAGAAGTTAATAAAGCATTTGTTAAACAAGAAAAAAATTTTTAAAAAAAGAATAAAATAGAAAAGAGAACAGAAAAAAACTTGAAATGGGAAAAACCTGATAATAGTTTTATAACAAGCTATTTTTTCCATCAATGACAGTGTAATGGCTTTGTCTACTGGAACCTCACATCAAATCCTCAATGTAAAAGTGGAAATCTCAACAAAACAAAGATTGGAAGTAAAAACTATACCAGAACAGCTATGTACATAGAAGGTCCATGTTGGAGGCTACATAATTTTGAGGACTTAGAGGAATTATTTCTAAAGATGTAGGAAAAACAGAGAGAACATGAAATGCTGGCCTATGTGCCTTTTTTCCCTATCTCTACAAAAATTTTATGAGAATGATCTACATATACATTAAAGGTATCCTTGATAAAAGTATAAAAAAAGGCAATAAATAACCCTTTGATAAACAATATTCTATACCATATCTATCCCCTTTGTCTCTCCTGGAGACCAGGGTCAAGATCTGACTTGAGGCCTCTGGAAAGCTTTGAAGCTTGTATTGGATCAGAGTGCCAGCTGGCTTCAGAATCAGTTATGGGAGCTAATACTGACTTTCCTGGTGTGTCTATTTTCCCTGTCTCCTGATTTCTGGCTATCTTTTTTTATGAAATTCTGGCCTTCATGGGGAGGATCACTTCTATTTATTTGCTATATCTACATCTAAGGTCCTTTCATCTAATTATTTTTTAATTGTTAGTCTGAATTTAACCAACACCAGCAAATGTGAACATTTTCATATATAGGAAATAGGAAAATGGTATGGTATATGGAACTATGAATCTCATTATATACTGTTAAAAAGAAAATTTTTCTCTGTTTAGACTTTAGCAAAGTGACAAAGGCAGAGACAGTGAAATGTCAGTGACCCTTACTATACTTTAAAGGGGGAGACTGAGACTTTTAAGGCCTAGAATTTATATGAAAACACCAGCAAAGAAAATTAATTTTCCACAGAGACCTTAGACTGTCTCGATATTTTGTTCCTTGTCATTCATTTTCAAAAGAAATCTAGGGGAATACATTCCAAACAGGAATCTAGGAAATTTAACTTGCTGGTCAACCTAAGTAATGGTAATTAATAACTTAGGTAATCCTTAAGGAATTTAGGAAGAATTGTTAAATAGGAGGGGCTATATATACCAATCCCACCTCCTACTTTGGAGTAG
The DNA here is from genome assembly GCA_011680675.1 of Gymnobelideus leadbeateri. Classification (NCBI taxonomy): domain Eukaryota; kingdom Metazoa; phylum Chordata; class Mammalia; order Diprotodontia; family Petauridae; genus Gymnobelideus; species Gymnobelideus leadbeateri. Next base: position 235,726 of record WOXC01010653.1, on the reverse strand, counting down.
CCAAGTAGCCTACTGAATCTATCCTGACAGCAGATTGACCTATTCTGCAGAAATGATTTTTGCAAAGAAGATGCCTAGCATAATCACTAATCTAGTTTCTGATGCTTCCTCAGACAAGTCACTTAATCTCCCTAGACTTTAGTTTCTTTATTTTAAAGTGAAATTTATAGTCTAACTGCCCTCTAAGGTCAGCTCTAGATTTATGATCATATGAGTTGCTTTTCTATTATCTCTACTTGGACAAATTGGCTAAAAGCAAAGAATCAAGCAGGGTCAAAAACCAAAAAATTTGTTTCTTACTCCTGCGAATTGGTATTGTTCATTTCTCAGAACTCTTTTATCACAAACCTAGGGAGCCTAGAGTTTGACATATAAATTTTTATTTTAGGTTTCCTAAGTGCCTAGTTCATGATACCCCCAAAATGAGGAAAAAAAGTATATTGAATGCTAACTGATTTGATTTTCTTTTGTACATTTTTATTTGTTTGCATTTTTCTTAAAGTTCCTATAGTTTCTTATAAATGGTTCAATGCTTGTTGATGAATGCAGAACCAACATTCAGTAGGATTCTTAAATCCCAAAGAACAAGCTGCTTATGATGACCCAACAGAGATGTAAGGAAGGTCCTTGAAAGCAGTATAATCCAACCAACTTTAATCCTTGTTTTCAGTAAGGCAGTGTCTTTAAGAGGAGGCTAATTAGTAAATAGATAAGGGTGAAGGATCTAATAGACCTATCTTTTGTTGAACTCGAAATGAATTGTCAGTAGTATAAGTGATTGTAATCTCTATTTTACATTGCCTTTCTTTTTACATGAAAGTTTAATGAAGAAAATACAGAAGCATTGCACAAATAAAGGATCTTGTGACTGTTTTTATTTTCATAGTATAAGCCATTCTGGTGTTTCATATTCATTCTTTTGCCCACCACTTTTAGAAATATGAAAGTTTTTATGTTACAAAATGGCTGCTGATAAAAATTGCTGCTGATAAAAATTGCTTCTTTTTTTGTTTGTTTGTTTGGGGGATTTTTGCAGATGTTTGGAAACATTCAAAAATGAACTGTGAATTGGTTTGTTTCATTCAGGTTTTAAAATGTAAAATGTGAGATTACTATTATCAGTCACTTGGGCATTATAACCATTAGATAAATCAATTGACAGGCATACCAAGAGGAAAAATATTGTTACCAGTTAACTGAAACTTATGATTATCAATCATGATCAGAGATAAAATCTAGAAAATAGCTGATTTTAATTATCTTCAAATAACTTAAAACTTAAATTTGAAATTGTATTGAATGGTAAAAAATATATTTTCATTTTAATTCATCTGTATGTTACTTAAAGTTTTTGTAATTCCTATAAATTGCCTAATGCTTGCTGATGAATGAAGAGCTGATAAAAACTCTGCTTGGTCATAGAGTTAAATCTCCTGTAATACATTAATCTGATTCATCTTCTCAAGTAGTGTAACTACTATTAATGTATAATAAAACTACCTTGCTTATTGAAAACAGGGCTATAAGCTTTTTTGAGGTTGTTTTTATCATTACCTGTATTATCGATTAGATGTAATTACTACGGAGCAGCTGGTTGCTGGTTTTAGAGAGCATCAGTTGTTCTCCCCGCCCAGCTGTTGGCTAATAAGAATAGTCAACACATCTGTTTCAACAGCTGGTAATTAACAAAACCATAATTGCGGCAACTTTTTTAAACATACAATTTATAAGAGAGGGAGATGTTGAAGAACATTTCTATGAGCAGTTCATCCCTGTCTTTGTCTTTCTGTCTGTCTGTCTTCCTCTGTTGCTCTATCTCTCCTTCTCTTCTATCTTTGTATGACGCCTTGAATGGCAAGAGAACACAATATGCTCATCCAGAGCTTAACTTTTTCAGATCCTTGTTGGTTTTCTTATTGCAACAATTTCTTTGTAAATTACAAAATAAAATGGATCAAAAGTATAGTTAAAATCATCAGCAATGTGCCCTAGGCAATTATGTTACCAATTTTTGAAATATTCAGAAGAAAATGGGGCTTTATTTTTTTACTAAAGTTTTGTCACATAACACTGCTCCCAAATTTAAGGACATTCCCATTCAGAAAGATTGTATGCAGAATTTTAATGTATAAGCTTATTCTTTTCCTGGTTAAAATAAAGGAAACTCAATTTGTTGATCCCCATCATCTTTCTATAAAAATATTTTTGTAGTGTCATCTCTTTTTTTAAAAATGTTTTTCTATTTTAGTGTTCCCATGTAATTAACTTGTAGGGTTTCTTTTATAACAATAATAGTTTAAAATTTAAAATTATTATATTTAAGAAATTCTGCTTCGTTTACTTTTCTTAAAGGGTGATTAGTATGTTTTTTAAAGATTCACCATACACAGTTAAAAATGTTGCTGTTTGTTTTTTATGACATCTGAATAGATAATTAGCATCTATTAAATCTCAATTTGGAGCAGAGCTATTTCATAGAGAAAAAAGTTTGTGACATTTGGAATGTTTTTATTTGAAACCTTTCACTGAGTTGATATTTACATTGGACTGTTGCCCATAAGACTTTCACCAGTAGCCATATAATAGCTTTAATAGATATTAAAGCTTAAAACCATATTAAGATTTTTGGGACACCTAGTACAGCTTTCAATACTTGTATATAATGTGTTCATAAATATATAAGCTTATGCTAATTGCATCACTTCAGTCAAAACATTATGATTACCCACCAAAATGATCACTAAACAAAACTTAAAATTTAAAGTTTCCTTTTTCTCAATAGCTAATTCAAAACACCATGATTAATATTTACTTACATTTTACTGATATCTTTTGTTTTTGTATAAACAACATTTCCTAATGTATCCCATCCTACTCCCCCTCCCAGAAAACTATCCTTTTAATGAAGAAAGAGGAAAAGTAAAAGTTGAGCAAAACTAACCACTTTATTAAAAAAAAAGTTTGACATTATATGCAGTATTATACAACCATAGATCCCCCCCCTCCACAACCAGGCTTGTCATAATTTCCTGACATTCAGTTTTAATTGTTTAATTTGTTTTTTCTTTTCATTTGCATTGTGATAGTTATTGTATAGATTGTTTTCCTCATTTCTTTTTCTACTTTGCATCAATTCATAGAGGTCTTTCCATGCTTTTCTGTGTTCATCATATTCATCATTTTTTACAGCAAAGTAATATTCTGTTATGTTCATATACCAATTGATTGGCATCTGCTTTGTTTTACTTTCTTTGTACAAGAATTGCAATTTTAAACATTTTGGTGTATACAGGGCCTTTTTTTTTGTCATTTCCCTTCTTAAGGTATGTTTCTACCATTGGAATCTCAGGGTTAAAGAGGATGGACATTTTAGTTGTTTTCTTTGCATAATTCCATATTCCTGTCCAAAATGGATGGATAGTTCCACCAACAATACATTAGTATATCTGTCTTCTTACCATTCATCCAATATTGACCATTCCCATCTTCTTTGCCAATTTCCTTGCCAGTTTGCTTGTGTGAGGTAAAACCTCAGGGTTATTTTTATTTCTATTAGTGATCTGAACTTTCAGTTTATAATCTTTGCTTTAAGAATTATTTGTTTTTATTCTTTTTTGGAGGGCAATTGGGGTTAAGTAACTTGCCCAAGGTCACACGGCTAGGTTTTTGTTTGTGTGTGCGTTAAGTTTCTGAGGCCAGATCCGAACTCAGGTCCTTCTGACTCCAGGGCTGATGCTCTACTCACTGCGCCACCTAGCCACTCCTGTTTTTATTCTTTTGTGACATCTATTAAGGAATATATTTTGGCCTTTGATATTTCTTATTTCCGCCTACGTTTGAAATATCATACCCTTGCCAGAGATATTTGATACAAAGAGCTTTCTTTTGAGATGACATCTTTCCTTCTTATTAATTTTGTTAATGAAAAAACTTTTCAATTTCATGTTAAAGTTACCTAGTTTTTTTCTATGATCTCTATTCACACTTTTTAAAATTTACTCCCTAATCATAACTGTGAAAAGTATATAACCTGATTTTATTCTAAATTTTAAAAATTATTTTAAATATTCAGGTCCCACTCATTTTTAGTTTATTGTGGAATATGGTTTCGGATGGGGATGGTACCTAATTTCTGCCAGACTACTTTCCAAGTTTTCTAGCAATTCTTCTCAGATAATTGTCAGATAGGGAATTCTTTCCTAAGTAATTTATGTTTTTAGGTTTATCACATATTGATTTAATGAATTCAGTTATTTTTTGTCTAATTTGTTCCACTAACTGACTTTTGTAACTGAATAGTTTTGCTGTTTGCTTCTTTATAATATAGTTTAAGGTCCAAATTCATTAGACTCCCTTCATTCCTACATTTTCCTTCATTATGTCCTTTGATACTAGTTTAGATCATTTGTTCCACCATATGAATTTAGTTATTTTTTTCTAGCTTTATAAAGTGCCCCTTTGCTAGTTTGGTAGGCATGGCACTAAATCTTTAAGGTACATTGGTCATTTTTATCTTTGTCGTATGGCCTAGTCATAAGCTCTAAATATTCTTCCAGTTTCCTAAAACTGTTATTTATTTCTTTAGAATCTATAAAGTATACTTTAGTAGATTGACTCCAAAATATTTTATGATTTTTTTAGTTATTTTGAATGATACTTCCCTATTCCTCCTGGATTTTTTTATTGTTGTATAGAAATGCTGTTGATTCTCTATTATTCTCTGTCTTCCTTTATGTTTTGTTTTTCTTCTCTTTCTCCTCTCATTTAGGTTATTTGCTTTAAAAAATTTCCCACCTCCCCTCCTCTCCAACTTCTTTTGTTTGGTGGGGTTTTTCCTATATCTCTAAGAAACTTTTTTCCTTTTCTCTTCATTAATTTTCTCCCATTCCAATCTATTCTGAATATTACTCTGATTCATGGTCTCTACATACTCTTATTTATTTCTCCTTTAATCTCTCTTTGTTTCTATGATGTTCAAGTTTTCAAAGTGCCTGGTTTGAATTCTATCTTGTAACAAATGACTGTGTTAGTAGATTTTTTTGACCTTATCCCCTTGGTACATTTTTTTTTTTTTGCTGTGCATCACTCTTAGAAAAGTAATGTAGAATATAAGAGGTAGTCCCTGATAGAACTTACCCCGGTCTTAAATTGTGTGGTCCTTTTCTACCCCCAGCTTCCTCATGATCATTCTCCTTCCCACTGGCTGTTTCATAGCATCTCTGCTTGCATTTCCCCCCTTCCTTGTGGATGCCAGTTTTCCCTAGGGAAAGGATCTTCTTGGGGCAGAATATTGACCATGGAATCACAACACTTACTCAGAGAAGGTATTCTCCCAATGCAACAGCTACTCCTAGATCAACACATATTGAGGCCTGCTCCTCTACAGGTATATATGTCTTCTCAGCACTTTTTAGTTGGATCCCCTCACCCTGTTAGGTTGAGGCCTCTTCCTTTAATTCTCCATTAGATCTGTTTTTTTTTTTCTTTTGCCTCTTCAATTCTATTAAAGCCCTTCTTATTATATATTTTAGTCTGTAGGAGTGAAAAGATAATGATCTTTTCATTGTTCACCCATTAACTTTGTAATAGTGAATAAATAATTCCCCTTTGATGGCCCCCCACACCCCTTCTCTCTCTAAAGTCAGCTAGCTGGGGTGTAGATAGAGCACTGGGCCTAGAATCAGAAAGAAGAGTTCAAATTAGGCATCAGACATTTACTGGCTGTGTGACCCTGGGTAAACCATAACCTCTGTCTGCCTCAGTTTCCTCAACTGTAAAATGGGGATAGTGATAGCATCTACCTCCCAAGGTTGCAAGGTTCAAATGAGATAACATCCGTAAAGTATTTAGCATAATGCCTAGAATATAGAGTAGGTTATTCCTTCCATTTTCTCTCCACTTATGCAAGCTCCCACTCTGAAGTTTTGTCCCAGAATATATGATTCTCTTTTTGTGAGGTTATGCAGTTTTAAGTCCATAGTGCTGTAGTGTTGTTCCTTTACATACATTTCTCCAATTTCTTTAAATTTGGTGTGTATATTTATGCCTATGTATGCTTTCTTATCTCTTGATGATCCCTTTTTAAAAATACCACAAATAAATCTCTGTATCTATGAATCTCTCTCAACCTCTAAACATGGTCATTTTTTTCCTTATAATTAAATGTACTTAGCTTTCTTGTATTTTTATTGTTTAGGGTGTTTTGTAATTTGAATATTTTGCTTATTCCTGTTTGGGTTTGTTATTGTTATTTGAATACCTGGAATACCTCTTGTTTCTTGAATGTCCATTGTTTTTCATTGATAATTACTCTCCGGTTTGTAGGATATATCATTTTGGATCATAGGGTTTGCTTCTTTGCTTTTGGGAATATACTATTCTGTTCTGCAATTTCTAATATGTGCAGAAGAGTTTTGTGTTACTTGAATTTCCTTTTCTTTTATTTGAAGGTATCCTGGTCACTTGTACTATTTGTTGCTTATCATTGAGATAGTTCAGTTTAATTATAATATTTTTGTTTGTTTGTTCTTCCTTAACCAGCTGTTTGTTTTATTTCTGTATACAGAGCTCTACATTCTGGCTGATATGTATTCTTAGTTTCTTATGGATTTCATTTTTCTTTTGCATTCTAGAATTTACGGTTAGTCTGTTTGCCTCAAAATTTGGTTTGCTTAAATTTATCTTATAATATTTGTTAAGACAGCTTTGTGATCTCTCTTAGACTTTAAAAAATACTTATCCATCTTGGTTTATCTGCTTGTACTCTGAAATTTTATTTCATTTTTTTCCCTCTTGGAATCTTTTGTGTTTCAAACTTCTTTGATATTTCCCCATCACTTACTTTCTGACTCCTCACCCCCAGTTGCTGGGCACCTTCAAGGCTAGTCTACAAACCTGCTTCAGTCTTTTCCTGAGTTGCAGGTTCATCAGTCTGGAGTTTTGCCCTGAATAGCCTATGCGGGGACAGGACTAGCCATGTGTACTATACACACATGCTGGCCCCCTAACCCAGTTCCTTCCTTTGGTTCTCTTCCTTTCTTTATTTAGTTGGGATGAATAATAATCTCCTGGTTTTTACAGGGTGAGAACAGGAAGGAGGTGGAAAGTATTCCAGGTAGTGTCTTTCTTTTACTGAAAGTCCCCTAGCCTAGGGCCACACCTAGGACAAATATAGTAGGTTCTCAACCTCCTCCTGCCTCTTCCAGCCCCCATCATTCCATGTGACTAGGCAAAAGACAAAATCAATGTCTACTACTTTTCATGAACTGGAAATAGAGCAAGTGCTGGGGTGTGTCAGAAAAATCTGCTTAGCAGTAGAGAATCTTATTATAAGTATCAGGCCCAAACCTATGGGTCAGTTTATAATAGAGGCTGGTTGTAGAGAGGTACTAAATAAATACTTTAAAGATTAGCATTCTCTGATAAGATGCATACAATTTTTTTGCCACACCGAGGTGGTTTAATCTTTGTCCTGTAGATTCTGCTATAATTTTTCTACATTTAGTGTATAATTCCTCTTTTTTCCAGATTGTAAGAGTTAATAGCATCTGAAGAAGATGTCTAATCCATTGGTCCTGTGATCCAATAGTAACAGATTTTTTTAATGTAATTTTTCATGATTGTTTAAGCTTTTTAAAATAGCCTATAGTTCTGGATCAAGATCTCGATAGGCAGCATAGAGGCCTGACCTTTCAGTCAGGTAGACTTGAGTTCCAGTTTTGCTTTTTGCATATACTGATTTTGTGACTCTATACAAGTCACTTAACCCCTCAGTGCTTAAGACCACTCTCTAAAGACTCTAAGTGACAGAGAAGGTGCTAATTTGTATTGCTAGGAGGAGTTTCCTCTTCTGAGAGATCCCTGTACCAATGAAATAGCAAAGTTCTAATTCCTATTCCTATCCCTTAGTTATAGATCCACAATCAAATATTTCTCTATGTGTAGACCAGGAGGTCTACATCTTACGATTATAAAATAAACACACAATCATGCTACTTTTCATTGAGACATATAAGAAAGTTCTTTCCTTGTAGAATTACTAAAGTTAATCTGGTAAACAATATTTAAAGTACTTATTTAGTTCTTGAAAACTCAGATATCTATAAAGAAAATGTTAGTCAAGTTCACTTGAATAAACTTGCTTCACTAACATTACAGTTGGCAAATATTTCTTTATAGTCAGTGCTTTAATTGTCTCTTAGGTATGTTGAAAGGTATAGAAGAAATTCTACCCAAGTGCTTGCCATTGACTGAGTAGAGATTGCATAATTCTAAAAATTTTTGCTGGCAAGACAAGTTTTGTTCAGCAGGTGTTCAGGTTATGGGGTGTACCACAGGTACAATTAGAAAGCATACAAGATCCTTTGAACAAACAAACAAAACACTGTTGGCTAAAATGTTCACTGGAGAAGGACATTGGCATGTACAGAGATGTTTATTGCTTGAGTTTAAAGTTGGGCATGTATGTGAGTACTACATATTATCATAGTCCTAGGAAGTACAACCTGGAGAAAGGAGGCTATCTAGAACAGTGGGGTCCAGACTTTTTTGATTACCACCCCATCATTAAAACAATTTGACATGTATCTCTGTTATGTATGTGTACTTTACAAATTACATGCCGATCTCTCTATGGTAATGATTATATACATTGTAAAATTTACATAAAACAAACCTCTTTAAAAGATAAAAATGAAATGCTATTTGACTCTAGAATCAATAGAGAGCCACTAGTTTGAGTAGAGAAGTGATATGGTCAAACCTGAGTATTAAGAAATTCACATTAGGTAGCTGCTGTGTGGAAGATTAATTAGAGATGGGGTGGTTTAAGCAGGGCACCAACTAAAAGGCTATTGCAGTAGTGTAGGTGAGAGGTATGGAGGGTCTGAACTAGGGTGATGGATTTGTGAATAAAGAAAGGGAACAGATGTGAATGATGCTGTGGTGGTAGAAAGAAATGGAATTTGATGACTGATTGGATATGTTCATTAAGAAATTAAAGATGATTACCAAGGTTATGAACCTAAATGAAGGAATAGAAGGGGTGCCATCAAAAGAAATAGAGAAGTTGAGAAGAAAAATTGAGTTTGGGGAGAAAGAAAACATCATGAAAGATAATAAGCAGATCACAATCCACCCATACCTGTTAATCCTGTGAGATGCATACCACACAAAATGAAAAATTGGAGAGCCCTCACTCACCAGCCACTGCTATAACTTGTCATACCCACAAGGCAATCTGGAGGACAAGAGATGGAAGGAGAAGTATCTGTTCCATTTCTGCTGCATTTCCCAGTTCAGTCATTACATGTTTATTAAGCATTTCTCTACTGTTTAACTCATTTGATCGTCATAACAACAGTGGGAAGTAGGTGTTATCATAGCCCCATTTTACAGTTGTAAGAACTAAAGACCAACAAAATGACTTGTCCAGGGTCACGAAGGTAATGTCTGATCTGAACTCAGCTTTTCCTGACTCGAGGTCCAGCACTCCATCCACTGCATAGTAGATCGGGAGAAAGTAAAGACTAGCTAGAAAATGGGGGGTGATATTATGGCAGGGAGGGTGACTTGGGAAAAAAAACTGAGGGGTGAAGGGGATGTCTATTATGGTGAGAATGACGAACAGGGGTAGGTGTCATAAGGTATAAAGAGATGGAGTTATCAAAGATTATGATCTGATAAAGGAATTTTAGAATTCATGAAGATGGAAGTGGAACACTTGTGGGTAATAATAAGACCAAAGATTAATACATCGCTGTGTGTACCTGAGGTGGGTCATGAGATTTGAATGGAATAAGTAGACATTATAAGAGATGGAATAAGAGACATTATAGTATTAAGAGAGTATCGGCATGTATGCTGAAATCCTCTTTTATGAGGACAGAAGTTGAGATAGAGAAAACAACTCAGAGGCAGGTACTGACCTCATTGAAGACAGAAAGAGAATGTCTTGGGGGTTAACAGATAAGGCTACCAGGATCTGGTACATTTGAACAAAAGGAGAAGTTGCTTAAAGAAGAAGGGAAAGGGAGTGTCTAGAAGTAGCAATGGAAAACAAGTAGTAGTACAACTTCTCCACCATGACCAGTGATTTGGGGGAAATGAGCAATGAATCAGGTCAAGTAAATCCATTAAGTGGCTGCTTGTATGCAGGACCAGGACTTGTGATGTAAAAAATGGTGAAAAAAAAAAAACAGTCCCAGCTCTCAAGAAGCTGGAGACAACCCACAAACAACTATATAGCAACAAGATTTACATAAAATAAACTGGAGATAATCAATAAACAAAGTCACTAGCATTAAGGGAGCTCAGGAAAGGCTTCTTGTAGAAAATGAGATTTCATCTGAGACTTAAAAGAAGCTAGAAGAGGCCAAGAAATATGGGGGTGAGAAGAAGAGAATTCTAGGCTTGGAGCACAGCCAGTGAAAATGGCCAGAGCCAGGAGATTTGAATGGGTGAAAAGTGAGATGAGTCAATGTACAACCAATCCTGGAAAAGGTGGCTAGGAATTGTGTTATCAGGTGGGATATAGGTGTCAGTGAGGGCCAAATAAAGATATGGTACCCTGTTGAATATCATTTTCAAAAGGTTACTTGTTCCCTGCTAATGCCCTCATTGATGACACCTTCAGTTCATGTATAGATGATTCTCATAAAGATTTTGTAGAAATTAATGTATATTGGTCAGTAGTTAATTAATGTTCTCTCAGTCACCTTTTTTGGTATTAATAAGGTCTGAAAATTTTCCATATCTTTAATATCTTCCCCTCTTTCAGATATCGTAGGTGCTAATCTTTCAGTGTTCTCACAATTGTTATTACCTCCAGTACTGATCTCTGCAATACACTTGGTCCAGTCTGACTGATTTTTTCCTCACTGATGTCTTTTAGTGCCTTTTCTATTTTCCTAATAAGCACATCTAGGATTGTGATGTTCAAATCTAAGTGTAGTGGTTCTACTGCCCTAGATGGATAAAACAATTTTGTGTTTATGTGTATATGCATGTGTATATAATATGTATAATGATTTTAACTTCTTTTTTTACTTTTCTTTTGGCTATTATCTTCCATTTCCATCATTCAATGCCCTTGGGGTGATTTTACTTAGTTGAATGAGCTGCCAGGGCTCCTTAAAACTGGTTTTACTTGTTACTACTTATTACTGTTCCTAATTGTCCATCACCCTTTTTTGTAAGATTTTTGTATATATCCTAACCTTTTTTTTAATATCTCAATCTTTGTTTCCTTTGTCAACCATCTCTTCTGGCAAATAAATCAGATGCTTGCCAAGTAACCTACTGGGTTATTTTGGTGGTCTTATTATAGCAATCAGTTTACATTAGCCAAATTTTTGTATAAGATTATTATAATTACCTTCAGCATAATTTCTGTTGTCTATTCTTACTGTAAGCTAAAAGAAAGACATAAGTTATAGGTAAATTGAAGGATGGTTCACAGGTATTCCCTAGAATGACAAAAAAGGAATTGATGGAATAGACTTTATTATATACTCAAAGACAAAAAGAAATATTACTTTATGTGACATATGGTCATCACACATTGCCATCATAACTGTCATCACAATTATAAGTAATTGGAAAATGATTACCATGGAAAATAACTGTAGCTTATGCCCCAATATTGGTTGTTAAGGATGAAGACTAGAGAAACTCTATGGAAAAACTTGATTATGCCCTCTAATTTAAACCAACATACATTCTGATATTTAATGACTTCGAGGCAAAGATAGGAAAGGTGGCAGTAGAAATAAAAATATGTGAGAAAATTGTTGTGTTTGTCCTTTGTTTTCAAAGAGGACCATGGCATCAGGGAAATGATGATATGACTAGCAGATGATTTTGAGTTAAGTGAGGGAGGGCTATGCAAGGTCACAAGCCTCACTTTCTCCTCCAGAGTCATCTGGATCCAGTGACCAGATATTCATCAGGATGACTGGAGATGGCTCAGGATGCAATGGAAGACCCTGGTCCTTTTAAGCTAAGGCTTTTCACATACTCACGTAGAGTGAGGTAATGCCCATTCAGTGAATAGACCTTTTTAAGAAGTGAGTCAAGGGATAGTTCAGATGGTAGAGTGCTCCATTAGCATGCAAGAGGTAGCAGGATTGATGCCCTCATCCTCCACTATGAGAAAGTATGGTTCATGAAGGAGGAATGAAAGGAGTAGAAGACACAGAAGATTCATGTCCATTTATCATGAACACTGTCTTCAAGAAAAGAATTGGTATATGCTGGACATTGCAAGCACCAAATTACATCACAAAAAAAATAGATTACATTTCAGTAGACAAGAATATATTTGTTATTCATATCAGAGTTATCCCTGAATCAGCTGTGTGTATACAATTAGACCACTGACTTGTCAGAGCTAAGATCAGAATTGGTAAAAAGCAGGAAGAAAGAATAATAATGAGAAAAAGATATGCTGTGCAATAAGTTAATAAGAAATAAGTTAATCCTGAACTATTTAAACAAGTAATTGACAATCAAAAATAGGAAATGGACAACAATATGTACACAAGTGAGTAAATACAAAGTAATTTTGTGAGGCAGGGAGTGCTAATAAGTAGAGTAATCAGGAAAGCGCTCATGTGGGAAGTGGAACCTGGGCTGTGATTTGAAGAAAGATGGGAATGTGAAGAGGCAAAGACAAGAAGAGCCCATTCCAGACCCAAAACCACTTGTGCAAAGGCATAGATGGAAGGTCAAATACAGAAAAGAGCTTGAAGGTCACTTTGACTTGGACAGTGAGTTCATGAAGAAAGGAAATATTGGACCTGGAATATAGAAGGGAGTCAGATTGGGGTTTTTCCCAGCTGATTTTCTCTTCTTTTTTAAAATTTATTTATTTACTTTTAGTTTACAACATTCAGTTCCACAATCCCTTGAGTTCCAAGTTTTCTCTCCCTCTCTCCTCCCCCCATGGTGGCATGCAATCAAATATAGCTTCTACAAATACCTTCACATTAAACATTAGTCAAGTTGTGAAGAAGGATTATAACCAATGGAGTGAACAGTGAGAAATAAGGGACAAAAGAAAACAAGAAAGAGAGCAAGTAATTTGCTTCAGTCTGCGTTCAGACTCAGTAGTTCTTTATCTGGATGTGGATATCCCTTTCCATCATGAGTCTTTTGTAGTTGTCTTCTAACCTTGTATTGCTATGAGGAGCTCAGTCTCTTAGTTAGTCATCACACATAAGATGTGTCTGTAATTGTGTACAAAGTTCTCCTGGTTCTGCTCAGGGAGTCAGATGGTCGAGGGTTTAAATGCCAGCTGAAGAGGGTTTTTTTAGTTTAATCTAGAGGAAATAGGAAGATGTTAAAGAATTTTGAGTTAAGTATAAGTGTAATTGGTCAGATCTGGGTTCTACCAATATCAATTTGGCCTCTTTGTTAAGGTTAGAAAGGAAAGAGACTGAAAGCCAGCAAGTAAAGTTAGTGTTTTCTTCCCATGGGCCAGAACCCCAAACAATGGGTGAAAGTTGCAAGGAGGAAAATTTAGGCTTGAAGAAAGTGTAATAATCTTTTAATTGGCTTATTTTAAGCCTAGAAGTAATATAATTGACCCTAAAAAACAAAGGTTTCCTTCTCTGCAACTTTCACAGAATTTATTTTACATGAAAACTTATGAGTTCAATTACAATCACTCTGAGACCCCATTTAGGATAATTCCTGACAGACAGAGGTTGAACCCTCTGGCTCTGGCCTCGTTTGTTGAGGCAAAAATCAAATTACTGAAAATGTTCAGTTAATAAAACAACAGATTATTTATACAGAGAGAGACAGAGACAGAGACAGAGACAGAGAGAGACTAGTCAGGTACTAGAAGAAATGGGAAGTTGGGTAAAAAACAGATCTCTCCCAAGATCAGTCAGTGAGTACATCGGTGGAATTTGGCTGACTCTGAGATGCTTGTATGGTCAGTGACCATCCTCAATATCTCCTTTCTCTGCCATAGCTCAGTCTCACCCTCTCTTTCTCCTTTTGATGTTTATCCCTTGGCTTATCTATTTTTTAAATAAATTTTTATTTTTTTGTTTATTTTTAGTTTATAACATTCATTTCCACAAGATTTTGAGTTATAAATTTTCTCTCCTTCTTTCCCCTACCCACCACCCCAAAACAGTGGTCCCACTGAATACCCCCTCCCCCAATCTGCTCTTTCCCATATCCTGCCCCATGCCCCCTCCAACTTTCCAGTAGGGCAAGATGGATCTCCATACCCCATTCCCTTGGCTTATCTCTTTATTTCTTCCCAGTACTCATGTAATCCTTGGGGAAAACCCATTTTCCATGAGTCTCTTTTGGAATTATTATGGCATTACTCTCTCCAGGGTTGGATGTTGGAGTTTCTTTGGATCTATAATAATTTTTAGAGTTGTGGGAGTTTCCTTTGGTTTACTTATCTCTCCAGCCTTAGTTCTCCACTTGGGGTTTTGTGCAAGATCCAATTTCCATCTTCTACTGTGCTCTTAGAAGGAATGGTCACCCTTAATTGGCCTCATCCCTGATCACCTAGGTTTCTGCAATGACCTAAAACTGCGGGTGTTAAGTTCCTTAAATCTTAGGTTCAGAGTGCTGATTTTTTCAGTGCCCTCCACAGTCTCAGTACAGTGTCAGAGACCTCAGATCCCAGGAGTGTCTCATCCTGCGTAATATGATGCTACGCTGGTCACTAATGGGGCTTCCAAGGGTTTCTGAATCCCTTAGGGCTTTCTCTTCAGAATTTCTTCTCTCTCTTCAGATACAGAGCTCTGCAGGCAATAACTGTACTTGGCCCATCTCTTGTTATACTGTGTGGCTGCTGGCTTATTTGCATGGCCTTATGTTGGCTTTACTGACAGCTCTTTTCTTATGCCTGTGGGCTTCTGGCTGGCTTAGTGTGCTCTTCTGGGGGAGGAGGACGGCACTTACTATTGTTTCTCATTGGATTCCTTAAACATTATTTGTCCTCATATGAGTTTTAGATTTTTTAGCAGAATAGGTGTGGGGGACCAGATATAACTGCCTTTGTCTTTTAAGACTGAAATAACTGAAACCGGGGGCGGCTAGGTGGCGCAGTGAGTAAGAGCGCAGGCCTCGGAGTTGGGATAACCCGAGATCGAATCTGGCCTCAGAAAATGAGCACCCACGCATAAATAATGACTAGCCGTGTAACCTTGAGCAAGTTACTTAACCCAATTGCTTAAAAAAAATAACTGAAACCTGAAGATGTTAAATGACTTGTCAAAGGTCATTCAAGTACGTGTCAGAATTGGGATTCAAGCTCAGGTCCTGTGACTACAAGTTTGGAACTCTGAGATATAACTTTTTGCTATGTGTGATAAAGTGAGTTCATTTTAAACTATTGCTTTTAAACTCTGTGCGAAAAGGAGAAAAGAACAGGTTCATCAAATTTCTGCAACTGTGGCTAGGGGTAGGTCTGTGATTTTTCTTTAAAAAAATTGATCTCTTGGGGCGGCTAGGTGGCGCAGTGAATAAGAGTGCCAGCCCCAGAGTTGGGCTGATCCAGGATCAGATCCAGCCTCAGAAAATGAGCACCCACACATAAATAATGACTGGCCATGTAACCTTGAGCAAGTTACTTAACCCTAATTGCTTTAAAAAAATTAATCTCTGGCATCCAGACTACTTGTTGGGTATGTTAAAGTGGAAATGCCTTTCATGAATAGGTTGGATTAGTAGCCACTGAGGTCCCTTCCAATGGTCAAGTTTTGTGATTCTGTAGATATTGCAGTGTACTTATTTGAAATGATTGTCATAAAAGAACATTAAAATACTAAATTACTACTTTAACTTTGGATCAACTTTGGATCCTATGGATCTTTTTCCCACCAAGAAGAATTCAGAAAATGATCTGGCCACACACTTAGAATTTTTTGAGTTTTATTGGTAGTAATCATAATAACAATGACAATAATTATATAGATCTTTAATATTTTATAGGGTAAACCTGTAGAATAGTGTTACATTGATTCCAGATTTCACATAGATCAGTAAAATGATTACCTGTATAACACATAATGAGAGATATTGGGGTATAACAGATAAATCTAGCCTTGATGCTAGGTTCAGTATCCTCTCCTGACACATACTAGTGGTGTCATAAATTACCTAATCTCTGAGTACTCTAGGCAACTCTCTAAGACCATCACTTGAAGGTAAAGGGCTGACCTGTATTATTTTGGTTCAGGGAGTTACCTCCAAGAGAGTTCTCTATAACCAATGAAATTAAAAGCCATTCCTTGTCTCTGACATTCACATAGCAGTATTATATAGAAGTTTTTCTATATATATACTGAAAATAGCACTTTTCATAAATTCTCAACCATTTATTTGCAGGCAAAGTTATTATCTATGCAACAAGATAGAGAAACTGCTGTGCAACAATATAAAAAATTAAAAGAAGAAATCCAGACACTGCAGATTTACTACAGGTAAGATTACATCTATTTTAGTCTATGGTAAAGTATTAGCAAAGTTGAACCTTTTTTTGCCTAACCTTACAATGTAAGGAAGGGTCCTTATGGAATCAAACTCTGCCTAGTTAAACTTTTTGCCACAAAAAGAAAACATAGGTTGTGTAATAAAGCATTCATCTTTTCAACTTTTTTCCCTTTAATAAAATATTATTACTATAGTCAAGAAAAAATTGTTTTACCACCAATAATATAAAGAAAGTCATAACTAAGTATTTAATAGAGTCTCCATTGACTATTGAATTTTATGATAATGTAAGTTTAAAAGTTAAAGTACATTTAAAGGGATCTTATATTAGCAAGTATTATTTACTAGTATTAGTTAATTAATTATTATTGACTATTTTTGTTAATTTATTAATATTTATTATTTTATTAGTAATGATCCATTACAATATATTAAGGGAAGTGCCTAAGGGCCTATGACTAGAGAATAATACACATATATGTTATGTACATGTATATATGTATACATATGTGTGTATATGTATATATATAGGGAGCAGGGGAACAGGGAGGACCTAATGACCATATATAAGGAGAAGCCCAAATTGAGAGAGAACAGAACTGAGGAGGGGAATGGCTGTAGAGGCTAGCACTCTGTTTGTCTGTTCTGTCTGTGTTGATTTTTGTTTGTGACACTTTGTACAGAAGCCCTGTGACCTTACTGAAAGCCCTGAAAGAGGATTTTCTTGATGTCTGTTGACAGAAGTCCTGGAGGAGGGTTTCAGAGGTCCTGGGACCACACTGATGATGTGTATTGATTTCTCACACCTTGTTGGTGGCTCTCTGTTGATTCCATAGGCAGAGTGTGAATTAATGATGGTGCTGGCAATGTAAATGAATGTTATTGTAGCTCTGTTAAGTTTTACCTTCCCAGAAACAGAAACTGTGAAGGACTTGAGGTGGACTGGACACTGTGAGCTCAATATGGAACTAGTCGAGGAACTGAGAGCTTCCTACTTGTAAATCCAGGTGACAATTGGGTAGATTCAGGCAGAAGCTGGACCCATGGAAGAGGAACCGTGGAATTTGGGAGCCAGCCTTGAGTCAAGATGAAAATACTTGGTGCTAACAGAGATGAGCATGATTTAGTGTGGCCTAGGGGTAGGAAAACTCCATATTCTGTACCTCTTAAGTGTGACTGAGTTAAGGACTTACTGAATGATATCTTTTGTTTAAAACTATGTGGCCACTTTAGTGATAACTTGTTATGTTATAGCATTGTGAATGCTGTACTTAGGTTTCTGGGAATGTTTTGCCTTAGTTTATCGCTGAATAAATAGAGAATTCCTATACTATGTGATCAGGACCTTAAAGCTGTTCACAGCAGCAGTCCTCTGGAGAGCTGCTCCTGCTTGGCTTTACAGGAGGGAGAGTACTCCACACATAGGGAGATAAAGAGTACTGTGTATGAAGAAGAGGCAGGAGAACAGTGTTACAAGTGCAAAGTATGCTAGGGAGAGAGAGTAATGTTTATACTTTGTAGCCAGGGAATTTTATATTTGATCCTGAAAGAAATAGAGAGCCACTGGAGTTTAGTGAATGTTGGGTAGAGAGGGAAGGAGATTTGGCAATGATTTGGTCAGTCCCACTTAGTAAGATCAATCTGACAGCTGAGCAGAGGAGAGTGATCAAAAGAGAAAGAATTGAGGGAGAGATAAGAGCAGAATGGAGAGAGAACAGTATCCCAAAACCTAGAGAGAAGACAGTATCAAGGAGAAGAGGGTAACTAACAGTGTCAAAGGCTATAGAGATGACAAAAGAGGTGAAGACTTGTAAAAAGCCGTTGGGCTAGTCAATTAAGAGACCAGTGGTAACTTTAGAGAGAGCAGTTTCAGTTGAATGATGAGATCAGAAATCAGCCTATAAAAAATTAAGAGAGTGAGAAGAAAATAAGTAGAAGTGCCTATTGTTATTCATTGCTAATCATCATCATCATCATCATCTCAGGATAAAACTGAAAGCACCGATATGATAATTTCCAATAAAATAACAGTGTAGTCCAGACGAACTCTAATTCCTTTTGAAGATAAAATACATTCAAAAATCTGAATCTGGAACCAGAGGACCTAAATGTGAATTTCACTTCTCCTACTCATTTCTGTGTGACCCTGGGGAATTCTCTTCATCTCTATGTGCTTTAATTCCAAAACAGGGGAACTGGATTAGAGCTCTATAAAATTCCTTATAACTCTAATTCTTATGAAGCTTCTTGCTCTAATTCAGAGATAAATTTGTTAGAGTATTATAATAATGAGCAGAGGAAAAGGGGCTAAATAATCTATTAACTACATATGAAGTGATATGAAATTATAATGAATACTAAGTTTATCAAAAGAAAACAAAATATATAATTGCATAGGTTTTATAATTCTGCAAATGTTTGTCTCGTTCAAAATTTTATTTTCTTCAAAATAGTAAGAAAGCTATCCCAATGAGCAAAAGAAAATTTTAAAGGTAAGAATAGGAGTTTCAGAATCCATTTTTGTGGGTCATTTAGAAAGAGGATCTTCAATAAAATGTCATAGAGACTGCAGAACAATTTTCTTCCATTTATCTGTAGTGAAGAGAAAAAGTAGAACTGCGTTTAAGTTCCATGAAGGATACAGCTAACATCAAATTAACTTTCTAATACCAGAGCTGATCTTTTATAATGGGATTGTAGGCACTACCCTGTGTCTGGACGACTTGGGGGTTGGCCAACACTATCTGACACAACTGCTGCAACAGGAAACTTCTGCTGACTTTGTACCCTTCTATGATCATCATTGGGGTATGATGGAGAGTCAGGTGGTTTATGAATAGGGACAGTAAGTGTGAGGACATGAGGGAATCAATAAATCAATAAGCATTTATCAAGTGTCAGACACTCTGCTTAACTCTGGAGATAAAAACATGGAAACGAAATAATCCCTGCCTCAAGGAGCTTATACTCTACCCGGGGAGGAAAGATATCTATATCTATATCTATATCTATATATCTATATCTATATCTATCTATATATGTGTGTGTGTGTGATAAACATACATATGTATATATTTATGTGCATACACCCAAACAAAACACATATACACTCTGGGTGTAGCATAATATTTCCTCATTTCTGGACCTTTTAGTTCCCTGCTTTTAAAATAAATCAAAAAGGGGTAAAGGAGAAAAATTCTTGAAGATAAATTTAATTTATTCCATTAAGTCCTATTCAAAATAATATATCTTTTCCAAGGAGCTGAATGCATTACCAATTGCTGTATTAGTCTAGCCCTAAACAGTTTTATTCAAGTAAGATTCTGAAACTCTAAGGGGTCAGAGTTATACCTAGTACATGATTTTTTTCCCTATTACAAACCTGTAGTGTTGCATTCCAAAGTTCAGGAGGCATAATAATGACATCCTCTTCCCTAATTGAAGAAATGCCCAAGTCCCAATATTTACTGATTTGCAGTGCTTCCTTATATTTCCTTTTGCTTAAAGAAAATGTAAATTGAAGTGTTCAGATGATAACTGGATCCTGTTGTTTGTTGCCAGTAGAACAGGATTTAATCGACTTAGTTACAGTGCTATTTGTGGTTTAATATTTGTCACCTGTTACCAGAAGCCTGAACTGATACTCAATCTTAGGGTTCCCAACAATTAGTACTGTCCTTGATTTATGCCCTCAATTAGAATCTTTCTGAGAAAATCCAAATCTGACGAGTCCTAAGCTCTCCTTAATAGTACATTCAGTTTCCCTCCTTTAAGCAAAAGACTAACCATAAGTATATAATCATCTACTAATTATTTGGGGCAGAGAAAGGGAGCAAGAGAAAGGGGTTAATATCTGAGCTCCCCCTTAGTCAATACAGTAGGAAGTAATTATAGGCCACCTTCCTGACAGGTATCATTTTGTACCCTCTATCCCTAAAATAGTTTAGTCTCTGTTCTAGAAAAACTAAGGAAATCTAATCGGAGAAATCTGGTCAAAGTCACAATAACCTTGACAAGTACCATGGTGTTACAGGTGCCTGTACAGGTTACCCTGGCTGCGTGTGGCTCACCTCATCACAGCTGCCATCTCCTTTCATCTGCTTTGTGGCTGTCTTCTACCTTCTGAAGTCTCATAGCTCCATGGCACTGCCATTAGTTTCTCTGGTTCCTTCTTATTCCCTCTTCTTTATTCCTCTTCCCAGTGCTTCTTGTTCTTCTAGCAGCTCTGTCAGCCTAAGACATTCCAGCAAATAGCGTCTTTCTCTACTGTTTTCCAAGTGCTTCAACATACTTCACTATGTCCCTCCTAACTCCATCCCCTGCTTATCACAATCTCTTCAGAGAAAGAAATAACAGAAGATGAAGGCCACTTCTACTGCTTGCTGTAGACCTCTAGGACCACTTGCTAGGACCTCTCACAAGTGTTTGCAGCCTGTGCTTCCAGTCTTTGCTAAGATTTTATGCATAAGCTTATATGAATTTATGAATGTCAGTCTACTAAAAAATTTTACCTTGTGTGTTGACTTACCAACCACAAGATATTATATAGAACATAGAACTTAACACTAGGCTCATAATCTAAATGCCTCAGATAAGAGGAACATGGAGAAAAGATTTATATGCAAAAGGAGATGTTTAAAATCCTCAACTGTATTTGATTCTCCATCTTACCTACAAGTTGTGGATTATTTCAGGAAAACGGGGTGGAGGCTGCGAAGGAAGAGGTGATGAGGCCTTTATTTATTTGAGCTTTTTCTTGCCTGTTTTGTCCTTTCCTCTATACATAAAGATGACACTATTGACTCACAAGTGGTAGGGCATGCAGTTTCTCACTGAGCCATGTACTCTGTCTGAGCCAAATCTATATATTGAAGAAACAGTTAGAATTAAGGAAAGAAGTCTTTTAGTAACTGAGCTCTTTTTCTCTCTGTAAGTTTACTGGTTTCGATAGGAAATAATATTTCTACTTGGATTTCATTAATACATACTCTAAACTAGCAATATCAAACTCAAAAAAGAAACAAACTGACCCCTCAGGCCACTATTGACTTTAAAAACCCCACAAATTAACATTGTCTGTATTGTATTTTATTTTGTTAAATATTTCTAAATTACATTTTAATCTGGTTTGGACCTTATTGAGAGTTTTACTGGCCTGCTTCTGGCCTATGGGCCCAGAGTTTGAACACCTGTGCTAAAAAGCTATGCTATTGGCTCACTTAGTGTTTGGTTAAGAAAGATGTGCTTATGCATATACTTTGTTTTTGAAAAGCTTGGTCTAGATGACTTCTGAGGTCTGTCCTAGCTCTAATTCCAATATCGCATGATGTTATAAAGCTACAGAGCATCCAGAGGAGGGAGCCAGGGTATTTGGAAGACCTACAGATTCATTTCTATAGGAGGACCAGTTGAAAGAGTTAGAGAATAAAGAGAAGATTTATGGGTCAAAACTAGTTCTAGTTGAGTAATTCTGTCAACTAAATAATCAACAAGCCTGTATGTTAGGTGTCCATGATATGTAAGGTACCATGCTTTGTATATAAAGAGTTCCCTTGTGGGAGAGGGATTAGACTTGTTCTGCTTGGCCCCACAGGGCAAATGTGAGAGCAACAATTGGCAAGTGCAGAGAATCTGGTTAAGGCTTGATGGAATGTTTTACACTTGTGGAGAAAAAATCATCCTCACAATGGGAGCAGCATGGTTAGAGAGAAGTTCTTCTGAAAAACATGTAGAAATTGTAATGGTCTGTAATCTTTATACAAGTCAACAGGGTAACATTGCAACCAAAAATAGCTAATGCAACCTTAGGCTACATAGAGAGGCCTAGCCCCCAGCACTGGGGAGAAGAGTACGCCCTGGACACCATCTGCCCTTCCAGGCTTCCTTGAGAACAAGCACCATGCGTTAAGCCTGGGAGCATCCAGACAGAGGAGGGTCACCCTGTGTGTGAAGGATAAAAGGTCTTGCTCCCAACTCTCATGAGGCACCGGGAACACTTAGCCTATAGAAGAGATGACTCAAGAGAAAAGTTACAACCATTATTCCTACTCTGTCCCCAGAGGAGAGAACCAAAGGCAATGGGGAGGAAATTACAGAGGCCAATTTAAGCTTGCTGCCAGGAAAAGCTTCCTAATAATCAGAACTGTCCAAAATAGACTGTCCCAAAGGGTAGTAGGTTATCCCTCCTTGGAACTCTTCAAGCATAGTCTATCCAGACTGGATTTTTAAATCATATGTCAGAAGGTATAGTGAGATTCTTGTCGTGTATGGGTTGGACTAGGTAACTGTTTAAGTCCCTTCCAGCTCTTAAATTCTGTGATTCTAAAAAATGATAGACAGTGTTAACTGCATATAATACTCATTAGATGATCCTAAAAATTGAAAAATCACATTTTATTCAAAGGTGAAAGATTTTGTCCTTGTTTAAACAGTTTTAGTTTTAGAAAAATATATTTCCTCGAAGGGAGTTGCAAATCCTTCTGTTACATAGTAGAAAACTTCAGAATAAGGCTAATGTGGAACAGAGTACAATTGCTATTTTTTCCTTTAATTCATTCTAAAGAACACTAGATAGTGAAAGGAATTGTTCCATGTGGTGGGCACTTTATCCCTAACTTCTCAATTAGATCATTTGTCACAACACAGTTATCTTTTTTTAATGCACTCAAAATTAATATGAAGTATTTGACAAACCTAAATAATAGCCATGATTGGAAGATCTTAGCATAAAAACATTGTTTATTTCAAATTGAAAAAAATGTGGATATGCAGAACAAGATAGAATAAAAACCAGTATCCATAGAATTCTCAAGATCCTCACTGCTCTGTCCTTTGCCTCTGTTGACCTGGAGTGCTGAGTTAATATTGACATGATGATGAAGTGATACAGGAGTATTCCTGAGGCTGGGTAACACTGACAATGAAGCCAAAGATCCTGGACCCACCACTGTGTTACTTTGCCTTTAGCCTCTTTCCACATGTGCCTCTCCCAAAAAGATAAATGTTTACCTGTAGTTGGACATTTAAATGTATAAATATCCCAATCCATTGTCATTTATAGTGGCTCCATTTCACTTATGTTTGAATCTCCAAGTGAATTCTCTACCCTATCTTTTTTCTGTAATTCCAAATGGAACATTTTTTGACCAATATATGCAAATACAAGGGTTTGCAAAAACTTCAGAAACTCTAAGTCCAAGTTGTATTATATGACTCTTGAATTAATCAATGTCTTGAATTTCCTTTTCTGTTAGTTTGAAGTTTTAAACCCTGGTGGACAATGACATCTATCCCTTTTTAACAACAGTAAGGATTGTGGCAATTCAGTCACATTATTTCCTCATAGGTATTTTTAACCTTCCTGATTTTGGCAAAGGAAATACAAAAGCTTATGGATTTTTAAATTTTGATTTTATTAAATATTTTAAACTCTAAAAATGGTTTTCCTTTTCTGTAGTTTGAGAGAAAGTTGTACTATCTCATCTAATTAGTTTTTCTGAATTGCAAGTATAAATGAAAGGTATATGTTTTATTTTGCAAAATAAAAGAAAAAAGTCAGAAATCAGTTTTTCTGGTGTCTGATTGAGTGTTAAGACAACAGTTTTTCAGTCTCATATGACTGAAAAGTGAAATAGCAGCACTACCTGTTATGTTGTTCTTTTTGAGTCATTCAGTTGTGTCCAACTCTTTGTGACCCTATAAACTGTAGTATATGCCAGGCCTTTCTATCCTTTACTATCTCCCAAAGTCTGTCCAAGCTCATGTTCATTGCTTCCATGATACTCTCTATCCATCTCATCCTCCACCATTCCCTCCTCCTTTTGCCTTTGATCTTTCTCAACATCATGGTTTTTTTCAGTGAGTCCTAGCTTCTCATTATGTAGCCAAAGTTTCACCTTCAGTATTTGATCTTCCAGTGAAGAATCTGAATTTCTTTAAGTATTGACTGATTTGATCTTGTTGTCTAAGGGACTCTCATAAGTCTTCTCCAGTACCACAACTCAGAAGTGTTGATTCTGCAACGCTCAGCTTTCCTGATAGTCCAACATTCACAGCTATGCATCTCTACTAGAAAAACCATACCTTTGACTACACAGACATTTGTCAGCAAGGTGATGATGTCTTTGTTCTTTTAGGCTGCTGTCCATATTTGCCAAGGAGAAAGAGTCTTTTAATTTCGTGACTCTGGTGACTATCTGCAATAATCTTTGAGCCCAAGAATATAAAATATTATATGGCTTCCATTTCTTCTGCCTCTTTGTCAGGAAGTGGTGGAGCCAAGAGCCAAAATTTTAGTTTTCTTGATTTTGAACTTCAAGCCAGATTTCACACTCTCTTCTTTGACCCTCTAGAGACTTCTTTAATGCTTCCTGCCATCAGAGAGGTATCATCTGTGTATCTGAGACTGTTGGTATTTCTCTTGGCAACTTTAATTCTGTATTTTGATTTGTCCAGCTCAGCATTTCATATGATGTACTCTATATATAAGTTAGATAAATAAGGTGACAGTAAACGGCCTTGTTGTACTCCTTTTCCTATCACTTGTTCTCTGGTTGGTTCTAACTATTATTTCTTGGCCTGCATACAGGTTCCTCAGGTGACAAGTGAGATGATCTTTGAGGACTTGCCACAATTTATTGTGATTCACACAAAGACTTTATATAGTGAATGAAGAAGAAATAGATGTTTTTGTGGAATTCCCTTTCTCTCTCCTAAACCCAGCAAATATTTGCATTCTAGTTCCTCTACCTCTTCAAAATTAAGCCTGCTCTAATCATCAGAACTACTTGGTACTGGCCAAGAAACAGAGTGGTGGATAAGTGGAATAGGTGAGGTACAAAAGACATAGTAGTCAATGACTATAGTACTCTACTCTTTGATAAGTCCAAAGACTCCATAATAATAATAATTTGCTATTTGACAAAAACTGCTGGGAAAACTTGAAAATAGTATGGCAGAAACTAGGCACAGACCAAGATCTTATGCTGTATACCAAGATAAAGTCAAAATGGGAAAAAGATTTAGATATAAAGGGTAATACTAAAGCAAATTAGGAAAGCAAGGAATAGTTTACTTGTCAGATCTGTGGAGAACTGAAGAATTTATGACTAAACAAGACATAGAGGACATTATGAAATGCAAAATGGATAACTTTGATTACATTAAATTAAAAAGGGTTTGCAGAAACAAAGCCTGTGTCTTTGTGTGTATATGTACTTGTGTGTTTATTTCTAGATGTTATAGGTCTTAGTAGAACTGATCAACTTGGGCTTCATTGGCATCCGTGGTTGGAACATAGTCATAAATTGCTGTGTTGTTGAGTGGTTTGCCTTAGATTCAGATAGGTGTCATATCATTTTTGAGATTATAACCCAATACTGCTTTTCTCACCCTTTCATTGACTATGAGGGTTACTCTATTTCTTCTAAGGGATTCTTGCCCACAGCAGCATACATAATGATCTCTGAATTAAATTCACCTGTTCCCATTCATCTGTTTAAATTCACTGACACCCAAGAAGTGGATGTTTAATCTTTAATCTCTTGGTTGACCACATCCATCTTATGTAAATCTTGTTCCTATGCAATACTGATCTTTACAGAACCAGACTTTTCTTTTGTCACCAGACACATTTGCAGCTAAATTTCCTTGCAGCTTTGACCCAGCTGCTTCATTAGTACTGAAGCTACTTGTAGTTATCCCCTTCCAACCTGAGAGTCTCATCTTCTAGTGTCAAATCTTTTATCATTTTAGTACTGTCCATGGGATTTGTTGTTTTTGTTGTTTGGCTTTGTTTTTGGCAAAGATACTGGCATGGTTCGCCATTTCCTTCTGCAGTGGATCACTTTTTATCAGAAGTCTCCTCCATGACCTGTTCCTCTTGGGTAACCCTACGTGGCACAGCTCATGGTTTCACTGAACTACACAAACCCCTCCACCACAACAAGGTAGTGATCCAGCAGGTGATACTGTGGCTAGAGTGCTAGGCCTGGAGTCAAAAAGGCTCATCTTCCTACATTCAAACCCAGCCTCAGACACTTACTCAGACATAGTGTGACCCTGGGCAAGTCACTTAACACTGTTTGCCATCTGGAAAATGAACTGGAGAATGAAATAGAAAACCACAGCAGTATCTTTGCCAAGAAAACTCCAAATGCAGACACGAAGAATCAGACAGGACTAAAATAACTCAACAACAACAAAAGGCAAACCTTTTTAGGGACAGCTGCCTGCTATGTTTATCTGAAAATGAAAGGTTAAACTGAAATTTGATAATAGTTGAGTCAAATATTGCCACTTCTTGTCTTTTTCAAGTACTAATTTTAGAAACCTAAATATTGACTAATAAGAGTTACTGGAATGTTGAAAAGTTGGATGAAAAAATAATAAAGATAATATACTAAAAGGAAAGTACTTCCTAATTTCTAATTACCAACTGGATATTTGATTTTCTTTTCATTTATTAAAAAACGGTCATTTAAAAAATTGAGTTCTGATTGGATTTTCTTTTTTCTATTTTGTGTCAAATTCCAATAAGTACCTTTCCAAATTAAGACCATATAGCCCATTCTGCATGCTTAAGTGAATTAAAGTGGCCTCAAGAAGGAAAGGGTGAGCTATTTTAGGAGGGTTAGTTATTTACATGTATGAAGAGGATGTATCTTTCTAGATTACTAGACTGTCAAAATGTTATTTTAGAGGGGTGGCTAGGTGGCGCAGTGAATAGAGCGCCGGCCCTGGAATCAGAAGGACCTGAGTTCGGAGCCGGCCTCAGACACTTAATTCACACAAACAAAAACCTAGCCATGTAACCTTGGGCAAGTTACTTAACCCCAATTGCCCTAAAGGGGCGGCTAGGTGGCGCAGTGAGTAAGAGCGTCGGCCTCGGAGTTTGGATGACCCGAGATCAGATCCGGCCTCAGAAAATGAGCACCCACGCATAAATCAAATGACTAGCCGTGTAACCTTGAGCAAGTTACTTAACCCCAATTGCTTTAAAAAAAAAAATGTTATTTTAGAGACTTTGGTTCATCTTCTCTAAGATTAACAGTTTACAGAGAGTTTGCCCAAAACTATATTTATATTTGCTATGATAGATAGGATAATATAATGATCAGGATTTCTCAAATGTGATATTACAGTCCTTCTGTTACAGAGTACAAATGCTAAATATACTTTTCCCACCTTTTCAGTCAAAATTTGTACTGTCTTTATATTGGAATGGAGGCAGCAGATGAGTATGGAATCATGGAAGTTTTAAGAAGCTCATCTATTGCTACTGTTAGCACTCTTATTCCAGAAATCTCCTAATTTAGAATTCCTGTAACCACTTGCTTATATAGACATTGCACTCAACCTTACAATTTAAGGAAGTTTGTGTCTGATAAAAGCACATAGTAAATTGTCATTTGGGAGCCAGATCCTCTACCCACTTCACACCAACTGCTGACCCCAGTAAAAATGTGTGTGTGTGTGTGTGTGTGTGTGCATGTGTGTGTGTGTATGTACTTGTATGACATTAGGCCCAAAATATTGATAATGCTTTTGTTTACTTTGCATTATTCTTGAATTTTGTAAGTGTGACCCAGATAAAGGGCTCCATGAAAGGCCATATAGAATGGCTAAACGTTTTGTATATGGTAAATGCAGCAAAGTCCACTGAATTACCCTGTACAGCAAGGCCAAGAACAATGAAGAAGTCAATAACCCCTAAAATGAAAAAGATCAAAAAGAAACAAGCAGAGATTCTACCTGATTCCTTACCAGTTAAAATGCTAGCTCAAACTAAAGAATAAAAAGTGGAGAACAGAGATAGCTCTTGAGAAGTATAAAAGGACAGTGTAGGATACACTATCTCTATCTACAAATGCACGTCAATAGGGAACACAGATTAGAAAATACACATACTAGGGAACAGAATTAGTAAATATTGGGAACAAATATAGCCATATCTCTTACTTGTAAGCTGTGCAGTGTGTGTCCTTGCAGGAATCAGAGAATAAAAGTGGAACCTAGGGCATGTTAAGTGCCAGGGTTAAGAGGACAGTGCCTTGCTACTAAGCAGATTTCCAAGGTAGAAGGGGCCTTGTCAAAGTTCAGCGTGATGCTTGCTGTATACTATGAACTTGCTTAAGAATAATAGAAATGTAATTTTGCAATTACATTTATAACCCTTTTCATCTCTCAACTTGAAATTCTTTGCAGACATTATCTCATTTATCCTCACAATACCCTAGGGAACAGGTATTACCTTCTCTTTACAAACAGGGAAAATGAAACACTGGGAGATTAACTGACTTCCCCAAGGTCACACCCAGGTCAGTGATAGAGCCAAGAACATAACCCAATTTGCCTAAAACCCAGACCTTTCCTCTATCCACTAGACTGCCCTCCCCACCCCCTACTCCAAACATATTAATCTACACCTTTTACCTCAGACATACAAGTGCAGCTAAACTGGTACTTCAGCATTATTTTCCAGATTTGGATAGGCTTAATATGCTTATTTCACAAATGAGACCACGTTATAGACGTGTTAAAACAGTAAAAGAATATGACCCGCTTTGGAGTTTAATAGTCTTTGTGTTCACCCAAACTATACAAATTACAACCGCAGTCTGTGTCTGGAAGTATAAATAGAGTGGCTGCTTCTGAAAAAAAAATTGTTTTGAGAACCCCTAAGCTTTAGTATAATATCATATATCAGGCTGCAAAAGGGAAATACTATGTTTAAAAGTAATTTAATCCATGCTCCTGTGCCCCTCATTATCATTAATAGTCATGGTCATGTTGTCTCATCATTGCTCTAAAACTAACTACACACAGTGTAATAAGTTCAGAAGCAATAAGAAAACAAGTAATAACAATCAATTAAATTCAGCAAATATTTCTAAAGTGCCCCTTTGGTGCTAATGAAGCATCATGCTGAAGTGCTTCTGAGAGATCCAAGAATCCAGAAAAGACATGGGCTGTGTGAGAGGAGGTTTTTAAAATGCAGAGAAAACATATATGAGGTATCAGTGGCCTAATCAACATCTTTCAGGGGACAGGACACCATCAAAAATTAAATTCTAAAACCACAAGCAAAAATTATTCTGACAAGGGGGACAAAAGGAGAGAGCATAGGGAACTCAATGACCAGCTTAGATTTTATTTTTTAAATCTGTAGAGAAGTAAAAGCAAATCTAAATCACTGGCAATGAACCTGAATGTTGAAGAATCCTATGGCCATAGCATTAAGAGAGCTAAAGTTCAGAACAAACCAAAGTTGGTGATGCATGCTTGGGACAACAAGGCAATTTGTTTTAAAAGATATGATTGGAGCAAGAAGTGAATGAAAGAAGGGCTAGGATTATAGTTTGGGATTGGATAGCATTATGATTAACAGAAAATGTTGAGAAGGCTTGCCTATATAACTCCATTTTTCCTTTAAAACTGTTTAACTGTTATTAATAATTTTAATACTTAAAAAGATACAAGTATATATATGCATATATATATATGAAGATTGAAAACAAATACTTAGCATGGTATTTGGCACATAGTAGGCACTTAATAAATGCTGAGTGATTATAAAAGAAGCAATGGGTCTTTGTGATATAGTTTCCTTTATAGAGGCATATATTAAAATAATAACAGAATTTTCCTTTTTTTGTTTTTGTCCCTCTCTGAACTTTTGAAAATCTTTTAAGTATAGATTTTGTTGATAATCTTTTTATTTATATATCACCTGGATTTCTCTCTTCGTCCTTCTCCATAACCTCTCCAAAAGAGCCATCCCTAATAATAAAACAACTTTTAAAAAAAGAATGAGGAAGATCATTTTAAAAATTAACAAAATCAATATATCAAAAAAAAATCTTAACATTATATACACTGTCACACCCCCAGGTACTTTCCACCTCTGCACAGGAGTGGGAAGGTTTCTTCTCATATTTCTTCTTTGGAAGCCATTCTTATTCTTTGTAATTTTACAAAGAGCATTTTGTATCTTAATGCAAAATAATGCATTTTACATTGTTTTATGACTGTTTTTCTTTCCATTCATATTCTCATAGTTATGCATATTATTTTTTAGTTCTGTTTGCTGTAACTTGCATCAATTCATGTCTTTCCATACACTTCTGTATTCATCATCTTCTTCCTTTCAGCACACCAAACATTCCATTCCATTTCTGTATCACAGTCTGTTTAGCCATTTCTCCAGTCTATGAACATCTATCTATTTTGTTTCCAGTTGTTTGCTACCATAAAAGGTGCTACTATAAATTTTTATATATGTAGGACATTCTTTTGATGAGTAACCTCCTGTGACCAAAGTATATATCTCTGGCATATATGCCTAGTAGTATAATTTCTGTGAATAGCCTTTATTTGCATGAATTTTTTGCATGAGTTCAAATTACTTTACCAAATACTTGCACTAATGCACATTTTCTCCAGCAATGCATTAATATGCTCTCCAACACTGATTATAACTGTCTTTTGTCATCTTTGCCAGTTTGCTCAGTATAAGGTAAAACCTCAGAGTTGTTTCTATTTGTATTTCACTTATATTAGTTCTTTCGAGCATTTTTCATTGTTTATCATCTGAATTTTTCTTTTGATAACTATTTGCTCATATCTTTTGAGTTGGTAACTCAATGAGCATTTATTAAACCCTTACCATGTTCTAGGCCCTGCATTGAGGATTGGGTATACAAAGAAAGGCAGAAACAGTCCCTGCCCTCAAGGAGCTCACAGTCTAATTGGAAGATAATTAAATAATTTTGAATATGCTAGAAATATAGAGTAAATGGAGGTAATCCTAGAGGAAAGGTACTAACATTGATGGGTACCAGGAAAGGCTTCTTTCAGAAAGTGTCATCTCAATGAGACTTGAACAAAGCCAGGGAAGCAAGGAGGCATAGATAAGGAGGATCACATTTCAGACACAAGGGACAGCCTGTGAAAATGCCAGGAATATGTAGTTGGAATGTCTTGTTCAATTAACAGGAAGGCTAGTGTCATTGGAGGGACTAAAGTATAGGTTTTGGGAAAGAGGTTGGCATGGTCAGATCTTTGCTTTAGGAAGATCCCTTTGTCCACTGAGTGGAGAGAGATTTAAGGAAGAGAGGCCCACTAGGAAGCTGTTGGCTTCCTATTGTCCATGCATAAGGTGATGAGGGCCTAGACCAAAGTGGTAGCAAGGTTAAAGGTAAAGAAAGGAGCATACGTGAGTGATGCTGTGAAAGTAAAATTGACAACATTTAGCAGCAAGTTGGAAGTGGTGAAAGAGATTGAGGAGCTAACAACTAGGCTACCTGAGTGACAGTATTAGGGGCTAACTGTGATAGTCCTAGGAGTGTTAAGAAAAGATAGGATTTGAGGGGAGAGATAATTCTGTTTTGGACACACAGAGTTTAAAATGTCTGCGGGGTATCGTTTCAAGATGTCCAGTAGACAGCTGGAGATTTGAGACTGAAGTTAAGAGAGAGGATAGAGCTGGATAAGTAGAGCAGAAACTCCTCTGCATGGAGATGATAACTGAATCCATAAAAGTCGATGAGATCACAAAGTGAAATAGTAAGGAGAAGGGAGCTTAGTGCAGAGCCTCCTAAGATGTGTGGGCAGAGCCCAGCTAAAGATCCAGCAGAAGTGACTGAGAAGTGGTCAGACAAGTACAAGGGGAACCAGGAGAAAGCAGTGTCACAAACACCTAGAGAGATTTTGTTGTTCAACCCTTCATGACCTCATTTGGGGTTTTCTTGGCAAAGATACTGGAGTGGTTTGCCATTTCCCTCTTCAGTTCATTTTCCAGGTGAAGAAACTGAAGTAAAAAGTGTTAAGTGACTTGCCCAAGGTCACACAGCTAGTAAATTTCTGAGACCAGGTTTAAACTCAGGTCTTCCTGACCTCAGGCTTGGTGTTCTATCCACCACACCAACCAGCTACCCACCCAGACATAAGATACAATCCCCAAAAAAGGTGATGAACAGTGTCAAAAGTGGTTTAAAAATTAAGAAAAATGAGACTCAAAAGAGACTTATTTGGCAACTTCAAAAAGAGTGGTTTCAGTTGAATGATGAGTTCAGAAGATTGACTAAAGAGTTTAGATAACTGTGAAAAAAAAAAGAGGAAATATAGGTAATGGTTATGGACTCCTTTTTAAAAGAAGTTTAGCCACAAAAGGGAGTGGAGACTTGGGATGATGCCTGGCAGAGATGGATAGGTTAAATGAGGAGTTCTTTTTAAGGATGACTGAGAGAATTAGAGCATTAAAGAAGCAGCTAGTAGCTAGGAAGAGATGAAAGATTAATGACAGATCAGGGATGGTTGAGAGGGCAGTCTGATGGAAAAAACAGAATGGAATGGAATCAAGGGTACATGTAGAGGAGCTAGCTTTAGCAAGGAATAGGGCCACCTCTTTGTATGAGAATGACAGGGAGGGATGAGAAATGAGAAACGGAGAACAGGGAGCTCTCTTGGCAATTAACCTCAATTTTTTCAGTGAAGTATGAGTCAAAGTTCTCATCTGAGGAAACTAAGGGTGTGGAAGGAGGAGGAGCAATGGTGGGTTTGAGGAAGAATGAAAAGATTTAGAAAAGTCACTGTGGTCTAATGAATCATTTAGGATGGTATAAAAGGATTTCTCTGCTACAGTGAGGTTTCAGTTGAGATTATGTAACATAAATTTGTAAATAGACCCAGTCAGCATAATTTATTGATTTTTTCCAACTCC
Source organism: Gymnobelideus leadbeateri (assembly GCA_011680675.1). Taxonomy (NCBI): domain Eukaryota; kingdom Metazoa; phylum Chordata; class Mammalia; order Diprotodontia; family Petauridae; genus Gymnobelideus; species Gymnobelideus leadbeateri. Next base: position 202,539 of record WOXC01010653.1, on the reverse strand, counting down.
ATTCATCGGTACAAGAACAGTCTGTCAGTCAACAAACATTTTTAAAGTATCTGTTATGCACCTGGCACTGTGCTAAGCACTTTACAGATATCTTATTTAATCCTCAAAGCAACCTGGGGAGGTAGGCGGCATCATTATCCTCATTTTACAATACAGGGAGCGGAGGTAGACAGAGGTTAAGTGATTTGTCCAGGGTAACACAACTAGTAAACATCTGAGGCTAGATTTGAATTCAGTTCTTCCTGACTCCATGTAGGCTGGACTTGAATATTGAGGTCCATTATTTCTGATTCTCTCTTGACCTAATTAGTTCCATTCATTTATTTCTCTCTTTTTTAACTGTTTTGATGGCAACTGCTGTATAATAGTTTGAGGTCTTGAAATTCTGTTCCCTCTTTCATACCTACCTTTTTGCATTATTTTCCTTGATATTCTAAATTCTTTGTTCCTCCAAATGAAATTGTTATTATCTTACCAAGTTTTATAAATGTCCCTTTGATAGTTTAAATGGTATACCATTACAGCTATAAATTAGTTTTGGTAGGATAGGCATTTAATTATATTTGCACACCTGAGCCACTAGCAGTTAATATTCTTTCAACTATTTATGACTTTTTATTTCCTTAAGGAGCATTTTCTAATTTTATATATTCAAGTATTGATTGTGCTGTGGTAGATTAACTCTGAAATATTCTATGTATTTAGTGGTTATTTAGTATGAGATTTCCCTTTCTATTATTGCCTCTTGGATTTTGTCTTCACTGTATAGAAATACTATTGATTTTTTTAAAGTTTATTTTTATAGCCTTCAGCTTTACTGATGCTATTGTCTCACTTAGCATCTTTTTCTTAACTAGGACATTCTAAATAAACAATAATGTCATCTTATTTTGTACTTCTTTGAGGTTTATTTGTTTGTTTGTTTTTTAAGCAACTAAGGTTAAGTAACTTGCTCAAGTTACACAGCCAGTCATTATTTATGTGTGGGTGCTCTTTTTCTGAGACCGGATCCTGGGTCCTCCCGACTCCGGGGCTGGCCCTCTTATTCACTGCGCCACCTAACAGCCCTTTATTTGTTGTTTTTAATAACTTTAAATACAAGTTTAGTTCATTAATCTTCTTTTCTAAATTGCTAATATGTGTTTTTAAGGGCAAGTTTTCCTCTGAGGACTGTTTTCATTGAATCTAAATAGTTTTAGTATGCTGTTTCATCATTATTTGTCCCACAATTATTGTTTCTATCATTTTTTCTGACTCCTCAGCCCTCCACCCATTATTCAGGATTTCCTTAATAGGTTTTCTTTTAAGTCTGTTTATTTTGTTTGTGCTCCCTGAACTGATTGCTATTTTTATTGCTTTGTGGTCTGTAAAGGGTATGTTTAGTACTTCAGTCTTTTTACATTTCTTTGCAACCCTAATAAATTATCAATTTTTATTTGCCTTTTAGTTCTAAACTCTCCAGTAATTTATTCTAGTCTGTATTTTGCTTTTGTTTATCTTTGTTATACTTGTCCAATTCTGAGAGAGGAATATTAAAGTCTCCTATTTTTTAATTACTTTGTATTTCTGCAATTCAGCATATGTGTCATTTAACTCATCTAGTTCTTTTAAGTAAGACCACATGTTTTGTTTCTTATGCTATTTGTAAATTTTTTAGAATACTAAGGAACATTGATAACAAAGATATAGAAAAATCATAGTGTGAAGTATAAATATTTGATTCTTTTTGCATTTTAATTATCTAAAAAAAATTACATCCCTTGATTACTTGATCATACTATTAATTTTTCCTTCATGAGCTTAGATATTATGCTATTTGGAATACATCTTTAATATTGAAAATAGTTATAATTTAGTTGTAATTTTCTTGTTTATGCATTATTATATTGAGAATTTGGGGGTTTTGCTCTGTTTGACACCATGATTACAAGTCCTGACTTTTTGTATTCACCTGATGCATAACAAATTTTTTCAGATCTTTCATTTTTGTTCTATGTATGTCTTTGCTTTTTAATGTGTTTCTTCTAAGCAACAAATGATATTTTGTTTTCTTATCTAATGCGTTACTCTCTTTGGTTTTATTGGATTTTCTAATCATCTATATTTCAAGTTAGGACAGATTCATATTTTCATGTGTCTCTGTCTAAATTAAGATTTTTAGAAAATCTTTAAGTTCTCTTTCTTTTAAGTCAATACTTTATCCCTGTGATTAGTGTTGCTTATTTTGCTTAAAGCCAATCTTATTCTCAGAGGCTCTCTTTGCCTCACCCTCAACCCATTGCCATCCCCATCTTGCATTAGTCTTCTTCCTAGATTTGGAGTTTTATTCCTTTTACTAATTCCTTTTCCTTTTTTTTCCCAATTTGGTTATTTAATTCTTCCCCAATTTCCATTTTCACCCTTCACAGTTGAAAGTATTAGTTCAAAATTCCTCCTTATCACCTCCTTTCTATGTTCTTTTGTTAGTTATTTCTGTGCCTTTTTCTAAAAAGGATTCTTTTCTTTATCCAGTTCTATTTCTTTTTTTTATTTTTTTAAAGCAATCAGGGTTAAGTAACTTGCTCAAGGTTACACAGCCAGTCATTATTTATGTATGGGTGCTCATTTTCTGAGGCCAGGACCAATCCTGAGTCATCCCGACTCCAGGGCTGGCACTCTTACTCACTGCGCCACCTAGCCACCGCTATTTCTATTTTAAATCTCTATTCTTTTATTAAATATTTGTTTACATAATTATTCTTTTGTCAACTTCTTTGTGTTCTTATAGAATTAAGTCTTATAAAACCAGAGGGGTCAAATATGCCACCTGTTGTCCACATCTTGTTCTCAACACTGTGCTTGCTGTCCAAGCCAGATTAAAATGTAATTGGGAAATATTTAACAAAATAAATACAACTAAAGTAAAACAAGGTGATAATATATGATTTTCTAACTCAATATGCAGCTTACAATAATCCTTATATATTGTTTAGTGGCCCCAGTTTCTATTTGAATTAAAGACCACTATTCTAAAGTACCAAGTTTGAGTTATATCTATAAAGTGGTTTCTTTGTTACTGTTTTTGTGGATCTTTCTCCTTCATCCTTTTCCCATGTTGTCCTTTACTCTTCAAAGTATCAATTTACTTGGGAAGCAATGAGGATAAAAACATTACCCTTTGGCAGAAATCTCCGTATGTCCCAAATCATTCCCTTTAACATTTGCCATTGGAGAAAGGAAATGGCAAACCATTCCAGCGTCTTTGCCAAAAAAAACCAAAATATGGTCATTAAGAGTTGGACATGACTGAAACAACTCAGCAACATTTGCCATGTGATCCGTGAATCCATTCCTTCCCACTCTTCTGGATGACAATTTCCCCCAGGAGCTTTTATTTCCCATTTCCTGAGGTAAGATATTACCCGTGCAGGCATAGCATTCTCTCAAAGGAAATAGTCTTCCTGTGCCCCAACTCCCTGAAATAAATTAATATTAATTAATTCTATGTGCCAGGCACTAAGCTAAAAGACAGTACCTATCTTCAAGGAACTTAAAAGCTAATGGAGGAGATAGCATGCAAACAAATATATACAAAATAAGCTATATACAAGATAACTAGGAAATAATTAACAATGGGAAGAGAGTTGAGGGATGCTTCCTGAATCAGGTGGGGTTATAGTTGGAACTACAAAGAGTCTAGAGAGTCAGTAGTGAGAACATAGGATGGAGAATATTCCAGGCATGGGAGACAGAGAAAATGCACAGAATAGACTTCTGAGAGCAAACACTAAATCACTCTCACTCTCCCTTATTAACTCTCAAAATTACAGTAAGATTCAAATAGTGCTTGCCTCCCTCCCTTCTTTCCCTCTACTGTAATAGGTCTTTGCACCATTTCATCAGATTCAGCTCAAAGAGGGAATAGCATACTGTAGCAGCAAGCACCCTAGCATGCCAAGGGTGGCTGCCAACACAGGTTTTTAGATCTGCTTTTCTAAAGGAAAGCAACTCAAAATGGGTTAATAATCTTGTTTTAAATAAACATATATAATTTACCTAGTTCAGGGGGGAAAAGTCAGCACCCCAAACTTCAGAGAATATAAACAGGTTACAAGCAGACAATAAATACAGAGAAACATCAGCAGACAGGCTTCCAACTGTCTGACCCTTACATCCATACCTAGTCAGTTACCAGAGAGGGAAGCACCAACATCTGGGGTTTCAAAGCTGGAGGGCTCAATGGCTGCCCAGAGTCTTGTCTGGTCAAATCATATAACTCTTCTCAAAGTGAGCTCCAAAACAAAACCTCACATCAGGGTATAGATAGCCTTCTCCTGGATCAGAGAATGTAACAACCCTCTTGTCTCACTGCCCAATCACAAAGCATCAAGGCATGGACATTCCTGAAAAACAAGCCTCCCACCATAGGCTCCATGTAACCACATTCAGCCTATTAGGGGGCAGAGTATATTTTCAAATCAAGGAAAATTCTCAGAGTCACTTAAGCCTATCAAAGGGCCTAGGGTCAGGGAAGATCTTAAATTCCTATTACCGTAACACATACACCCTCAAAAGGGTATTGGAAATTTATTTTACCCTATAGGAAGTAGGAGGGGAAAAGGGAGAAAAAAGGGAGTGGGTAGTAGGGGAAGGGAAAAAGGGAGGGAACATGTAGTATAGGAAAGGAGGAAGATAAGGGAGAGGAACTGACAGTAGGGAGGGCAGATTGAGGGAGGCAGTGATTAGAAACAAAACACTAGTGAGGAGGGAAAGGGAGAAAGGAGAGAAAAAAGCATAACAGGGAAAATAGAATAGAGTGAAAGATACAGTTAGTAATCATAACTGTGAATGTGAATTGGATGAATTCTTCCATAAAACAGAAGCAGATAGCAGAATGGATTAAAAACCATAATTCTACAATTTGTTATTTGAATCTAAAGCAGAGAGATACACACAGAGTAAAGGTAAAAGACTGGAGCAGAATATTTTTAAAAAGCAGGGGTAGAAATCTTAATCTCAGATAAAGCAAAAGCAAAAATAGATCTAATTAAAAGGGATACAGAAGGAAACTATATCCTGCTAGAAGGTACTATAGACAATGAAGTAATATCAATAATAAATATATATGCAGCAAGTTGTATAGCATCTATTCTTAGAGGAGAAGTTAAGAGAGATACTGAAAGAAATAGAAAGCAAAACTATGCTAGTGGTGTACCTCAACCTCACCCTCTTTGAGCTAGATAAATCTTACCAAAAAGTAAACAATAAGGAAATTAAGGAGGTGAATAGAATCTTAGAAAAGTTAGATATGGTGAACAGCTGGAGAAAATTGAATGGGGATAGAAAGGAATATACCTTTTTCTCCATGGTACATGGCACCTACACAAAAATCAACTATATAAGGCATAAAAACTTCGCAATCCAATGCAAAAAGGCAGAAATACTAAATGCATTTTTTTCAGATCATGATGCAATAAAATTACATGTAATAAAGGGCCATGGAAAGATAGACTAAAAATTAGATGTAGGGGTGGCTAGGTGGTACAGTAAATAGAGCACTGGCCGTGGAGTAAGGAGGACCTGAATTCAAATGAAGTCTTAGACACTTAACACAAAAAACTAGCCATGTGACCTTGGGCAAGTCACTTAATCCAATTGCCCTACCTTCCCCCCTCCAAAAAAAAGTTTAATTGGAAACTAAATAATCTAATCCTAAAGAATGAGTGGATCAAACAACAAATCATAGAAACAAGCAATAATTTCATCCAAGAGAATAACAAGAATGAGACAATATACCAAAACTTATGGGATGCAGCCAAAGTAGTTCTTAAGGGAAATTTTATATCTCTTAATACTTGCGTGAATAAAATAGAGAAAGAGATCAGTGAACTGGGCATATAACTAAAAAAGCTAGGAGAAGAACAAATTAAAAACCCCCAATTAAATATCAAATTAGAAATTCTGAAAAGCAAAAGAGAGATTAATGAAATTGAAATTAAGGAAACAATTGGAAAAAAAGAATAAAATAGATAAACCTTTGATTAATTTGATTTTAAAAAAGAAAAAAGAAAACCAAATTACCAATATCAAAAAATGAAAAGGGTGAAGTCATCACCAATGAAGAGGAAATTAAAACAATGATTAGGAACTATTTTGCCCAACTGTATGCCAATACATCTGATAATCTAAATGAAATGGATGAATATTTAAAAAGGATAACCTGTCCAGATTAACAGAAGAGGAAAGAAAATGCTTACATAATGCCATATTGGAAAAAGAAATTGAACAAGTCATCAATGAACTCCCTAAGAAAAAATTTCCAGAGCTAGATGGATTTACAAGTGAATTCTTCCAAACATTTAAAGAACAATAAATTCCAGTACCATGTAAACTATTTGGGAAAAATAGACAAAGAAGGAGTCCTACCAAATTATTTTTATGATATAAATATGGTGCTGATACCTAAACCAGGAAGAGCCAAAACAGAGAAATAAAATTATAGACCAATCTCCCTAATGATTATAGATGTAAAATGTTTTGGGTCGTTTTTGTTTTTTTTTTTTTTTTGAGGGGGGAAGGCAGGGCAATTGGGGTTAAGTGACTTGCCAAGGTCACATGGCTAGTAAGTGGTAAGTGTCTGAGGCTGGATTTGAACTCAAGTCCTCCTGACTTCAGGGCCATTGCTCTATTCACTGTGCCACCTAGCCACCCCTAGATGCAAAAATCTTAAATAAAACATTAACAAAGAGATTACAGCAATTTATCACAAGGATAATACACTATGACCAGGTGGGATTTATACCAAGAATTCAGGACTGGTTTAATATTAGGAAAACTATCAGCATAATTGACATTATCAATAACAAAATTAACAAATATCATATGATTATCATAAGAGATGCAGAAAAAGCTTTTGACAAAATATAACACCCATTCCTATTAAAAAAAAAACAACACTAGAGAGCATAGAAATAAATGGTGTTTTCCTTAAAATGATAGGTAGCATATATCTAAAATCATCAGCAAGCATTATATGTAACAGGGATAAACTAGGAGCATCCAACAAGATCAGGGGTGAAACAAGGCTGTCAATTATCACAACTGTTATTCAGTATTGTACTAGAAGTGTTAGCCTTAGCAATAAGAGAAGAAAAAAGAAATTAAAGGAATTAGAATAGGCAAAGAAGAAGCAAAGCTATCACTCTTTGCAGATGATATGATGGTGTATGTAGAGAATCCAAGATAATAAACTAAAAAAAATTACTTGAAATAATGAACAACTTTAGCAGAGTTACTGGATGTAAAATAAACCCACATAAATTATCAGCATTTCTTTATATCACTAACAGAGTCCAACAGCAGGAGATGAAAAGAGAAATCCCATTTAAAGTCACTGTTGACAATTTTAAATATTTGGGAATCTACCTGCTAAGAGAAACCCAGAAATTATATGAACATAATTACAAAACACTTTTCACACGGTCATATCTAAATAATTGGAAAATATCAGTTGCTCTTGGGTAGGCTGAGCTAATATAACAAAAATGACAATTCTACCTAAACTATTCTACTTATTCAGTACCATTCCAAGCAAACTACCAAAAAGTATTTTATAGAGCTAGAAAAAATAATACCAAAATTCATCTGGAAGAACAAAAGGTCCAGAATATCAAGGGCCTAGCCATCCCAGATCTAAAAATGTACTATAAAACTTCAGTCATAAAAACTGCTTGGTACTGACTAAGAGACAGAGTGGTGGATCAGTAGAATAGTTTAGGTACACAAGACACAGTCAGTGACTATTGCAATCTACTGTTTGATAAATCCAAAGACTGCAGTGTCTGGGGTAAGAGCTTGCTATTTAACAAAAACTACAGAAAACTGGAAAGTAGTATGGCAGAAACTAGGCATTGACCAACATCTTATACCGTATACCAACATAAAGTCAAAATGGGTACAAGATTTAGATATAAATTACAAGATTAGATATAAAGGCTGATTAAGCAAATGAGAAGAGCAAGGAATAGTTTAACTATCAGATCTATGGAGAAGGGAAGAATTTATGAACAAACAAGAGATAGAGAAAACATTATGAAATGCAAAATGAATAATTTTGATTACAATAAAAAGTTTCTGCACAAAGTCAATGCAACCAAGATTAGAAGGAAAGCAGAAAAGTGGGAAACAATTTTTACAGACAATATTTCTGATAAAGGCCTCATTTCTCAAATATATAAAGAACCAAATCAAACTTATAAGACTACAAGTCATTCCCCAATTGATAAATCATCAAAGGACATGAACAGGCAGTTTCTAAAGAAATAAATTAAAGCTATCTATGTTCTTATTTTAAAAAAAAGTTCTAAATCACTAGTGGCTAGAGAAATGTAAATCAAAACAACTCAGAGGTACCTCATCATACCTATCATATTGGCTAACATGACAAAACAGGAAAATGATAAATGTTGGAGAAGATGTGGGAAAGTTGGAACACTAATGCATGGTTGGTAGAATTGTCAACTGATCCAACCATTCTGGAGAGCAATTTGGAACTATACCCAAAGGACTATATAAAGCTGTGCATACCCTTTGAACCAGCTAGGTCTATATCCCAAAGAAATCATAAAAATGGGAAAAGGACATACATGTACAAATATATATATATATAATCAGCTCTTTTTGTGGTGGACAAGAACTGGGAAATCAAGGGGATGCCCATCAATTGAGGAAAGGCTAAACAAGTTGTGGTATGTGAGTATAATGGGATACTATCATGCTATAAGAAAGGAACAAGTGGAATTCAGAGAAACTTGGAAAGAACGCATGCTGAGTTCTGAGGGGAGCAGAACCAGGAGAATATTGTACACAGTGACAACCACAGTGTGCAAGGACTGATTTTGATAGACTTAGCCCTTCTGAGCAATGAAAGGACCTAAAACAATTCCAAAGAACACATGATGGAAAATGCCAGTCACATCCAGAGAAATAACTATGGAGTTGCAATGCAGAACAAAGCAGACTATTTTCTTTTTGTTTTGTTTTGGGCTTTTTTTTCTTTCTCATGGTTTTCCCCATTCATTATAATCTTATGCAACATGACTGATGTGAACATGTCTTTAATAGGAATGTATGTGTAGAGCCCATATCAGATTGCAAACCATCTTGAGGATGGAGAGGAGAAAAAATTTTAAACTTATGGGAGTGATTGTTGAAAACAAAAAATAAATAATTTAATTTTTAAAAGCTTTAAAAAAGATGAAATCCATTTTAAGGTCCCCATATTCCATTACAGAATATATCTCTTCTTACTTGAGAGTGCTATTCAGTGAGTCGCCTCCCTCCCAGAGTTATTACCCTCTCTTCCCAGCTGTTTCAGTCCTTCCCTTGCCACCTCACCAGTTCTTCTATAGCCCCTCTTCTTTCTGAGAGACTTCAGGAGTTATCACCTCTTTGTTGTTTACCCATAGGCTTGATTAGGATATATCACACATTGTCATCTAGCCTCCAAACTCTCCTCTCCCCACCTCACTTATGGGCAACACTCCCACTGTGTAACTGAGTCCAGCAAAATACACTGATTTGCCTATAGGGGGTATGGCAAGGTTTAGTTCCAGGTGTTTCATGCCTGCTCCTCCAGCATCATTTCTATTTATTTTATTTTGCTTTCATCTTAATCACCTTGTGTGCTTTTATAAAGAAATCTCTTAATTATCTCTGTTGTTATTTTAACCTTGGGAGTGTCTTTTTCTTTCTAGTTTTCTCTTAAAAGTCTCCAGAGAAGGGGACATTTATCTATTATTTCCTTGGTAGTTGTATTTATTTACCTTTGTCATATTCCTTTTATGGAGAGTTTTTGCAAGTTGAGTGATCTGCTCATGTCTGATTTTGGTTTTTTTGTGCTTTTTTTCCAGAATGCTTCAAATGCCCCTCTTTTATTAAATACCTTTTTTCATTAATACTTAGGTTCAGGTTTGTAGGATTTGTAATTTGGGTATGCATTTTAAGCTTTGCTTTTCAGAACTTACTATTCTATTCTTTTCTGATGTTTCTGGTGACTTAAGAATGTTAATGAGGTATACAAATTTTCTTTCCTTTACATTTGAATATCTTTCTTCTGTTTGCTTACATAATTTGTTGGGATTTTTTATTGGAATTGTTAAATTTAACCCACTATATGTCTCAGAGATTAAAGGGTAGATATGTTTCCCCCTGCAAGTGATCTTTGAAATTTTTTGATTGGTGCTTTGTTTTCTATATGCAGGAGCTCTGCATGTTTCTAAAAAGTATTATTTCTTGCATTATGATGTTCAGGTTTTTTTTTTAATTGCCATGTTCTTCTGGGGGAACTATGTTCCTTAAGTTATACATAGACATCCTGTCTTCAAGTTTTTCTATCATGCTGTTTTAACAAGATTGCTTTTTCTCTCTTTTTCCAACTTGTCCTAAAGGACAAGTATATTTGCATTCCCAATCCATTCTTTCTCTTTCACTTCTTTGGAAAGATACACCAAAATGGATTCATGTTTTTCTATTCAACTAATGTGCTAAGACTCTGAAAGATTGGAATGCAGAAGTACCAAGGACAGAGATCTTTTTCTCAGGACCACAAAGTCTTATGAAGGAGAAGACCCTAAGGTATCTCCTTATAGCATTGAGTCTCACTGAAAGATGTGAGCAAAGATGTCAGAATATAAGCAGCACAATCTGTTACTAGTTCAGACAGATTGGATATGGTGATCCAATTTTTTTTAATTGGCCCTCAAGTTTTGAAAATGTCCTCAATTCTGTCTCTGCCACCAGTTGAAGAAAGCTTCTTCTAACTACATGATAAGCTGATGGAACCAAGTTATAGAATATCTATGCCACAGGGTCTACAAGGCATTTCTGTTATATGTCAATAGTATTCTCTCTGGAGCAGATTTCCTAGTGTCTCCATGTGGAGATATTCTTTGCTGTACCAGACCATTATGCTAAGTATTTATGCTGTGAAGGCTATAAATTCTGCTATTTGTTCCCTTTGGTTGTCTTCTCTCAAGATTCTTATTCTCTCAAACCATTCTGGAATATACTGCTGTGATTTTATGTACTCTCTTAACTCTACAAAGTTCTATATTTCATCATCATTTTCTTGCAATATTTATTTAGAGATATTTGTGTTATTCCTCTTCTAATTTTATTATTCTCTCTGTTGATTTTATACATCCATATATATGTGTGTGTGTGTATATACACACATACACATAAGCCTGTATGTGTTATGTGTATTTATATGTATGTGCATACACACATATATATTTGTTCTATAAGTTTGTAAGTGACTTTTACTCCTCTTGAGATAGTTTGTGCTTTTAGCCTTTTTTTCCATTTTCTACTATTATTGTTGCCTTTACACTTCTTCATGCTTTGACTTTAGGTTTGACCCTGGGACATGACCTCAAAACTGTCTCAGTCTCTTCCTACATTGGAGAATGGAGAATTTATGTTAGTTTTGTTTACATCTGAAAAGAGCATGAGATTCCTACTATAATGATTTTGTTGTCTATACCTCTGCCCCAAGAAGTTTCTGAGGGTTTAGGGAAGCAGGATTTATTCCAGTTGTATTCCAGTCACCTTTCCTTTAGAACCAGACCACAATGACGCTCTGCCCCAGTTCCCTTCAATTTTTAGTTCTCTAACTAGATTAAATCAGTGCTTGCTACTTTTCATTAGTTGGATGACAGTGATGTAGGTATGCAGTAAAGAGTTTTTGCTAACTTGGAGTTTTCTAAATTAGAAGTTGCCTCAGGAAACCAAAATCCCAATCCTCTCATCCTGTACCTCCCCCTGCACTTCAAGTGTCTGGGCTGTTTACTGTGTACTGTTTACTGCAATAGAATGCTTTGGTAGGGACAGGAATGAAATGTCCCAGCAGAGACTACAATAGAAAGAAAATCCACTTGGGTCCCAAAGCACAAGCACTGCCAGAGGTTGGAAGCTGATGGAGAGGGGCTAAGTGAATTCTTCCAGGTTTAGTATTCCCCATTGCTGATTTATAAGTTTGTTACCTTCTTATTTCTCTTGGTTTCTTGTCTATAGAAATAGCTATAATTTTTCTCTGGCACTGAATTCTTTTACTTGTTTGTTGTTGTTTTTAAGAGTTAATAAGGACTGGATATTGTATCTAGTTGTCCATCTTCTCCATCTTTTTGTTCATTTTGTTTATATCTGAAAAGAGCATGAGATGCCTACTATCATGGTTTTGCTGTCTGTTCATCCCTATCATTTACATTTTCTGTATGTACATAAATGATGTGTCTTCCAGTTTACATATTTATGTGTGTAATACATATATTATTTCATTTTATCTCTGGTGCCTTTAAGAATGATGTAGTTTTCCTAATTTTTTTCTCTTTTTACCATGTCTGTATTACTATTGCGTTGTCTAAGATCATGATGGTTGTCCCTGCTTTTTAGAGTTCATTTGATTTTGTTTCAGCCTATTATTTTAACTCATCAATAGTTATGTTTCAAGTACTTTCTTATCCATTGTACTAGTCACTTCTGTTTGATGTATGAATTTATTCCATTTATGTTTATGGTTATGATTTTAATTGTGTATATCTTTCCATCCTTTTGTCACATACTTTTTCCTCTCTTGCCTCTCAGACTCCTCTTTTTAAAGAATAAGGAAGTGGTGAGAAAGAATTAGTACGAGCAATACTAGTGATCAATAATTACAGCAGTCTGCTTCTACTTTCATCCACAAAACCAAACATGGATCACTGGTTGTTACCCTTTATTCTTTTCCTTTTAATCCCTCCTTCATGATCCAACCTCTAAAGCTGAAGGGGTGTGTGTGTGTGTGAGAGAGAGAGAGAGATAGAGACAGAGACAGAGAGAGAGAGAAAGAGAGAGACAGAGACAGAGACAGAGACAGAGACAGAGACAGAGACAGACACACAGAGAGAGAAAGAAGAGGGAGAGAGATTATTCCCACCCTGATACTATGTCTCTTAAACTCTCATGCTTTCTCTCTGCCCTGATTATTTCCCTAATCTAATTCATTTCAGTGTGAAACTCAGTGAGTGTGTAAGAAAATATCTATTCAACCTATATATTCAACTCTTTCTATTCATTTAAGATGGATATGACTCCCACTCCATCTACCCCTTTCTCTTTATTCTTGTATTCTTCTTGTAATGTTCCCAGTTATGAAAAATAATTAAATTCCAGTCCCTTCTATAGTGTATTCCTTATCTTCTCCCTTTTCTATCTTCTTTATGACCATTGTAAGCAGAACACATTTTCCCCAGGTTCTCTGTTTATTTATACCATTTGAAGATATTAAGGTTCTTCAGGGATACTTGTTTCTTCTCCCTCTATTAGAATATTGGAATTTCATCATTGCTGAGCCCTTTCTATTTGCTCAAATATGCTTATTTTTCTAGGTTTCTCCTTATTACTGTTTGTATTTCAAGGAATGTTTTAAAGTCCTCTATTCCTTTAAAGAGTCTTTTTCTTTCTCTTTAAGGTTATATTCAAACTTGCTGCGTAAATTATCCTTGTGTTGTAAGCTTTTAATTTTTACATGTTAGGATATATCCTACTCAAAAATCTCTTTATCTCAGTAACTGCCAAATCTTGTGTTATCCTGACAGTGGTTCCTTGAATTCTTGCTTCCTGGACACTTGCAGTATGTTTTCTTTGACCTGGAAGTTCTGTCTTTTGGGTATGATGTTCCTGGGAGTTTTCATTTTAGGGGTTCCTTTAGGAGATGACTAGTATACTCTTTCTATTTTCCCTTGGTCCTCTGGTTCTAAAATATCTGCTGTTATTCAGTCATTTCAGGCCTATCTGACTCTTCATGATCCCATTTAGGGTTTTCTTGAGTGTTTTGCCATTTCCTTCTCCCGCTCATTTTGCAGATAAGGAAACTGAGGCAGAGATAAGTGACTTGCTCAGGGTGACACAGCTAGTAAGTGTCTGAGGTCAGAATTGAGCTCAGGAAGAGGAGTCTCCTCTAGTCCAGACCTGACACTCTATCCAATGTGCTACCTAACTATCCCTCTAAGATTGCTAGAGTGTTTTTATTTAGGATTTCTTGAAATGTGATATCCTTGTTTTTTTTTTCTTTTCTGGACATGGTAATCTGGTGGTTCTTAGATTATCTTTCCTTCTTCTGTTTTCCAAATCAATTGTTTTTGACAACATATCATAAATTTTCTTCTATCTTTTCAGTCCTTTTATTTTGTTCTAATATTTTTTAGTGAGTATTACTTGGGTCATGTTTTATAGTTCTTTTCTATTTTCTCCTAGCAATTCTTCCCCTCATAACTCTTGCTTCATTCATAACTTTTTTTAAGCAATTGGGGTTAAGTAACTTGCTCAAGGTTACACAGCTAGTCATTATTTGTGTGTGGGTGCTCATTTTCTGAGGCCGGATTCAATCTCGGGTCATCCCAACTCCAAGGCCGGTGCTCTTACTCACTGCTCCACCTAGCCACCCCTCATTCATAACTTTTAAAAAAATTTCTGTTTTCATCTTTTTTGGGGGGAGATGAGGCAATCACAGTTAAGTGACTTACCCAAGTTCACACAGCTAATAAGTGTCCGAGTGTCTGAGGTCAGATTTGAAATCAGGTACTCCTGACTCCAGGACTGGTGCTCCAATTCACTGGATCACCTAGCTGCCCTATTTTTTTTTCTGGATATCAGTCATTTCTTTCTTCTTTTTATTTTAGACAAATACTAAAACTTAAATATAAAATAAGAAAAGAAAAAACATGTTATGTGCACAGCAGAACATAGGAGAGGATTCAGAATATATGGCAATAACTTATCATTTCAAGAAAATCTATATTAAATACGGTATGTTATATTGAAAGTTGTCCATCTTTTCTTTACTTCCTTGTAGGTTTTCTTTTGTTCTCTGCTGTACACTTTTTACTTCGGCTTCATTTCTTCTAGATACTCTTGAAATCCTGATGACCAAACTATTTTTTTCCTCTGAGGCTATGCTTGCAGTTATTGTGGAATTGTTCTCTTTTTCTGAATTGAACTTGGAATTCTCTGGATCTGTATTTCTTGATTGTGGCTATATTTTCCTTCTGTATATTTATATCTCCCGTCCTGTTTCCTGAACTGGAACATTGTTTCTAGGTCTAACTCTGCCCATCTCTGTACCTATGGGCCCTGTTTGTTTTCTTTCTTTTTTTTTTAAAGCAATTGGGGTTAAGTAACTTGCTCAAGGTTACAGGGCTAGTCATTATTTATGTGTGGGTGCTCATTTTCTGAGGCCGGATCTGATCTCGGGTCATCCCAACTCCGAGGCCGGCGCTCTTACTCACTGCGCCACCTAGCCGCCCCTTTAGGGCAATTGGGGTTAAGTAACTTGCCCAAGGTCACACGTCTAGGTTTTTGTTTGTGTGGGTTAAGTGTCTGAGGCCGGATCCGAACTCAGGTCCTTCTGACTCCAGGGCCGGCGCTCTATTCACTACGCCACCTAGCCGCCCCTCCCTGTTTGTTTTCTATCTTAATTACCTGGGTCTATGCTTCTGATTTTAATTTCTTCATTTGAGTCTTTCCTCCAAATGTAGGTAGGTTTTAGCCTTCTCCACCAAGGCAGCTGGTTTTCAGCATCCTGAATAGTCAGATCCCTCCAAAGAATCTCAGATGAGTCAAGTCAAGTGATCTTGCTTGTGTTTGTATTCCCAGTGCCTGGAACATAGTAAGTGCTTGATGAAGCTTATTGACTTGAATTCAGGATACTGACTATTTGGGTTCCTCTGAATTATCTCAGCAAAGAACACTGGACTTTCAAATGCCTGAAGATGTTCATGCTGTGAGTACTGCCAGCTCCTTTTGAGACTTCTGGGGGTCACAGTAATGCTGGGTCCTGGTCTAGGTCTAAGATAGTACCGCAGTGAGTCTTTTCTAATGCTAGAATTTCCTCATCTAAGTAAGCCTCCTGGGCTTCCTGCCCCTGGTCATGGAGTGTTGCAGGGTTTTGAGAGTCCTGAAGGATCTGTGGTCCATGCTAACATGTTTCTGTTTCATATTCATGCCAGCTTTTTTGGCGGGACTCATATCAAGCATCTGGCTCTCTTTTTGTATAATCCTGGGATAGATCAAGCAATTTAATGTGATTTATCTTTGGATATCCTGAAGGTTATTTGGTTGGGTGCTGTTTTAGGGTCTTTGCTGAAGTTCATAAGTGACAGCTGAGTAGCTGAATCATTCATTCAGCCATCTCAATCAGAAGTCTCCAAGTTTGCTTTTTCTTTTTCTGAGAAAAGAGATTTAGGGATGATGATAATCTGTAGTTGTTAACAAAGAATAGATTGTGGAAATATGATGATGACCTGAACAGAGAAACTGGCCTTTTCACAAATATGAACAAGTGTGAAATACATTTGTTACTGAAGCTTTAAAGCCAAAACCTGCAAACTGCAGTGAAGCTTACAAGGTGTTCTTAATCTCCTCCTAGCCCTGCACCAGTAATAACCTCAGACAAAAAGAGAGATGACTGCTACACATTCTCTTGTGTAAATGCCATCACAGGGAGAGGCTATGGGAACTTGAAAGCCAGCCGGTAGTTCGTCATTAGCTCTTCACAAACTTACTTTTTAAATTATTTAGTATTTAAATCATGTATTTGTTTATTTAATTATTTAAATTGTTTTTAGATTATTCCACTTATGCAAACTTACTCTTAGTGAGAGAAAATAGACATCCTAGTAATTTTTGCTACATATTTATGGTAAAGGAAAAGGATATTGAATGTAGTCATAACAGGTATTCACTTGAAGCTTCACACGAGTTTTTGAGTAGGGCATTGATTTTGTTTGAACTTTAAAGTATGTAACAATTTTTAGTGCAACTTACTCTAATTCCTTTTGTATGATACAGGTCATGAGAAGTTCAATGACAGGTGGGGCAGTTCTGCTACAATGGAGGACAGCCTTAATATGTCCATTTCATTAATTAAGTCACGAATTTTTTATTAACAAAACTAGTACGTCTGGTTTAGCCAGCTCGAAATCGTTCTCATAAGTGTTATCTTTATTGTGAGAAGGAATATTGTGAAAATAAGGTATTATTGTACATGCTTTAACTCCTGATTAAACAGAGGACTGACACTCTCCATGAATAATAACTTGGGGGCATATTATCAACTTGACACACAGTATTTCACTTATGTAAGTCCCATTAATATTAAAACCCTGTGTTTTAATTTCAGTATCTTCTGTTGAGGAATAATGCCATAGCCATCTGTTGAACCTGAGTTCAAATCCGGTCTCAGACACTTAATACTTACTAGCCGTGTGACCTTGAGCAAATCATTTAACCCCAATCACCCTGCCTTCCCTCCTCCAAAAAGCAAAAAAAAAAAAAATCATGTGAAAGGTCATGGAGGAGCCCAGCTCCCATACCTATACTCTGGCAAAGGATCTAAATAGGGCACTTAATCTATAATTATCAAGAAATCTAAATAGAAACAATAGAAAGCTACTTCATTAATCTCAGGACTGGCCAAAAAATGTAGCAGAAGTGTGGTGGAACTATGAAAGAGATCCTACCAAGAAAGCCAGTTATGAGCTCAGGCAGGCCAGCTAGAAGTCTGCTAGCACTCTGACCATGGATACTCCAGGATACCTAAAGCTTGAACTGTGTTGACTGGGGAAAGTTGGGGAGGGGCAAGAAGCCTGAAGTATTCCTATGAGGGAAGTTTTAGGAGGATTAGAAACTGAAAGCACTCTGAACAGTCCATCCCAGGGGCCTGATGAAGACAGCTCTTAAATTGTAGTAGTTTCAGGAAGGCCTAAAGACCACAGCACCTTGATCCAGGTTAATCAGAGAGGCCAAAATCTTGTACACACAATACAACAGGGGACATGAAAGTCAATAGTAAGAGCCCAGGATTGAGATCAGGTTCCAACAGGACCAGACCACACTCTCCAAGAGTATGGTACATGGCCTTGTCACAAGTCCCATACTAAGAAATGAGGCTTTAGAAACCAGACACAGTGCAGAAATAGATTATATCAAGGGAGTGTATTATATCAAGGGAGAATATCAAGATTATATTCCATGGGAGATGGAGCCAAGATGGCAGAATAGAGAGTGCAATGCAGCCAGACTCTGCCAACATTCTCCTCCAAACAACTTTAAAATAACTCCTCAAATCATATTCTGGAGCAGCAGAGATAACAAAAGGTGAAGATAAGACATTTTTCCAACCTAAGACAACTTAGAAAGTTGGCAAGAGAAGTCTGTGACATCAGGGTGGAGGCCAACTTAGAGTGCAAAGCATGCTGTGACAGCACAAGCAGTGAGTCTTGGAGGTGGCCATGAGAGTGGCAATAGCAGCTTCAAAAAAAGAAAGTAAGGGAGTTGGACAACTAGTCAGAAAGATAGTATAGGGGATCCTTTGCTGGCTGCAGCTGGCACTAATTGGCAACTTTATAATCCGTGTGCAGTTCTGGGTCAGTTCCAGAGCAGAAAAGTGTGCTTGTGACAAGTGACAAGGCAGCAGGGACCTTAGTCACACTTCTAAGGCATAGAGGAGTGCTACTGCTTGTGGCTAAAGGAGATCAGGGGCCATTCCTGGGTAAATTACAGAGTGCAGAAGAGGGGAAAAGTGACCACAACTCTCCCCTAATCAAAATATGTTGGAAGCTCTGACGATTTGCAGACCCCCTAAGAACCAGCTCTGAAAACAGCAGTACAAAAAATTATGGAGCTTAGGAAGTATTCCCCCCCACCGCGTGACCAGAGCACAATATTAACATAAAGTTTAAAGTCAAGAAATAAGCTGGAAAATGTGCAAATAACTCCCCTATCCCCAGTAGAGCTTGGCAATTAAAAGCTACTAAAGTGTCAGGGAAAACCAAGATAAATATTCAGAAGAATACAACAACTTGAAAACAGCTACATATAAAGCCTCTAAGAAAAATGCTTGGATCATAATCTGATTAAAATTCCTTGAAAAATTAAGGAGATGAGTAGTAGAGGGAAAACTGGGAAAAGATATGAGAGTGATGCAATAAAATTATAAGGAGAGAATTAATTAATAGCTTGGCAAACAAGGTACAAAATTCACTGAAAGAAAGAATTCTTTAAAAAGAAGAATTGAACAAATGGGAAAAGAAGTGAAAATACCCACTGAAGAAAATAATTCCTTAAAAATGAGAATTGGGGAGTTCAGATCTGGCCTCAGACATTTATTTGCTGTGTGACCCCAGACAAGTCACTTAACCCTGATTGCCTCCCAAACAAATTTTTTTTAAATGAGATAGGGAAAGTGGAAGCTAATGACTACATGAGACATCAAGAAACAATAAAACAAAGTGAGAAGAATGGAAAAAATAAAAGAAAATGTAACATCCTATCAGAAAAACAACTGACCTGGAAAATAGATCAAGGAGAGAAAATTTAAGAATTCTCAGACTATCTGAAAGTCATAATCAAAAAACAACCTAGACATCATATTTCAAGAAATTATCAAGGAAAACTGTGCCTATGTCTTCGATCCAGGAGGTAAAATAAACATTGAAAGAATCCACCAATCCCTACCTAAGATTCTAGAATGAAAACTCTGAAGAGTATTATAGCCAAATTACAGAGTTCCCAGGTTAAGGAGAAATATTGCAAGTAGTCAGAAAGAAATAATTCAGGTATCATGGAGCTATAGTCGGGATAAGACAGGATTTAATAGTTTCTAGAAAGGAGCAGAGGGCTTGTAATATGATATTCTGGAAGGAGCTAGGATTACTACCAAGAATAATTTACCCAGCAAAACAGTATAATCCTTCAAGGGAAAAATAGATATTTAATGAAATAAAGGACTTTCAAGCATTGCTGATGAAAAGACCAGAGTTAAAAAGCAAATTTTACACAGGACTCAAAAGAAACATAAAAAGGTGAATATAAAAGAATGATCATAAGATACGCAATAAAGTTAAAGTGTTTATATTTCTATATGGGAAGATACATGTAACTCCTAAGAACTTTATCCTATTGGGGTAGTTAAAAGGAGTTTATATAGACAGAAGGCACGATTATGAGTTGATTTATGTTGAGATGATTGCCCCCCAAAAAAGGAAGGGTTGAGAAAGAGGGATGTACTGGAAGAAGAGGGAAGGGAGTGGTAGATTAGGGAAATTTTTCCCACATAAAAGAGGATTGCAAGGAAGAGCTTTTATACTGGAGGGGGTAATGAGGGTGAGGTGGTAGGCTATGCTTGAACCTGACTTTCATCAGAATTGATTTAAAGACAGAATAATAAGGGGTGGCTAGGTGGTGCAGTGAATAGAGCACCAGACCTGGAGTCAGGAGGACC
This sequence comes from Gymnobelideus leadbeateri, assembly GCA_011680675.1. Taxonomy (NCBI): domain Eukaryota; kingdom Metazoa; phylum Chordata; class Mammalia; order Diprotodontia; family Petauridae; genus Gymnobelideus; species Gymnobelideus leadbeateri. The sequence goes on along the minus strand of WOXC01010653.1, from coordinate 182,240 downwards.
TGAGTTCATATCTGGCCTCAGACACTTAACACAAAAAAAAAAAAAAAATAGCCATGTGACCTTGGGCAAGTCACTTAACCCCAACTGCCCTCCAAAAAAGCAACAACAACAACAAAAAAAGAATACACACACACACACACACTCAGTTGGGCATAGAAATCTATCTTAACTAACAAGGAAATAAGAGGAAAGGGATAACAGATGGAGGGGAGGGTGAGGAAAGGAAGGGCAGATTGAGAGAGTCAATGTCAAGAAGCATAACAGACTTTTGAAAAGAGACATGATAAAAAGGGAGAAGGATAAACAGAAGATGGAAGAAATAAATAATAATCATAAATATGAGTGCAAATGGGATGAGTTCCCCCATAAAATAGAAGTGAATATAATGAAATTAATGAGAAACCAGAGTCCAATAATATATTGTGTATAAGAGACACAAACTTAAATAAAGAAATGGAGCAGAATTTATTATGCTTCAGCTGAAGAAAGAGGCAGAGGTAGCAATCATGATCTCAGACAAAGCAAAAGCAAAATTAGATCTAATTAGAAGAGGTAATTAGGGAAACTACATTTTGCTAAAAGGCTTGAGAAACCAAACACAATGAAGAAATAGGATGTATCAAGAAATACTCCAAACAAAAGTTTTATAGCAGATTTCTCTGATAAAGGCCTCATTTCTCAAACATATCAGGAACTGAATCAAATTGATAAAAAAAATAAGTGCCATTCTCCAACTGATAAATGGTTAAAGGATATGAACAGTTTTTGAAGAAAAAATCAAAGTTATTTATAGTCATATTAAAATACTCTAAATCTGGACTAGAGAAATGTAAATCAAAATAACTCTGAAGTACCACAGCTATCAGAAATGACAAATGCTAGAGAGGATGAAGAAAAAATAGGTATGGTCAAGTGGTGAACTGGTTCAACCATTCTGGGGAGCAGTTTAGAACTATGTCTATTAACTATCTATGTCTAATAAAACTGTGCATATCCTTTGACACAACAATATGATTACTGTCTTTATCTCAAAGTGATGAAAAAAAGGAAAAGGACCTACTTGTACAAAAATTTTATAACAGCTCTTTTTGTTGTGCCAAAGAATTGGAAATTAGGGGGATGTTCATCAGTTGAGGAATGATATGATTGTAATGGAGTACTATTGTACTATAAGAAATAATAAGGGAGTGCGTTCAGAAAATACAGAGCAAGGACTATATGAACTGATGCAGAGTAAAGTGAGAAGAACTGGGAGATCATTGTGCACAGTAAGAGCAATGATGATCAGTTGTGAAAGACTTGACTACTCAGTGCCTCCAGGCCAAGGAAAAATATTGTGGGAGGCCAAAAACAAAGAATTAAAATCCCAAGAAGCCACAGTCTGTACCACAGAAGAATTGGCAGCAATAATGATAAATGAAAGTAAACTTGTACCACTGTATTCCAAAAGACAAAATTAAAGACTAAAACCAAGAATAATTTACCCTGCAAGTTTGTGTATAATCCTATGGGGGAAATGCATCTTTAATGTAATAGAAAACTTTCATGCATACCTTATGAAAAGAATAGAACTTTGTAAGAATTTTGAAATGCAAAGGAGTTGAAATCTCAAGAGACAAACCCATTTGAGCAATGAGATAGGAGAAAGCCATCATGAATTGCTTATATCCTAATAGAGAGAGAAGAAATAAATGTCAGGTCTTCATGTCTTCAAGGATCATGTTGTTGTTCAATTGTCATGTTCAATTCTTCGTGACCCTTCTTGGAATCTTTTTGGCAAAGATACTGGAGAGGTTTGTCATTTCCTTCTCCAGCTCATTTTGCAGATGAGGAAACTGAGGCAAACAGGGTTAAGTGACTTGCCCAGGCTGCTTGTAAATGGCTGAAACTGGTTTTGAATTCAGGTCCTCCTGATTCCAGGACCTGCCCTTTATCATACTGTGTCACCTAAGGTCATAGTGGGGACTAAATAAGACAAATACAAGATTTAGGGCTGTTCATCTGTTTTGATGGCCTCAAAGACGGAAAGAAATGGGAGTAGGAAAAGAATACACAAATGAAAAAAAAAGGAAGAAGGTAGATGAATTTACCCATTTACTCTTTTATATAAATGGGGTATGCCAAAAGGTAGGGTAGTGTAGAATCACATAAACCTAATGCTTCTCTGAACTGGCAGAAGGAAGGTTGAAAACACACACACATACATGCACATACATATTCACAAAATTTTGTGTAGTAATGCATTAACCTCAATAAGGAAATAAGCAGGTCAGAGAAAAGGGAGGGGTAAGGAGCATAGGTTCAAGCAGGATGTGGTCACAAAAAACAAACATCCTTCAGAGAGTGCTTCTTCCCCATCTTAACAGGGAGATTTAAAAAAAAAGGAAAGATTGTGAGATCCAGTGACCAATGTCTGAAATGAAGGGAGGAAGGTTAAAACAATAAGAGTACATAGTTGTAATTATTGATTACTAATATTGATTATACTTTTTTTGCTACCTTCTTTATAAAAATGGTTTGGAAGTACAAAAACTGAAAAAAATTACATGATGGAGAGAGATATACAATTTGCAATCCTAACCATGAAAATGAATGGGATAAACTCGCTCCTACAGTAGAGGAGGGTATCAGTAATCATCACAAATACAGGACACAGGATCAAGATTTAAAACTTTGATCAGTGGAGCATATATATATATATATATATATATATATATATATATATATATATATATATATATATATATGTAAGACCCAGAAGACAATGAACATATCAGCAATAAATTCAGGGACTACAACTACTAGAATATGGACCAGGTGTATGTTGGTAAATATTTAACAACCAACCCTCTGAGGGAAAAAAAATGTGTATGTTTGACAAACTTTTAAATTTAATCTACATTATTAATATTTTCTTCATCACTTTATTAAGTCTCAGAAATCAACACAACAATAAACCAAGCCTTCTTTTGTACTGTTTGCTGATTTCTGACGCATATATGCTTGAACTGATCATTTAAAAATTAGCTCTTCTAGCCCAGCTCAAGCTGGCTCTACTGTACCTCTGGTATGGAAATCAATTTTGACAGACTCTCCTGAGAGAAGTATAAGACACTCTGGTAGAAATAGATATAGATTAAAACCTTACTCTATATGCCACTAAAAAAAAAGTTCCAATTGGATACCTTGACTAAGACATAAAATGTCATGTGATAAACAAATTAGAGGAACAGAGAAGTATATATCTTTCACAATGATGAGTAGGGAAAGATTTCTTTTTAAAAATGCATTAGATAGCATCACAGGAAATAAAATGGACAGTTTTCATTATATGAAATTTTAAAGTTCTTACACAAACCAAAGCAATACTAGTAGAAGGAGAAGGGAAACAAATGCGGAAAAATCTTTGCATTTGGCTTTTTAAATATATCAGAATGAGCCAACTATAGATAAATGTCCAAAGGGCATAAACAAACAGTTCTCAAGTGAAGAAAAACAAGCTATCACTAATCATTTTAAATATATTCCAAATCACTAATCAGAAAAATGTAAATTAAAATAACTCTGAAGTTCCATCTCATACCCATTAGCTTGGTAATAAAGATGACAAAAAGGAAAATGACAATTTCTGAAGAAGGTATGAGAGGATAAACACACTAATGCATTATTGGTAGATCTAGGAAGTAAATTGGCCATTCTGAAAGACATTTTGGAGCTATTCCCCAGAAATCACTAAACTACACATAGTTGTACAATTTAAAAGTCAAATATCCAAAAGAGATAAAAGAGAAAGTAGTTATTTTGTGCAGAGACATGTATGTGCAAACATTCATAGAAAACTTTTTCATTATAACAAAGAATTTGAAACTAAGTGGGTTTCCACTGTTTAGGGAATTATTGAACAAATTGTGGTATATGAATGTAAATGTAAATGTAATTGTGACATAAGAAATTAAATGAAAGGATTCAGAGAAGCCTGAAAAAGATATATCTCCCTATTTACTAGCTGTCTCTCTGATGCTTGCAAACACATCTATGTCTCCCAATAAATCTTTACTTGACCCAGCCATCCATGCTAATTATTATCCCATAGCTCTCCTCCTCTTCTTGACTATATTCCTTGAGAAAGCCCATCTACACTCAGTGCCTCCACCTTCTCTATTTTTATTCAGTTCTAAACCTTATGCAATCTGACTTTTGACCTCATCATTCAATTGAAATTACTCTCTCCAAAGTTACCACTAATCTCTTATTTATTTATTTTATTTTTTTTAAACAAATGCTTTATTAACTGCTGTTTTACATCATTCATTTCTGCCAGATTTTGAGTTATAATCATTCCCCCCCCCCTGTTTTTCCCCTGCCCACCCTCCCAGAATAGCAGTCCCACAAGATATCGCTTCCTCCAATCTGCTCTCTCCCATACCTTCTCCCATACCCCCTTCCATTAGAGGAAGGTGAATCTTTGTGTCCCAATGCCTGCACATCTTATCTCCCAATTATAAGCAAAAGAGTAATAATAGTATTTATTTATATTTGAAACATTTAATGTCGAGACCTCGAATTTCAGATCCATTTCCTTCCTCCCTTGTCACCCATTCCCTCTGGGAAGATAAGTAATTTGGTATATGTTGTATATATATATATATATATATATATATGTTTGCATGTCTAGCCATGCAAAACATCATCCTAGTAGATATATTGTACAAGGCTGCTTATAATTCCCTCCCACCCCCCCACCTGGTCCATTCCCTACATGATCCTGTCCCTCTTCTATAGTGGGTACTTCCAAGCTCCCCTCCCCCCAAGGATGCCCTCCCATCCATCATCCCTCCTCTCATCCCCCTTCCCCCCATTCTGCTGTAGGTTGAGATATCCCATTTAGTATGCATGTCATTCCCTCCCTGAACCAAATTCAATGAGAATATGGTTTTTCCTTTTTGCCTTCCTATTCTACCCCCCCTTGCAAACACTTCCCCTTGCTCCTTCTACATGAGATAGTTTACCCTACCCTGTCTCTCCCCATCTCCTCCTGCCACTTTCCTCTCTCACCTCATAATTTCACCCCTTGAGTATTCTCCCTTCCCAACAAATTCAACCTATGCCCTCTATCCATATATAACTGTAACCATATATACACACATTCACATATGTATTCATATGAACACACACCTTTCTTCCGTTATTTTCATAGTGAGAAAGATATCATCAGTCACAGTTATTGTTTTTCCATATAGGAATGTAAATAGTTCAACTTTGATAAGTTCCTTTTGATTTCTTTTCCCTGATTACCTTCTCAGGCATCTCTTGCTTCTTGTGTCTGGATGTCAAATTTTCTATTCAACTCTGGTTTTTTCCTCAAGAATGCTTGAAAGTCCTCTATTCACTGAATGACCATATTTTCCCCTGAAACAAAATACTCAGTTTTGCTGGGTAGGTGACCCTTGGGTTCATTCCCAGCTCTTTTGCCCTCTGGAATATCATATTCTATGCCCTTCTATCCCTCAGTGTAGAAGCTGCCAGGTCCTGGGCTATTCTGATTGTGTTTCCACAATATTGAAATTGTTTCTTCCTGGCTGCTTGGAGTATTTTCTCCTTGATCTGGGATTCTGGAACCTGGCTATAATATTCCTGGGAGTTTTCTTTTGGGGATCTTTTTCAGGAGGTGATCTGTGGATTCTTTCAACCTCTATTTTGCCCTCTGGATCTAAAACATCGGGGCAATTTTCCTTGAGAATTTCTTGAAGGGTGATTTCTAGGTTCTTTCTTTAATCATGGCTTTCAGGTAGTCCAATAATTTTTAAATTGTCTCTCCTGTATCTATTTTCCAGGTCAGTGGTTTTTCCCATGAGATATTTCACATTGCCTTCTAATCTTTCATTTGTTTGGGTCTGCTTAACAGCATCTTAATTTCTCATAAAGTCATTAGCTTCCATTTGCTCCAGTCTAACTCTGAAGGAATGAATCTCCTCAGTGAACTTTTGAGATTCTTTTTCCATCTGGAAAATTTGACTTTTGAAGGCATTTTTCTCCTCATTGGTCTTTTGGATCTCCTTTGCCATTTGAGTTAGTCTATTTTTTAAGGTGTTGTTTTCCTCAGTCAGGCTGTTGTCCCTCATTTCATACTTTTCCTGCATCCTTCTCATTTCTCTTTCCAATTTTTCCTCCACTTCTCTTATTTGATTTTTAAAGTCCTTCTTAAGGTCCTCTATGGCCTGCAACCCGCTCATGTTTTCCCCTGGGGCTTCTGGAGCAGGACTTCTGACCTCACAGTCCTTTTCCCACTCTATGCCCCCAAAATAGGAGTCTAGGGTTGCATTTTTCTGTTTCCTTTGCCTTGGCATGTTGCCAATTAATTACTTGACTTTTGGGTTTGCTGCCACACTATGGCTTTAAGGCCAGATAGAGGAATTTTCGTCCCGAACGTGTGGGGGGCAACTTCCGTTTCTGGCAAGCTGTAAACCCACCCACAGATTCCACCCTAGATCACAATCCAGATCCAGGGAGGTTAAAGCAAGAGCGATCACCCCCCAAGACTGATCGCTGGATCTCCCTACAATTTGCAGGCCAGGAGCTGGAGCTGCCTCTGAAAACTACAAAATGGCATGTCTCCTCAGCGGCTTCTAGCCTCCAGGGGAGAGAGCCGACGCATTCCCCAAATACTGGTCCCAAAGTCCATAGGACACTAACCTCTTACTTTGTCCTAGGCATGTCTATGTTGATAATTCTGGAGTCCCCACAGCTGCTGGTGTTCTGGTTTCTCTCCAGCCGGCTGCTGGCCCTGCTGCCCTGGGGCTAAAACCTTGGCTCACGGTGACCTGGGCTCCGCTCGGCTCAGCTCCCCGCGCTCTGCACACTGCCAGCTCCCAGAGCGCTGCGCTGGTCCTTCCTGCAGGCTGCTGGGCTGTCCTCAGTGGGAGGTTAGCTCCTCTGTGTCGTTCTGTGGGTGCTGGGGCTCCAGAAGTTGTTCAGTGTCCCCTTTTACATAGTTTGGGGGGAATCTGGGGGCAGAGTGCCTTGGATGAGCTGTTTCTACTCCGCCATATTGGCTCTGCCCCACCACTAATCTCTTAATTTTCAGATCTAAAGGATTTTTTGAATTCTTATCCTTCTTGATCTCCCTATAGTCTTTGACATTGTTAATCATTCTCTTCTCCAAATACTTCTCCTTGAGTTTTCATGATTCTCGCATCACCAGGTTTCCCTACCTGTTGACTCCAGGCAAATGGGGGCTTGCTGACTTTGATTGCTCACATGTTTTTAGAATCCTTACATTAAAAACATATTAAATGTTTTGCACCTACACTGGAAAAGATACTTTAATATTTCAGTACTTTAAGAATCTAGATTTCTGGAGGGACAGAATCAAGATGGTGGAGTAATAATAGCATTTCCACACAGCTCCTTCTCCAACCACTTCTAGATCTATGTAAAAGGTGACTCTGAACAAACTTTGGAACTACAGAACCCACAAAATGACATAGAGAAGCTAACCTCCCACTGAGGACAGCCCAGCAGCCCTGCAGGGAGTGGCCAGCACAGTTCTCTGGGAGCTGAGCCCAGGCCCATGTGATTCAGAGGTTTTAGCCCCAGGGCAACTGGACCAGCAGCTGGCTGGAGGGACCCTAGAACACCAGTAGCTGTGGTGTTTCCAGAATTATCAACACATACATGCCAAGGACAAAGTGAGAGGTCAGTGCCCTATGGACTTTGGAACTGGTCGGAAGAGTGTGTCAGCTTCTTCCCCTGGTGGCAAGAAGCCACTGAGGAACCAGCGCAGCTTGCACCACATTATCACATTGCAGCTTCAGCTCCTGGCCTGCAGAATGTAGGGGGATCCAGCGATCAATCTGGGGGATAAGCATACTTGCTTAAAACCTTCTTGGATCTGGATTGCAGTCTGGGGTAGAAGTATTCAGGTGTGTGACCAGTTTTCCAGAGTGTGTGGAGGCTTCAGAGAGGCCACCCAACTAATACCTCCGGAAGCTGGGAAAAACCCAGCATTTGGGACAGAAGCTTCCCTGGTGGTGGCAGAGTCCTACTGTTGCAACAAGCCCAAAAGTCAAGTAATTAAGTGGCAACATGCCTAGGCAAAGGAAACAATATAAACAGAAAAATGCAACATTAGACTCCTATTTGGGGGGCAAAGAGGATTAAAGCATGGAATAGGAGGAGGACTGGGAGGTCAGACATCCTTTACCAAAAGCCCCACATGAATATAAAGCTGGTTACAGGCCATAGAGGACCTTAAGAAGCAGATAAGAAAAGTGGGGGAAAAATTGGGAAGAGAAATGAGAAAAATGCAAGAAAAGTATGAAATGAGAGTTAACAGCCTGACTGAGGAAAATAACACCTTAAAAAATAGACTAACTCAAATGGCAAGAGGCTCAAAAAGGCAGTGAAGAGAAGAATGCCTTAAAACGCTGAATTTGTCAGATGGAAAAAGAATCTCAAAAGCTCACTGAGGAGAGTCATTCCTTCAAAGTTAGACTGGAACAAAGGGAAGCTAGTGACTTTATGAGAAATCAAGATGTTGTTAAGCAGATCCAAACAAATGAAAGAATAGAAGGCAATGTGAAATATCTCATGGGAAAAACCACTGACCTGGAAAAGAGATCCAGGAGAGATAATTTAAAAATTGTTGGACTACCTGAAAACCATGATCAAAGAAAGAACCTAGAAATCATCCTTCAAGAAATTCTCAAGGAAAATTGCCCTGGTGTTTTAGAACCAAAGGGCAAAATAGAGGTTGAAAGTATCCACTTATCACCTCCTGAAAAAGAACCCAAAAAGAGAATTCCTAGGAATATTGTAGCCAGGTTCCAGAATTCCCAAATCAAGGAGAGAATATTACAAACAGCCAGGAAGAAACAATTTCAATATTGTGGAAACACAATCAGGATAGTGCAGGATCTGGCAGCTTCTACACTGAGGGACTGAAGGGCTTGGAATATGATATTCAGGAGAGCAGAGGAGCTGGGATTAAAACCAAGAATCACCTACCCAGGGGAAATTTTCAGGGGAAAAATATTGTCATTCAGTGGAATAGAGGACTTTCAATCATTCTTGAGGAAAAATCCAGAGTTGAATAGAAAAGTTGACATTCAGATACAAGAAGCAAGAGATACTTGAGAAGGCAAACAGGGGAAAAAAAGCATAATGAACTTATCAAAGTTGACCTATTTACATTCCTACATGGAAAAACAATAACTGCAACTGATGAAACTTTTATCGGTACAAAAATAGTTGAAGATGGGTATATGGGCATATGAGTACATATGTGAATGTGTGTATATATGTTTACAGGTATACATAGATAGAGGGCACAGGTCAAATTTAATAGGAAGGGATGATACTTAAAAGTTGAAATTAAGAGGTGAGAGAGGAATATAACAAGAGGAGATGGGAAGAGACATAATGGGGTAAACTATCCCATGTAGAAGAGGCAAGGGGAAGTGGTTTCAAGGAAGGGGAAGAACAGGAAGGCAAAAAGGCAAAATCATATTCTCATTGAATTTGGATCAGGGCCAGAATGATATACATACTAAATAGTATATCTCACCCTATAAGAGAGTAGGGGGTAAGAGGATGAGAGGGAGGATAATGGAAAGGAGGTGGGGAGGAGAGAAGTTGGAAACACCTACTTGTGAAAAGGGACAGGATCAAAGTAGGGAACAGACCAAGTGGGAGGTGGGATAGGAGGGAGGGGAATATAGTCAGTCTTTTACAATATATCTACTATGGTAATGTTTTGCATAGCTACACATGCACAACATATACTGAACTGCTTATCTTCCCAGTAAGGGTGGGTGACAAGAGAGGAAGGAAATGAATCTGGAATTCAAAGTTTTAAAATCAAATGTTTAAAAATATATAAATGCTATTATGAATATTATTTTACATATAATTGGGAAATAAGATATACAGGCATTGGGCCACAGTGATTTACCTTGCCCTACTGAAAAAGTCGAAGGAGGTATGGGAGAAGATATGGGTGAAAGCAGATGGAATGAGGAGATTATCTTGTGGGACTGCTATTCTGGGGTGGGGTGTAGGGAAAATGTGGAAAAACTGTATCTCAAAATCTGTTGGAAATGAATGATGTAAATCAGAAGTTAGTAAAGCGTTTGGAAAAAAAGAATCTAGACTTCTCGGAGTAATTTTGAAAATTAAGAAGATTCAGATACTGACCTCATGAACCCATTAGAGAAGTAAGAATAGAATACAGTAGAAAAAGTACTGGAGATGGAGGACTTAGACTCAGATTCCTACATTGTTACTTTCTTGTGTGACCTTGGAAAACTAAACTTTCTTCCCCTGTAAAATGGTAGGATTGGATTTTATAACCTTTAGTATTTCTTCCAGCTTTAAGTCACTGATTCTTATGACACCAACTGTCTTAAGCACACATTATGCTGGAGGAAGTAAGACTGGTCCAAATTTAAGTAAGTCTAAACCAAAAGACCAGGCCAGGTCAAGCAGCCATCTGTCTTCCATTTTCCCATCACTTAGAAAAGGTTAGATTTATTCTACTTGATTCTAGGGGGCAGTGGATGAAAATTGCAGAGAGGCAGATTTAGGGTCATTTTAAGGAAAAACTTCCTAATAATCAGTTGTCCAGAAGTGGTAGTAGTAAGTCCAAACTCTAGAAATAATGGGTTGTCACTCACTAACCATCTCCTGATGGAGTCTGGGCTGTTGTAAAACAGATTACTCTTTAGGTAAATACTGGACTAAAATAACCTCTGAGGTTATTCGAACTTGTTTATAATCTTTGGTTCTGTGAAATTCTAACAAGTATTAATTCCTGATATTGGATCCTTATCCATTTTTATAGAGAGGAGAACACTAGAGACCAGGAGAACACTGAGATATTCTAGTGGGCAAAAAGATATCACTTCCAAAGAGGGAAAAAAATCAAAGAGCTCAAATGAACTTCACAGACCTCCCCAGTTTACCTTTAAACTGCAAGTGGACAAGTAGAAACTATTCAAGGAAGTATTTTACTGTGCACACATACTGGGAACCTGGCAGCAAAGTGCATGACACAAGGCAACACTGCTTTGCATGATTTATGAAAGTAGTGTTTGTAACTATGGGAAATTCACCTTACTTCTGAGTTTCAGGCATCAAATGGTATAACAATATACTTATTGCATATGTATGGCACAAAGTTGTTAAACCTAGGCCCTAGAATAGATTGATTTAAGTGTTTCTGTATCCCTGAGGATAATAAAACTCTTTTCTACTCCCAACATCTCAAACGCCTAGGAGAGGATTCTTAATGAAATTGAATTTTTATCTTTTTTTTTTTTTTTTTTTTGCTTTTTGGAGGGCAATTGGGGTTAAGTAACTTGCCCAAGGTCACACGGCTAGGTTTTTTTGTTTGTGTGTATTAAGTGTCTGAGGCCGGATCCGAAATCAGGTCCTGCTGTCTCCAGGGCCGGTGCTCTACTCATTGCGCCACCTAGCTGCCCCTGAATTTTTATCTTTCTAAAAGACTATGAAGTCAGAAAACAATTTTTGTTTCAAAAGCTTCCTGAATATGGAAAACTCTAGCTTCATCCTATAGTTCGTGTTTTGGACTAGAATGTTGGCCCCATTTTACTATTACAATTTTTTTAACCATTTTAAATTTCACCTCAACATGCTTACATGGGTTCTGGATAATGGACAATGCTTTCATGCTTTCCCTGTCACCAGCGGAGTGAAGCAGGGCAGTATGTTTGCTCCTGTGCTTTTTAGCATGATATTTTCAGTGATGTTGAATGCCTTCAACAAAGATGAAAATAACATCAAGGTCAGCTTCCATACTGATGCTAAAATGTTTAACTTGAAAAGGTTATAAGCCAAGACTAAAGTGGAGGAAGAGTTGGTGTGTGTGATTTTTTGTTCACTGATAATTATGTATTCAATGCAGCCTCTGAAGCTTGAAATACAACAAAGTATGGATCGATTCTCTGCTGCTTATGCTAATTTTGGCCTAACAGTCAACACCAATAAAATAGGTATGCATCAGCCAGCACCACACCATTAGTTATAGCAAATGGAGAAGTTTTGAATTCTGTGGATAAGTTCACTTACCTTGGCAGTGTACTTTACAGGGATGTACACACAGATGAGGAGATTGATACATGCATTGCCAGACCTATCTCAGTGTTTGGGAGGCTCCAAAAGAAAGTGTAAGAGAAAAGAGGTACTAGTCTGCCTAACAAACTGAAGGTCTACAGAGCCATTTTGCTGAACTCATTGTTGAATGCCTCTGAAACCTGGACAGTATACTAGGACCATGCCAGCAAACTGAATCACTTCCATCTGAGATGTTTTAGGAGGATCCTGCTGATGACCTGGCAAGATAAGGTGCCAGACACTGAGGTTCTTTTTTGAGCTGAACTGCCAAGGATTCAAACTGTATTGCAGAAAGCACAATTGCAGTGGGTTGGCCACAATGTTTGCATGCCAAACATACATTTGCCTAAAGGACTGTTTACAGAGAACTCACACAAGAAGAATTTTGAATTCAATTGTGAGACATGGGAGACACTGGCACAGAACTTCCCAGCATGGTGTGCCCACCTCAAAGAAGGCACTGTGCTCTTTGAGCTAAGTAGAAGTGCAGTAGCTCAAAAGAAACATGAGATGCACAAATTTAGACACATCTCCACTCCAAATGTTCCTACAGACTATATATGCCTGTGGTAGAACCTTACAAGCTCGTATTGGTCTGATCAGTCACAGCCGGACACCCTGTACCTTGACCTCAACATAATGATGCAAGATGGACAATGAACAACCAGTTATTAAAAATTGTGTGGGATCATTACCAACATTTCATCTACTCTCATTACCTCTATAAATATCATAGGAATAGAGGAATTTAAAGATTTCTTCTTTATTTCTGTAGCATTTGGAACCCTTTCCAGAATTTCTTCCTTACCATTAGTTTGATCGTCTGTTGGAACTAGATTGCCCCCCCACCCACCAAGAATTAATGTAATAGACCAGTGCTAGACTGTTGTAGCAGCATGGTATAGTTAGTACTAGAGTTGTAGTCAGGAAGACTTAAGTTTGAATCCTGCCCCTTGGCACTTGCTCACTGTGTAAACATGGACACATCAGTTATCCTCTGAGAATCTCCGTTTCCTCATTTATAAAATAGGAATGATAGTTCCTCTGCTTAGCTAGGTGGTGCACTTTATAGAGTGCCAGGCCTAGAGTCAAGAAGACTTATCTTCCCAAGTTCAAATGACCTCAGACACTGCCTATCTGTATGACCATGGGTAAGTGACATAACCCAGTGTGCCTCAGTTTCCTCATCTGTAAAGTGAGCTGGAGAAGGAAATGGCAAGCCGTTTGTTTGCCAAGAAAATCCCAAATGGTGCCACAAAAAGTTGGACATGTTTGAAAATGAATGAACAGCAATAACTCCTGTAGTACCTACTCCACAGAATTATGCTTTTGTTCAAATGAAATAATGTATGTAAAATACTTTTCAGGCCTTAAAGCACTCTATAAATATTAGTACCATCTCCCTATAATTTCTCAATCTAGCCATAGGTTCTTCCTGGCTTGCCAGTTGTTTTATGCAGCCAGGACCTATGGGTACCTTTTTCATATCAGGATAGACACCACCACAGCATTCTGTAAACTAGGAACTGTTTAACTCAGGGCAAGAAGCATGGAAAAAAAGCATGAAAGTCAACTTTTAAAAACAATTCATGAAAGTGTTATGGAAAAGATTTTGGGGAGAGATTTTGGAAGTCAAGATGGAAGGTTCTAGTACTAGAAAACCTCTGAGATCCTGCATAGGGAAAGACCTTAAGACACCAAGAGGCTGTTGCTGAGATCACCATCAAGGAGAGAATGGAGTGAAACCAGACTGGAGAGGAACTCTCACAGAGTGTTCATTCATTTCATTCATTGAAGGAGTAGAAATGCTGTTGGTGACATCTAAATTTTTGGTGCCCGATCACCCTGCCCTAGATATAGTTTTGATCAAGAGAGAGAAGCCTAGTCAGATATGTGGATATAACAATAGAAATGGTCTGTCATGTTTCACCAAACATCACTGTTCCAATGTTAGAAATTTTAAAATGAAAATACAATTCACATTGGACCATGATACTGAGTTCTACCTCCAGCCCCAGCAGTATTCACCAGAAGTGTAGAAATGGCATAGTATTCAGCTATTGCTCAGATATATATCTGGAAGGGAGGTAGGCTGACCTTCTGAAGAAGATGATACTTGAACTGAACCTTGAAGTTTGCCCACAAGGCCTATAGGTCAGGAGAAAATCTATTACATATGTGAAGGACTGTCTGTGCAAAATCAAGAGACATAAAATATAGTACAGGTGTCAGAAGATAGGCCATTTTGTAAGGGAATATTGCATGCATGAAGGACTGGGAGTGTGTAAACCTAGGTTGGAGATAGACTAAGAAGGACTTTAAATATCAAACAGAGGTGTTTATATTTTATCCTACAGACATTTGAGAGCCACAAGAGCTTCATGAGCAAGGTTGTGATGTGGTTAGACATATCCTTTAGCAATGTCAATTTGATAGCTGAGTGAAAGATGGATTAGAGAGAAGTGACACTAGAGGTAAGGACACCAATTCAGAGGCCTTAGTCATAGTCCAGATGAAAGAGGAGGATGATCTGAATTAACATGGTGACCATATGAGTGGACAGAATGAGCAGATGTGAAGGATGTGTTAGAAGCAATGACTTGGCAACCAATTGGGTTGTTGGGTTGTTGTTGTTGTTATTGTTGTTCAGTCATTCAATCATGTAGCCCCATGGACCACAGTGCACAGCACTCCAAGCCCTTCTGTTTTCCACTATCTCCTGAAGTTTATCCAAGCTAATGTTCATTGCTTCCATGATACGATCCACCTTATCTTCTACCATCCTCTTTTCCTTTTGCCTTCAATCTTTACCAAAATCAGGGTCTTTTCCAGTGAATCCTGTCTTCTCATCATGTGGCCAAAGAATTTAAGCTTCGGCTTCAATATTTGACCTTCCAGTGAATAGTCTGAATTAATTTCTTCAAATATTGACTAATTTGATCTCCTTGCTGTCCAACAGACTTTCAAAAGTCTGCTCTAGCAGCACAGTTCAAAAGTATTGATTCTGTGACATTCAGCTTCCCTTATACTTCAGCTCTCAAAACCTTCCCTTACTACTGAAAAAAAACAGAGCTTTGACTATATGGACCTTTGTCAGCAAGGTGATGTCTCTGCTTTTTAGGCTGCTGTCCATTTTTTCCATAGCTTTCCTTCCAAGGAGCAAGTGTCTTAATTTCATGGCTGTAGTCATTGTCTATAGGGAAACTAGGTGGTGCAGGGGATAGAGCACTGGACTTGAAATAGGAAGACTCATCTTCATGAGTTCAAATCTGGCCCCAGATGCTTTGTAGTGTGTGACCCTGGACAAGCCACTTAATCTTGTTTCCCTCAGTTCCTCATTTGTAAAATGAGCTACAGAAGGATATGGCAAACTACTCCCATATCTTTGCCAAGAAAACCCCCAAAAGGAGGTCACAAAGAGTCAGACATGGCTGAAAAATGACTAAACAACAACAGTCACCATCTGCAAGCTATCTTTGAGTCCAAGAATATAAAATCTAACAGTTTCCTTCTCTTCTCCTTCTATTTGCCAGTAAGTGAGGACTGGTGGCCAAGATCTTCAAGCCAGATCTTACAATCTCCTCTTTCATCTTTTCCAAGAACCTTCTTAAAAGTCTTTACTTTTCGCCATCAGAGTGGTGTCCTCTGCATATTTGAGGTTGTTGATTTTTCTCCCTGCAATCTTAATTCTGACTTTTGATTGAAACAACCTGGCATTTCACATGATGCACTCTGCATATAAATTAAACAAATAAGGTAACAGTATGCAGCCTTGTCATACTCCTTTCTTAATCTTAAACCAATCAGTTGTTCCCTATTTGACAGGTTCCTCAGGTACTCCTCTCTCTTTTAGGACTTGTCACATTTTGTTGTGATCCACATAGGCAAAGGCTTTAGTGCAGTCAGTGAAGAAATACATGTTTTGCTGAAACCCCCTTGCTTTCTCCTTCATCCAGTGAATATTGGCAATTTGGTCTCTAACTCCTCTACCTCTTCCAAAATCACCATGCTCTTCTGGTCATTCTAAAGTCACACATTGCTAAAACCTAGCTTGCAGGATATTAGGAATATACTATATACCTACCTAAAATACCTATAGGGATTGATATTTTTAAGAGTGAGATACAACAGAAAAAAAGAGGCTGGTAAATCTCTACAAGGTAATAACATAGAAACTGTGATTATTGGTTTTATTGATATGGAACCCAAATTGGTATTCTGAGGAATACAAGGACTAAAGAGGAGCTTAAGTATAAAGGCCATGAATGAAAGAATAAGTCTAGAATAGTCAGAGTTGGAAGAATAATTAAGAGAGTAAGGGAAAGATCCTTTTTAGAAAAAGGTATAGAAAATGACATTTTAAAAAATAAAAAAAAATAAGTTGAAGTATAACTACCACTTAAATGTTTAAATGAGAGGAAAAGAAAGGGAAATAACTAGATAAAAGCAAAGGGAAAAGACAAACTAATAAGTTAAGCAAAACTAAGTAAAAGGACAACAGATAGGAGTTGTGAAAGAGGAGGGAGCATGAGAGTGAAGCCTGAGTAAATGAACACAGGGTTGGTTTAAAGTAAATTAAGCTAAAATAATTGAAAAGATAAAGTATATTTAATAAGGAGGTGGTTAAAAATCTGAATTTTGAAAAAAATTAAAGACAGATAAAAATAACCATGTAACTCAATTTTAAATGTGAAAAAGAACATGGATAAGAAAACACAACCCCATAATTTGTGACCTGTTATACATTTTCAAAAGATATACACAGAATAAAAACAAGCAGCTGAGGAAAAAATTTACTGTGTATCAGATATCAGGTGAATCCAAAAAAGCAGGAGTTGCAGTTGTGCTATCAAATAAAGCAAAAAACATTCAAAATATAAAGGTGAAAAACAAGGAAGGAACCATAACAATCCAATATCAGTATTAAATGTTTATGTTCTAAATGCCTTAGCATCTGAATTCATAAATGATAAGACATAGACAGTTATACATTAGTGTAAGGAGATTTCAACATCTTTCTCTCAGTTTTTCATAAGTCTAACAGAAAGATAAACAAAAGGGAAAATATAGAATTGAAAAAATTCCTGGAGAAACTATAGCTAAAAGACTTATGGTATCTTCAAAATTGTACTATTAAAAAAATAAGAATATACATATTTCTCAGTACTACATGGACATTTTACAAAAACTTACCATGTAATTAGGGGACACAGTTATTGTAAACAAATGTAAAAAATGCGAAAATAGTGAACAAATACTTTACAAATTATAATGATAAAAGTGATCAGTTCAGGAAGCATAAGCTAAGACCAGAGACCCAAATGTAGACTTCTCAGTGAAATCCTAAATAATGAATATATCAGAGAACATATCATATAAATAATACTTCTGTTGAAAATGTTAATGATGAAACTACATACCCAAATTTCAATGATGCAACTAAAGGAGTCCCCAGGAGGAACATCCTCTCTCTACAAAAATAAATTAACAAAGTAAAAAATAGAGGATTAATGCTCTGAATGTGTACTTTAAAATTTAGAAAGCTAACAAATTTAGAATAAGCACAAAAGAAATACTTAAACTTAGAAGAGAAAGACATAAACTGGAAACAAATAAAACTATAGAAAAAGCTGGTTCTCAGAAAAGTGGTAAAATTGGTAAACCTTTAGGCAGTCTGATTTTCAAAAGAAGTCAGGAAAAATATACTAAAAAGTTGAAGGTGTTCTCTTTTGAAAAGAAAAACAATAAAAAGATGTGCATGGCAGAAGCTTGGACGAGAACAAAGTTGCTGATACATTAATTGGGACCTCAGACTCCACAGTTGCGGGGGAAAAAGGCAAAAGGCTTAAAAACCTAATCTCTGGCATGGCTAAAGAATGAAAGCCCTAACCTTGTCTGATTCTAACAGGCCTCGTGGCAACCTTAGAGCAACAGAAACTTTGTAAGAGTCCCTCATGACAGCAGCTGTACAACAGGTTTTGAACAAGTCTAGTGCAGTGTTTAGTGAAATGAAAGGGTTTGGGTTTTATGCTTGAGGTTGGCATTCTACCAATGAAAGAAACCTTTTGTTTTTCCTTCTGGTTAAGTGTCACAAACTGGTTAAAATAAATAACATTTCCCCTTAGTTTTCTTCCTTCAGCAATTCATTTATTCTTTAGCAAAGCATTTGTTAAAATGCCTTAAGTGCTTTTACTGTAGACTGCTAATAATAATAATGGTTTGCCCCCAAGCAATCTATTTGTGTGGAGAAAAGCCAGATAAACTTTCTTTTAAAAACTCTTTAACATATCAGAATACTATCTTGCAAAGCACCTTTACTGCCATTAGGTATTTACTGAGCTTTTGCTTAGGGAGCTGGTAAAGTGCCCCCACTAGTTCTGTGCTGCAGATTTGGCTCCATGTAGTGCCATTGATTAGTTATCAGGACATGATTAATAAGTAACTTTAGGTAGTGCAAAGCACTCAACATTCTTTTTTTTTTCTGAAGATGACCTAAAAAAATCACTTACAACTGGCATTCATCCCATGTATTGCACAATTCAGTGAAAGAGCAACAGACAGACAGACAGGCCAAAAAAAATCAGTTGAACAGTGCTTAAGCAATTCTTTCTAGTGGCTGTTATCACTGCTGCTGGACTTTAGAACATTTAACTTTAGCAAAGTGTTTGCATTTAATTAGAAATTTGCAGCACAGTAGCTATCAATATTGAATCCAAATTGATTCCACTTTCTACACAATGATTGCTTCCTTGAAGCTAATTAAAAAGGCACATAACAAAATGACTCATATAAATTTTAAAGCAAGATAAACAGTATTCCCTGGAGACCAAAATAAAAGTAAATATCATACATCCTGGTCATTAGCTAGAACTTTTCCCCAGCTCCACAGGCTTTGTGATGTAAGGCATGTTTCAGTGTTATCAGACTTGATCCACTTTGTTGCCATGTGTGTGTGTGTGTGTGTGTGTGTGTGTGTGTGCGCGCGCGCGCATATGTGTGTGTACTCCCTTAAAAAAAAAAGGTGAATGAATATTTCCCTGAACAGGTCAGTTCTTAAAGAAACAATATGCTTGCTGCTTTTCTCTTTCATAATCCCAAAAGCATGTCAAGTTAAGCAGTGTGATAGAAACTAAGACTCATTCTGTGCAACTCTTCAGCCTTTGTATGCTGTACAATAAGATGTCCTTAGAGTGTAAAGAAAGAATAAAATGGCATATGGAACTTTCTACTTAAAATCTGGGTATGACTTTCTGAAATGAAGCAGCGCTGCCTGCATATATCAACAGCCTTATAAAGACCAGTGAAAATTAAGTTGGAAAAGAGAAATTGGCTCTTATAAGTTTTCAGTGTAACATAGAAAAAAAATTGTAAGCTTCATGGGTTGTAGCATTTCTAGATGTGCTTTACAAAATGTGGTAAAAAAAATCTAGTAGGTTAAAAATAAAGTATTAAGCTTTGTTGAAAATGAGGATTTCTTTGTAACTAAAGATGAGATTACTGGTTTGAAGGTTAGGGAAAATAGAGATTTCCATAAGATAAATTTTCTACAGCCTTTTGCTTTCCTTATTCATAGAATCCCTCTCCAACTGGAACATAATTTCACCCCTGGCCAAGGTTCAGCCAAACAGAAAGGGGCCTCAACTAACACTTTTGTCTAGTTGTTCAGAGATTTTACAACCCCTGGTTTAATATTTCAAAGTGCCGAAATCCAGAATGATGCTGCAGTCACAATGAAAATAAATTCCCCACTAAATTGTGTGTGGGGGGGGAAGTAGAGTAATTCACAGTAAACTTGATTTGATTGAATTCATTTCTCTGGGAGTTCAGTGACCCTCAGAAAAACACTAAACTTTCATAAGTGTTCAGTTTGGATGTGCAAACTGGAGTCATCAAATAACCATAGTATATACTCCAAAAAACATATGCTCTTCTGGGGGTGGGGGAGAAGGAGGAAAGGCATTCTAGATTAGGACAAGCAAGTGCATTAAATCCACTCCAGACTTCCCTGATGAATCAGTCCCTATGGGTACTAATTTAGTTCATAGGAGTTTGCACAGTCTACCCTAGATTGGAACAACTTTAGAATTTATTGACCCCAGACATAGCCAATACTTTGGTCAATGTAATTCAGGATATGTTCTCCAGAACACTAATGTGTTACCAAGGTCTGATTTATTCCTAACCTGCAGTTCCCTAGAGGATTCAGAACTAACCATAGTCCTTGGAGGAATAAATTGAAGGCCCTAAGCCTGCTGCACTAGTTAGTATTCATATAATATTGTAGGGGAAACCAAATAATTGGTGATCATTTATTAAGCACCTGCTACATGTCAGGCACTGGCAAAGATAAATAATCTTTTCACTCAAAGAGCTGATGTTCTCTTGGGGGAGATAATGTGTATGTAGTTTAGTATCAAAAGTATCAAAAGAATGAAACTATGTAAAATACTTTGAAAACCTTAAAGCATTATACAAATGCTAGCTATCATTATTATCATTATTAATTACTTTAATGAATAGATGCACAATGAGTACATGGTATTTTGGGGGGCAAAGTCTTCCTATAGAAGTTGTTACTTAAATGTAGTTTTGAAGGAAATAAGGGATTCTAAGAGGTGAAGGGAAGGTGAGAAGGCATTCCAAGAGTGCGGGAGGGCCAGGGCAAAGGTGTGGAGATAAGAGATGGAATGTCATAGGTGAACAACATCAAGAAGGCCTGTTTGGATGGACCAAATAGTGCACAAAGGAAAATAATGGAATAAGGTTAGAAAAATAAGTTTTGGTTAGATCATAAAGGGTTTTAAAAGATAAACCAGCAATAGGGAACCATTCTAGTTTATTGAGTAGTAGAATGACATGATCTGGCATACAGATTAGGAAACGTCACTTTAGTAACTATGTCAAGAATATATTGGAATGAGGAAATATTTGACGCATCAAGACCAAGTAAGAGATTATTGCAATAGTCCAGGCAAGAGATGATAAGGGCCTGAGCTAGGATAGTGGTTGCATGAGTGGGGAAAAAAGGAACAAGTATGAGAGGTATTGTGGAGATAGAAATGACATTTAGCAACTTATTCACTGTGTGGAATGAGGGAGAAAAAGGTTGTGAACTTGGGTAACTGGAAGGATGCTCATGTTCTCAACAGAAATATAGAGTTGAGGGGGTGGCTATTTGGCACAGTAAGTAAGAGCGCCGCCCCGGAGTCGGGAGGACCCAGGATCAGTTCCAGCTTCAAAAAATTAGCACCCACACATAAAAAAATGACTAGCCATGTAACCTTGAGCAATTTACTAAACCCCAATTGCTTTAAAAAATATAGAGAGAGTTGAAAAGTGAGTAAAAGTTGAGGAAGTACAAGCAACAGGTATGGACAACTTCCCCAGAACTTTTATTTAAATATTGCATGATGTGGAGACCCCAGGGCACAAGGGCACAGCACTTCAACATAAATATGGATGTGCCCTTGGTTCTCTGCTAAAACTGACTAAACTATCTAAAACCAAATTGTGACTATTTTCTATAGCCATGCACATACATATCTTGATAAACAAATAGGTTTAGACCTAAGATCCACTAAGGTAATATTTATTCTTGGACACTGTAACATATAGATATCATCTGCTGAATCTAAGAATATTGTCTGAATTGTTTTTAAAACTTGAAAACATAAGGTAAATTCTACTAAAGTAATCCTCTGACAGCAGCCTAAGAGACTATTCCAATTCTTTTGTTGTACTGGAATTTTTCTATCAAAAAAATACTTAAAATAAGTTCTTGGTTGTCCTACTTGCACAGCAGACAGCAGAAACAGCTTTATAGCAGAAATGCCAGAGGGCTCAAAAGCACAGGAAAACAGGATGTAAATAGACCAGTATGAATTCAATTAGAGCCACACCCATAAACTAACAATTTTTAGCTGAAAACCCAGGGCACAAATGCAGAGCATACAGAAAAAAGTCTCCCAGGTATTACAGCTTCATCCATGCTGATACCTAAAAGCAGGATAGTTGCATGTGTTATCCAGAATAACCTAGCACTGGCAAATTAATTGTCACTTGTGTCCCCATTTGCTGGTAATGGTTATTGGAAAGGAAAGTATTTTGTGATTCAAGAACTAGAATGTTCCTTCAGGACCTTGAACTCTAAAGGTTCTGCCCCCTTACAATCTGAAATTCTTTCTTCATATAGTCCTTTGTTTCAATTTTAGTGATTTTTCTGTGACTAATCTAAGCTGGTCAGGTTGTGAGAGACAGTGGATGAGAATTGAATCCATTAGAGACTGAGATAAACATAAAAATCATAGATACAACATTTGGGAGGCATAGCTAGACAATAGTGCATTAGAAAAAGATCTGAAGGCTTTAAGCTCATTATGAGTTAATAGTGGTATATAGCAACCAATAAAACTATTACAATCTTAGGATACACTAATGAGGTATATTATCCAATGATAATACAGTGCCCTGGTCAGGCCATATACAGTGTATTGTTCAGTCTTAGTTATCTCATTTTGGAAAAGATTATCTACTCCACCATCTTGGCTCCGCCCCCTCTGGAAAAGATTATCAAGAGAATTGAGAAAACATCCAGGGTAGTGAAGGTCTTTAAGATTGTACCACATGAATTTTCCTTGAAAGAACTGGAGAAATTTAGCCTTGAGTAGGGAAAACTTAGAGGGTATATGATAGTTATCTTCAACTATTTAAAAGAGGTATGAATCATACAAAAAATAAAAGAATGATTCAACACTAGGAAATATTAGCATAATTAATCATAAATAGCAAAATCAGCAAAAATCATATACTTATTTAAATAGATGCAGAAAGTTATATTAACAAAATACTGTATTTGTTTATAGTAAAAACTCAAAAATGCATAGGCAAAGAGGGGCCTTTCTTGGGCAAATAACTAAAACCAAGAGCTAGCATTTTTTGCAATGCAGAAACACTAACTGCTTTCCCAACACAAATAGATATAAATTAGGATATAGTTGAAAAAGAAGGGATAATATAATATCCTAGTATTCTTATGAAAAATTTTGAGCAGGTGGTAGCTGTGGCAGAGAGAGCTCCAGTACCAAGGGCTGGTAAGAGGACTGAGGGCCAGGGCAGGAAAAACCCAGGCAAAAAGAGATTTCAGAGGATCCCCATACTAGCACTGAGAACCAGAACAGTTACTATTGAGGTCATAAAATGTTGAAGTCAGGGAACCATGAAATACTGAGGTTTAAGGTTTAAGGTTTAGGAGTGCTCAAGACCCCAAAATGCCAACATGCCAGGTTCTGCCAAATGAATTAAACTCAAGTTTTCTCTCAGCCAAAGTAAAGCAAAATTTTTTGGTTTTTTGTTTTGTTTGGTTTGGTTTGGTTTTGCTTTTTTAAAGCAAAGTTTATTAAAGGTTCAGCATAATGGGTAGACTCTTAAGGAGCATAGGTGACTGTGACACTGGTATTGGATAAGTGGACCAGAATAATCTGATACAAAGTGAGTCTCCACTAGATAATTCTCAGCCCCTTCATGGAGGTAAGATGGGTCTTATATACAGAAAGTTTGTGGGAGGAATCTAGGGGTGGTCTAGGAAAGGAATTTGGGGAGGGTCTTCAGGAGGAATGAAATGAGGTCAGACTCCAGTAATGAGAGATAAAGAGTGGAAAATAGCTGGAGGCTACCTGGAGATGACAGACAATGAAGAGCTAGGCTAGTTTAAGGGTAACAGATTTGGGCATAGATATTTTGGGAGGATCAAGGGTGGGGAGTAGCTGGACAATAGAGGGCTAGGCTAGTAACAGAGATTTGGGCCTAGCTATAATGAAAGGCTTATGGCCTCAGGCAAATGTCTTATGTGGGAAGATTCAAGGAGAGCTCAAAGGGGTTCCCAGAGCCTGTACCTCATCATTACCATCTGGCAACTTTGTCACCCATTACCCAATGCCAGGTCACAATTACAGAGCAGAAAGGAATAATCTCAAGGGAGAAGTGGTACTACCTGTTTAAGGATCAAGGAACAAGTTCCAGAAACATGTGACTCTGAGACCAAGAGCAGAGTGAGGAGTCAATTCTAACCTATACCTCACAATAAGACTATAATGAAATAAAACCAGGGCAGGAAACCAAAACCAAGAGGGAGCCAGCAGTTGAGGCACTGAGCCTACAGAACCTTCCAGTAGACTAACTGTGATTGAATCCAGCAGCAGTTTACAGAAGCTCAACCATACACAAGGCAACATAACCAAACCTATGCCAGACACTTGCAGAGTAAAGATCTGGAGGGCAATGAACCAACCACTCCCCAGATCACACTACTCTGGATGCACCTAAGGCCCCCAGACTAAGCTATGAAAACAGAACGACATAAAAAGATAGAAGCTCAGGATCTCCAGCTGGGGGCGGAGCCAAGATGATGGAGTAGAAACAGCTCATCCAAGCCACTCTGCCCCCAGATTCCCCCCAAACTATGTAAAAGGGGACTCTGAACAACTTCTGGAGCCCCAGCACCCACAGAACGACACAGAGAAGCTAACCTCCCACTGAGGACAGCCCAGCAGCCCTGTAGGAAGGACCAGCGCAGCGCTCTGGGAGCTGCCAGTGCGCAGTGCGCAGAGCGTGGGGAGCCGAACTGAGCGCCGAGGTTTTAGCCCCAGGGAGGCAGGTCCAGCAGCCGGCTAGAGAGACCCCAGAACACCAGCAGCTGTGGCAACTCCAGAATTATCAACATAGACATGCCTAGGAAAAAGTGAGAGGTTAGTGTCCTATGGATTTTGGGACCAGTATTTGGGGAATGCGTCAGCTCCCTCCCCTGGGGGCTAGAAGCCACTGAGGAGACACTTCATTTTGTAGTTTTCAGAGGCAGCTCCAGCTCCTGGCCTGCAAATTGTAGGGAGATCCAGCAATCAGTCTTGGGGGGTAATCGCTCTTGCTTTAACCTCCCTGGATCTGGATTGTGATCTAGGGTGGAATCTGTGGGTGGGTTTACAGCTTGCCAGAAACGGAAGTTGCCCCCCACACGTTCGGGATGAAAATTCCTCTATCTGGCCTTAAAGCCATAGTGTGGCAGCAAGCCCAAAAGTCAAGTAATTAAGTGGCAACATGCCAAGGCAAAGGAAACAGAAAAATGCAACCCTAGACTCCTATTTTGGGGGCATAGAGCTGGAAAAGGACTGTGAGGTCAGAAGTCCTGCTCCAAAAGCCCCAGGGGAAAACATGAGCGGGTTGCAGGCCATAGAGGACCTTAAGAAGGACTTTAAAAATCAAATAAGAGAAGTGGAGGAAAAATTGGAAAGAGAAATGAGAAGGATGCAGGAAAAGTATGAAATGAGGGTCAACAGCCTGACTGAGGAAAACAACACCTTAAAAAATAGACTAACTCAAATGGCAAAGGAGGCCCAAAGGGGCAATGAGGAGAAGAATGCCTTAAAAAGTCGAATTTGCCAGATGGAAAAAGAATCTCAAAAGTTCACTGAGGAGATTCATTCCTTCAGAGTTAGACTGGAGCAAATGGAAGCTAATGACTTTATGAGAAATCAAGATGCTGTTAAGCAGATCCAAACAAATGAAAGATTAGAAGGCAATGTGAAATATCTCATGGGAAAAACCACTGACCTGGAAAATAGATCCAGGAGAGACAATTTAAAAATCATTGGACTACCCGAAAGCCATGATCAAAGAAAGAACCTAGAAATCACCCTTCAAGAAATTCTCAAGGAAAATTGCCCTGATGTTTTAGATCCAAAGGGCAAAATAGAGGTTGAAAGAATCCACCAATCACCTCCTGAAAAAGATCCCAAAAAGAAAACTCCCAGGAAAATTATAGCCAGGTTCCAGAATCCCCAGATCAAGGAGAAAATATGACAAGCAGCCAGGAAGAAACAATTTCAGTATTGTGGAAACACAATCAGAATAGCCCAGGACCTGGCAGCTTCTACACTGAGGGATCAAAGGGCATGGAATATGATATTCCAGAGGGCAAAAGAACTGGGAATGAACCCAAGGGTCACCTACCCAGAAAAACTGAGTATTTTGTTTCAGGGGAAAATATCGTCATTCAGTGGAATAGAGAACTTTCAAGCATTCTTGAGGAAAAAACCAGAATTGAATAGAAGATTTGACATCCAGACACAAGAAGGAAGAGATGCCTGAGAAGGTAATCAGGGAAAAGAAATCAAAAGGAACTTATCAAAGTTGAACTATTACATTCCTATATGGAAAAGCAATAACTGTGACTCATGATATCTTTCTTACTATGAAAATAATGGAAGAAGGGTGTGTGGTCATATGAATACATATGTGAATGTGTGTGTAGATAGTTACAGTTATATATGGATAGAGGGCATAGGTTGAATTTGTTGGGAAGGGAGAATACTCAAGGGATGAAATTATGAGGTGAGAGAGGAAAGTGGCAAGAGGAGATGGGGAGAGACAGGGTAGGGTAAACTATCTCATTTAGAAGAAGCAAGGGGAAGTGGTTGCAAGGGAGGAGGAGAATAGGAAGGCAAAAAAGGCAAAACCACATTCTCATTGAATTTGGTTCAGGGAGAGAATGACATACATACTAAATGGGATATCTCAACCTGCAGCAGAATAGGGGGAAGGGGGATGAGAGGAGGGATGATGGATGGGAGGGCATCCTTGGGGGGAGGGGAGGTTGGAAGTACCTACTATAGAAGAGGGGCAGGATCATGTAGGGAATGGACCAGGTGGGGGGTGGGATGAGTGGGAGGGAATTATAAGCAGCCTTGTACAATATATCTACTATGATAATGTTTTGCATAGCTAGGCATGTACAACATATACTGAATTACTTATCTCCCCAGAGGGAATGGGTGACATGGGAGGAAGGAAATGGATCTGAAATTCGAGGTCTTAACATTAAATGTTTCAAATATATATAAATACTATTATTAATACTCTTTTGCTTATAATTGGGAGATAAGATGTGCAGGCATTGGGACATAAAAATTCACCTTCCTCTAATGGAAAAGTCGAAGGGGGTGTGGGAGAAGGTATGGGAGAGAGCAGATTGGAGGAAGCAATATCTTGTGGGACTGCTATTCTGGGAGGTTGGGTAGGGGAATAACAGGGGGGAAATGATTGAAACTCAAAATCTGGCAGAAATGAATGATGTAAAACAGAAGTTAATAAAGCATTTGTTTAAAAAAAAAAAGATAGAAGCTCAGGTCAGACACCTCCCCTGGAAGTGAGCAGAGTCCAACACTAACACAAAATCTGAAGTCAAGAAGTAGTCTAGAAAAATGAACAAACAAGCAAAAAATATATATATATCCTAGCCATAAAAATCAGCTATGCTTACAGGAAAGATCCAGACACAAACATAGGAGACAGTCACTTAAAAACATCTACAAGCAAAGTTTTAAGGAAAAAAATGAAAATTGGATACAAGTTCAACAAGAATTCCAAGAATGATTTTTTTTTTAAAAAAACAGCCCCAAAAATATCGATTAAGAGTAGCAGAGGAGATTGGGGCTACAGTAGCGCCGCAGCCATGGCTATCTGGTCCCCCATGGCCATGGGCCTCAACAAGGACCACAAGGTTACGAAAAATGTTTCGAAGCCAAGGCACTGCTGCTGCTGTGGGCGCTTGACCAAACACACAAAGTTTGTGAGAGATATAATCCGGGAGGTATGTGGATTTGCCCCTTATGAAAGGAGGGCCATGGAATTGTTAAAAGTCTCCAAGGATAAGTGAGCCTTTAAGTTCATCAAAAAAAAGGGTGGGAACTCACATCTGAGCCAAGAGGAAGAGTGAGGAGCTCAGCAATGTCCTAGCTGCCATGAGGAAGGCTGCTGCCAAGAAGGACTAAACTGGACTCTGCCAACCTTCCCCACTTACCCAATAAAGATTTGACAAATAAAAAAAAAGAGTAGCAGAGGAAAATTGGGAAAAGAAATGGGAGCTATATAAGAAAATTATGAAGAGAAAATTAACAGCTTGGTAAAAGAGGTACAACAAATACTAAATAAAATAATTCCTTAAAAATTAGAATTAACCAAGTAGAAGCTAATGACTACGTGAAATATCCAAAAGCAATAAAAGGAAGAGACTGAAAATCAAATAGAACATGTGAGATATAGGAAAAAACACTGACATAGGAAAAAAGTTGGTAGAGAGATAATTTAAGAATCATTAGACTACCAGAAAGTCATGAAAAAAAAAGAGCCTAAACATCATATTTTAAGAAATTATAAGGGAAAGTTACCCAAACTTTTGAGAAGGGAAGAAGGTAAAAAAGAGAAGGATGAATAAATAGAAGAATATAGGATAGAGGGAAATACACATTTAGCTATTATACCCGTAATTAATGTGAATAAGATGAACTTACCAATAAAATGGAAACAGATAACAGAGTGGATTAGAAGCCAGAATTCAAAAATATGTTATTTATAAGAAACCTTTGAAACAGAAGGCTATATATAAAATTAAAATTGGGAGCAAGAGCAGACTCTATTATGTTTCAGGCAAAGCATAGGTAGCAATTATGGTTGCTGAAGAAGTAAAAGCCAAAATAGACCTAATTAAAAGAGACAAACAGGAAACTACATTTTGCTGAAAGATAGCATAGAAAATGAATTAATGTCAATATTGAACATATATGTTAAAATTAGCTTAGAATTCAGATTCTTGAAGTAAAATTTCAATATGTTTCAAACAGAAATAGAAAGAAAAGATATAATAGGAGGGGAAGCTCAGTTTTTCAGACCTAGATAAAGTTAACTATAAAATAAACAAGAAAGAAGATAAAGAGATCACTAGAATTTCAGAAAATTTAGATGTGAAAAAACTTTACAGAATATTGAATGGGAATAGAAAAGTATATACATATTTTTCATGGTACCTTCCCCAAATTGACCATGTATTAAGGCATAAAAATCCCACAAATGAATGAAGAAAAGCAGAAATATTAAATGCATCTTTTCCTGACCATGATGTAATAAAAATTACCTATAATAAAGGACCTTGGAAGCATAGATTAAAAAATAATTGGGAACTAAATAACCTAATCCTAAAGAAGGGGTCAAGGAAAAAAATCATAGTAATAATCAATAATTTCATTAAAGATAATGACAACAATGACACAACCATAACAATATGTGTAGGAGGCAGCCAAAGCAGTACTTATGGGAAAATTTATGTTTCTAAATGCTTATGTCAGAGAGAAAGAAAGAGGGAGGGAGGGGACAACAAGACAGAGAATTGCTCATGCATCTTTAAAAAAAATGGAAAAATATTAACCCCCAATTAAACACCAAAACAGAATTCTTGAAAATCAAAGGAGAGATTAATAAAATTGAACATTTTAAAAAGCCATTGAACTAATAAATAAAACTAGAAAAAATTTAAAAACAATGAAATTAAATAATCATTGGCTAATTTGATTAAAATAAAGAAAGAAGAAATACAAATTACCAGGATCAAAAGTGAAAATGATTGATTCACAGCCAGTGAAGCTGAAGTAAAAACGATTAGAAACTATTTTTCCAGTATAACCAACAAACCAAATGAAATAGCCAAATATTTGCAAAAATATAAATTGCCTAGATTAACAGAATAAAAAATAGAATTCTTAAATAACTGTAGCTTAGATGACGAAATAGAACAAGCCATAAATGAACTTTAAGGGAAAAACCTGTGGATTAGATGGATTTACAAGCAAATTCCACCAAACCTTTTAAGTACATTAAATTCTAATACTTCGTGGACTGTTCAAAATAGATCAAGAAAGAATCCTACCAAATTCCTTCTGTGACACAGTTATGGTTTTTATAACTAAACCAGGAAGAACCAAAACAGGGAGGAGATAGATAGATATACCAATTCTCCTAATAAATGTCGATGCAAAAAAAATTTTAATAAAATGCTAGAAGGAAGATTACAGTAAATATATCACAAAAATCATACACTGTGACCAGGCTGGTTTAATACCAGGAATGTGCACTGATTCAATATTAAGAATAAGTGAACATCAAAGAAATAAATGAAAAAAGTAAAGGAAATTTGGCAGTGCCAGATCTTAAACTATACTACAAATCTATAATCATCAAAAAAAAAAAAAAGTGATCCTAGATGAGAAATAGAATGGTTGACCAATGGAAGAGATTACGTACATAGTAGCAAAGGAGCACAACAACCTAGTGTTTGACAACCCCAAAATCTCAACTATTGGGGCAAAACCTCACTATTTGACCAAAACATCTGGGAAAACTGGAAAATAATCTTGCAGAAACTAGGAATAGACCATCTAGGTCATAGACATCTCACATTGTGTCCAAGATAAATTCAAAATGTGTGCATGATTTAAACATAGTTATATTGTAAGCAAATTAGGAGAGCATAAAAATTACCCATCAGATCTATGAATAGTGAAATAATTCATGATAAACAAGAGAAGTTTACAGTCAACAAGATGGATTGTTTTGATTATATAATTTTTTTTTTCTGCACAAACAAAACCTATGCTGCCAAAATTAGAAGAAAAGCAGAAAATTGGTGGGAAATCTTTGCAACAAGTTATTCTAATAAAGTTCTCATTTCTAAAATATATTGAGAACTGAGCCAAATTTATAAGAATAAGAGCCATTATTAAATCAATCAATTGTCAAAGCATATAAACAAAAAGTATCAGAAGAAGAAACCCAAGTAATCAATATGTCATATAAAAAAATACTCTAAATCACTAAAAGAAAAATGAAAATTAAAACAATTCTAAAGTACCACCTCATACTCATCAGATTGGCTAAGGTGACAAAAAAAAAGTAAAGCTAATAGAGGAAATGTTGGAAAATAGCTATATTAATACACTATTGGTATAACTCTGAGCTCGTCCAACCATTCTGGAAAGCAATTTGGAATTATACCCCAAAGTCTATTGAACTTTTCCTATCTCTTGACCCATTAGTACCATTACTAGGTCTGCATCCCAAGAAGATCAAAGAAAGAAGAAAAGGACTCATCTGTACAAAATGTATATGTATGTATGTGTGTGCATGTACATACATATACCTATGCCTATATGTGCATATGAAAGCTCTTTTTGTGGTAACAAAGAATTGAAAACTGAGGGGATAGCCATCACTTGGAGAATGACTAAAAAAAGTTATAGTATATGAATGTCATGGAACAGAATTGTGCTGTGAGAAATGATGAAGGGAATGGTTTTAGGAAAACCTATATGAACTTCTATGAACTAATGCAAAGTGAAGTGAGCAGAACCAGGAGAACAATTTATATAGAACAGCAATATTGTCAAAAACAAAACAGAACAAGGGGCAGCTAGGTGGTGCAGTAAGTAGAGCTCCGGCCCTGGAGTCAGAAGGACCTGAGTTCACATCCAGCCTCAGACACTTAACACACACACAAAAACCTAGCCGTGTGACCTTAGGCAAGTTACTTAACCCCAATTGCCCTCCAAAAAGCAAACAAACAAACAAACAAACAAAAAAACTGTGATAGACTTACTAACTTATCAATATAATGATCCACCACAATTCCAAAGAACTCATAATGAAAAGAATTGTTCATCTCCAAATACAGAATTCATGAATTAAGAGTACAGATTTTTCTTTTTTTTTCTTGCCTTTATTTGGAACATGGCTAATGTAGAAAATTGTTTTGCATGACTTCATTTTTTGCCTTTTCAATGGCTACAGAGAGGATAGGAGAAGGGGAACTTTTGGAACTGAAAATTAAATTAAATTAATAGATCTAGGACCTGTAATTCACACCCTCAATTAGACATAGTTTCAAGTCCTTTCATTTCCTTATAAGAAATCTAAGTGAAACTTGAATTCAGCCTATGGGTTGTATCTGGGAGAATTATAGGATCATTCATAAAACTAAATTGAGACTTGAAAGCCCCCATGGAAGTGTTTTTCTTCCCTTGCCAGTTAGTGCCATAGTCAATACAATATAGACCCCTAAACTTTTCCTCCTTTTTTCCATCCCTCTCCACAGACCTCCAGTAACACTACATCCACAGACAATGGAATCAAAATCACTTAATAAAAAAGAAAATCAGGTTTACAAAATATCATCACCTTTGGTGGGTATGAAGATATACAGAGCTGGGCAGTTTTCAGCCTAAATGGAAGGTGGAAGGAGAAGGGAAGAGAGTCCACTATTGATTTGGCCCTTCCTCGAGTTGGTTTGCTGCTCACCTTTAGGCCTGCCACAATAAAGCAGACAATAAAGTCTGCTTCCCCAAGAAGAGGCTAGTTACTTTCCAGCCCAGTGAAAAGTCTCTGCCCTTCTTCCCAGGCCCCATGGCTGTCTCTCCCACTTTTCTTCCCCTTTTTATGCTATATCCTTGTCTCAGGTTTCAAGCATTGTCCTTACCTCTTCTGCCCAGCCTCCTCTTCTCCCAGTAGAAGCTTGGAGGAGTTCCAAAGAAGCATGAATAATCATTGTTAGGAAAAGAGCTTTCTCCATTCTGTTGGTGAAATGGGATGGGGACTTTGATTAATTGAAAGATATATTGAAGTTGTATTAATTAATGAAGCAATATACAAATATATTCCTGAAATATCCTAGAACTCAGGATAAGATTAAATATGAAAATGATTTGCACAGAAAGCTAAGATGTGATCTATAAGTGAGGTTGACAGGCCCCATAATCCTTACTGCATATGTTTATGATGGAATGAGATGTTTCACAGAAGATCCAGATATAAAGAAATGAAAATTCTAGAAAAAAGATCAGAGAAAGAAAACATAGTAAGGAAGTATCTAGAAAATGACAACTGTAGGAAATTATATTAGATGAGACAGAAGAGAGGAAGAAGGATAAGAGTGGAAAACACTGAAGAATGATGTTTGTTTGATCACATTTTATAGACTTAGAAGTATTCATCCCTGTTTTATATGCAACAGCCACTTATACAAAAGTTTAACAAAGGTGTTAAACTTTATTATCCTATTTCTACTTCCCTCTTGATGCCACATGCCACTTTCTTCAAAGTAAGACTATAGATATTTAAAAATATATATTTCAGCTTTAAATGCTAAGTCAAAGTGGTATGTATTTGCACATTATTTTCCATCTGGAAACATCCTAAAGTTCTTAGGCTAACTTTAAAGAAAAAAAATTTTTTTTACCAGCTTTAAAAATGATATTCACCTTTTGGTCACATTTTCAATTCATAGTATACGGATAAGTCACTTTACTGCAAGTCTCCAATTGACATTTCCTTTGTATGCAAATACTGAAATGATTTTATTTAATAAAAAGGTACATCTCCTCTGTGGATTTTGAATTTCTGTTATTAAATATTTATATTTTTCAAATGTCTTTATTTAATTGAGTGAGGTTCTTGGTGCCATTTCAAAATAACCTCAGCTGGTAGGTGTAATGACTTATGAAAGATCTGACCTTTAGCATTTTAAAGTTCTATTCATCTGTATATTTCTTCTGTGTTCATTTAGTCTTAATTTGTATGCCTTTGTGCAATGTGGCTTAATGGGTATATGTTTTTGGCACAGCGTTTATTAACACAAAGAAAATATCTATAGGTACTTATTGCTCTCCCCTGTAGAGTGTCTTCTGGTTATTTTTAACTCTGCCTGCATCTCAGGTATGAAAATGAGAAAATGCTTTATATATGGCTCATCCATGTTTGCACAGTCCCGGTTCATACTCATTAAGTATTAGCGGAATAAACCCTAGTTCTACTAAATCCCAGTCTAAGGCTCAGTCTTTCACTTCTCACTGCCTTGCATTTAGAAAGTTTTATCATTTTCTTTTTACTTAAGTAGAAATATGTGTTTTTTTTCCATTTTTTGCTATTCCTTTTAGAGAAAATCAAATGTAAAGTTTATGGTGATATAGCTAAATTGACATATTGTTGTATATTTTAATATGTTTGGGTTGTCAAGGTAAATAATCATTTGCCTGGCATGTCTTAAGCAAAATTCTGCATGAAGGAATAAGAAATGGAACAAATAATACCTGGAGGTTTATTCTAATATTGTGATTTAATGATAATTTTTTCTGTTGAAATATATAAATGCATGCTAATGTTTATGAATTAAAGTGATTTTGATAATGTTTAGAAAAATAGGAATTTTAAATAGGCCATTCATAATTTATCTTTAAAGTTTCACTTAGAATTAATTATTGCCCCTCCTTGTTTTTATAGTTTACACAAATCATTGTCCCAAGAAGAAAGTCTAAAGGATCAATTTAACTGTACTCTTAGTACCTATGAGGATGCCTTAAAAAACAGAGAGGATATTGTTTCCATCACTCATCAGCAAAATGAAGAACTGGCCATCCAGCTGCAGCAAGCCCTAACAGAGAGAGCAAACATGGAATTACAGCTTCAGCAAGCTTTAGAGGCCTCCCAAGAGGCCAATGAAAAAGTTCAAAAGTAAGTAAAATGATTTTGTTTTTTAAAAAATGCTGTCATTTGGCAGTCAGACAAGGCATTCTTCATGCTGTTTGCCTTGTTTAAAAAAAAAGGTAGATTGGGCAAAATAGTCAACTTTCCTAGTTTATATCTTTTGTCCATTCGTAGTTTTAAAATATTTTCTTAGGATCCCTTTGGAAACCATCACTACTACTTAGAACAAGGTATCTTATAATAATATTATCATTTATAATAACAATAACTAACATTTATATGGCACTTTAAGGTTTGAAAAGGTCTTTACAAATATTATTTTATCTTCACAGCAGCCTTAGGAGGTAGGTGCTATTATTGTTCCCATCTTACAGATGAGGAAACTGAGGCATGGAGAAGTTAAGTTACTTGCCCAGGGTCACATAACTAGTCTGATTTTGAGCTCAGGTCATCCATCTTGCCTATATGTCCAGCACTCTATCTATTCTCCCACTTGGGTAGAAAAGCATCTCAATTTCATCAGTAGCCCTAGAAACACCTTATAGGATTATTTAACCCCTTCCTACCCCAGCTTATAAGGGAAGAGCCAACAGTCAAAAAAAGTGTTTATTTTTGTTTTGTTTTTGTTTTTTACTCTCTTGACTTAGAGGTGAATTTGATGGAACTAAGCTGACTTATGACTTTAAAGTATGTTATATGAAATCTTTGAAAGTAGGAACTTTTTGACTGGTACTAATTAAAATTGTGTTGTTCTATTAAGATATGAGACTTCATTGCAAACATTTTAAATCCACCTTTTTACACATAAAACTACATTTTTTGATTGGGATCATTTTCTTTACATTTACATTTTAAACAGAACAATTGCATACTCCTTTGATCTGAATATTGACAACATAATAGAAGGGTGGCACTTTCTAATTAATATGTCTTTAACAACACAGGAGATTTTTTTTTCAGGACCTGAAAGATAATGAAACTTAACTGATCCGCTTCTATATACCACTAATATCATCACATTAACAAATTGTAAAAAGACAAATCACTTTAATTCCCAAGGCATACTTGGTTTTCTGAATGATTTCTTCAGTTTTATATTATTAACGAGTAATACTAATTGACTGTAAGATTTTTGCTTTCTAATTTAATAGAATTTAAGCCATCCATGAGTCTAAATTATCCATTTGTATCTAAGCTTATCATTCTTGCCTGTAACTCATATTTTTATTATGACCCTAGATCCAGGCGTGCTTGTCGTCTAGACACGTAAAGCAGGCTTATAGGAACTATGTGCTTCCTTAATCTCTCCTACTAGGTTGCCTTGAACTGTCTGATTTCAGTTTAAGTGTTGGAAGTTTTTTTTTTCCAAATTTAAAGGTTAAGTTTTTCGACCACAGAGCCAGAAAGCCTTGCCATTCATTAAGAGTAGGTGACTGTGAAAGCTCTGTCCCAGATTTCCAAAAATATCAATGAGTTGATCAAAAGTCAAATAATTTACAAATACATTGTGTGTTGAGAGGAGCAATATAAATATTGCTAGAATTTTCTTTACCTTGGTCCAGGACTAAAATTGACTTTTGTTCTACAATTTGTATAATATTTAGCTTTAGATGCTCAATTATTGCAAAAAAAAATGAGCAATATAAGAAGGAAAAGTTTACAAATGAAGACATATATACATAATATGAAGGAAAAATATCTGTATTAACAAAGTTCTTGTCAACAAAGGAAAAGGATAAGATTTTATCAAATTTCCTTTGAATGTAGTTTAAAAGATTAGAATAGAAATTAAATACAAATGAATAAAAGAGAACAAATTAAATGCATTTGAGAAACTCTGTGCCAAAGTGGAAAGAGAGAAGACTAGCTAGAGCCAGGAAACCTAGATTTAATCCTGACTCCAACAGAGAACAGCTGTGTGAGTCTGAAATAATCACTTCATTTCTTTGACCCTCACATTCCTCATCTGTAAAATGGGGATAATTATACACTACCTCACTACCAGACTGGTTATAGGAGAGTATTTTGTATACCTTAAAGTTCTACATAAATGTGAGCTATTAAACATACTCAGACAATAGAATGTTTCATTTAATCTTCAGGGTTTTTTAAATTTTCTTAAAGAAATGTGCATAACCCTCAAATTATATTTTGTGCATCATAGTTTTGTTAGATACAATAGGTTTTTTTTTTTCTGATTACCTACAGTCTAATCTAATTCGAATAACTAAATGTCTTTCTTTAACAACAGTCAGTTATTGATCACTTGTGATTGCCACATGCTGACCAAAGTAAGCTTTGGATTTGTTGTTAACATGTGTTGTTGTTATTCAGTCATTTTTCAGTCATGTCTGACACTTGGTGACCCCATTTGGGGTTTTCTTGCCAAAGATACTGGAGTAGTTTATCATTGCTTTCTCCAGCTCATTTTGCAGATGAGGAAACTGAGGCAAACAAGGTTAAGTCACATGCCCAGTGTTTCACAGCTGTTTAGTGTCTGAGGCCAGATTTGAGCTCAGGAAGATGTCTTCCTGATTTCAAGCCCAGAACTCTCTGTTGCCCCACCTAGCTATCTAGCTGTACTTCCCCAGATAAGTTGTTATTCCTGCTTCACCGATTTTAATAAGGTGGTTATTCTAAAAGCCTATTTTTAAGACAATTGTGCAAGATTAGTGTCCACCATATATTATTCAACAAATATTGAGTGCCTACTACGTGTAAGGTACTGTGCTTGAGGCCATAGTAAATATTTATAAAGCAAGTACTTTACTATGTCATTGTGCTAGATGCTGTTATGCAAAAAAATAATTTAAACTGATATATTCCCTTCCGAATAGTAGCTTACATTCTAAAGCTGGAGAACATAATAAGAGAAGAGTAAGGAAACACATACTAGCCTAGTTTTCAAAGAAGGAACTTTACATCTTTTTTTAAGTTTGAGTTTAAATTGTGTAAAGGCAAGCTAAGAATAAAATTATTTGATTTAGTTGGAAGTGAGCAATGAGCTGGGGAATAACGTGAAATAGGACCAGAAAGTACAGAAAATATTCAGATTGGGTTCAATTCTTATTTAGTATTTGATTGCCAGTTCTCCTCCAAAAACAACTTAGTATCTTCATAGGAAACTATGATACTTTTACTAGGTCAGCCCCCCACCCCATCCATTCCTTTCCATTCCACTATTGTTCAGGCTCTTTCATTCAGCTCCCCTTTGACCTCTGCCCCTCCAGCATTCACCAGCTTTTCTCTTCTAATCTGTCAACTTCCTTTATCAACTCTAATCTAATTACATGTAAAAATGTGGAAATTTGTGAATATAGACAAATCTCCTATCTTTAATAATCATAAATTTTGAGTTTACATAATGATTTTCCCCCAGAGAACCCAAAACATTGTAAATGTACATATATATATATATATGTATATATATACACGCATATATGTTCTCATTTTTTCTTTGCCATATACCTGGAAGGAGAAATTCTGTGGATAATTGTTATTATTCACATCAGCAAATAGTCTTATGGGCAGATAGAAAGATCATTCATTCAGCTTATGTGTTATAATAGGAAGAATACCAAAAAAGATCTGCTGTTCAAAAATGCCTCCCTAATACTGCCTGAAATTATCTTAGTCTAACCACTGCAAATAATCCTATTTTTAAAAGCACATATCCTTGGTAGAGTAGTACATTCAGTCACTCACTAACATGTCAGTATGACTTAATTTCACCCCCTGGCCTCCCTAATTCTCCTCTCTTATAGAAAGGATGACTTGAACACCCCTCCCACAAGAACTGTTATGAGAGTACTAGGTATTTTATGTGTTAGGTAAGTGGGAAGAATAAATATTGAAAGGTAAGAGAAAGAAGCATGAAGGTCCTCGTAGAGAAACTAATGTTCAAAACTTTACCTAGGGCCATGCAAAATCCTTATTTTACTGATGGGGAATAGTCACAAAACTAATGAATTCTTTGTAGGGGAGCATACAGGGATACAAACCCAGATCTCCCAAATCATATTTGCTAATTGGC
This sequence comes from Gymnobelideus leadbeateri, assembly GCA_011680675.1. Taxonomy (NCBI): domain Eukaryota; kingdom Metazoa; phylum Chordata; class Mammalia; order Diprotodontia; family Petauridae; genus Gymnobelideus; species Gymnobelideus leadbeateri. Next base: position 143,722 of record WOXC01010653.1, on the reverse strand, counting down.
AAGGAATATGACCATTTGTTTATCTCTGTATGTACCTTCTTGTGGACTAAAGCAGTTGTTGATTTGTTTTTCTTTCCTCCTATTTTAAGTATGGAAATTACATAGGACACACCATATAGCTAGGTTAACATAGCTAGGTTAATATGTAGTAACGAATAGAATTATAGATACAAAGGAACTTTTTTTGTTTGTTTGTTTTTTGGAGGGCAATTGGAGTTAAGTGACTTACCCAAAGTCACATGTCTAGTAAGTGTCTGAGGCTAGATTTGAACTCAGGTCCTCCTGACTCCGGGGCCAGTGCTCTATTCACTGGACAACCTAGCTGCCCCTACAGGAACTTTAAGGGTCATAAGTGTCCATCTCTCTCTCCCGTTGTTGTTAGGGTGGTCCCTAAACCAACATAGACAGAGACCTACATAATTGTAAATAAATAAATAAATCTCCCAGAACAAAAATTACCAACTTACTTTGATAATGCTTTCCTAGCTACAAATCTCATATTCACTAAATTCTGCATCTTAATTCCATTTCTTTTTTTATCTGATCTCAATGCATATGGAAAAGACTGTTTCCATCCTTTATGTAATTTTGATTCATGTTTGGAGACATTTTTTTAATTCTTCTTTTCTAAACTAAACAGCCCCAGCAGTTTTACTCTTCCTCACAGGTCCACGTTTAATTAGATCCTAGTCACTTCACTAAATCCTTTTTGGAATGAAGTCACTGTTATGATAGAACATCTCTATTTAGTATGAGCCTTGTTATCAGTGATCAGCATCAAACTATTTAAATAAAGATCTGATTTTTTCTTTTTTCTTTTTTTTTAAATTATAGATACATTTAAAATAGAGCAATCCAGAGTATAAAAGGTTTTTCACATCTGACTATTCTTTTTGGTTCCATTTTGAGGAAAAGTCACTTAAAATCTACATTAGTTTTTAACATTTTTAAAATTTAAAGCTCCAAATAAATACCTTCAGGAATACAAAAAAGATCAAAGGCCAGTACAAATTCTTTCAATTGATGGCTTTCAAAATGGTTAGTTCCTCTATGAAATCTAGGTCATTCTACATCTTTAAAAATAAATAACTGAAAGGAAAGCTAACAATCCATTTCCTGTCTCACAGCCAAATAATGATTTATGTGAAATACTTGAGGTTACAAAGAAATTGTGAATTCTTAGCTTGGTTTCCCTGCTGATGAGTAAGAACTGCATATATATATATTTCCCTTAGAAGTGTCAGGAGAGTCACCATAGTGTCACACAAGGGTTCTCAGCTCAGAGCAAACACACTTTCCACAAACTCCACTGCTTAATCTGTTTGCAGGTTGAATTATAAGATAGGGGTGGATGACTCTGGGTTCTGGGAAGGCGAACAGAGCATTTCCACACTTTCTTGATAAAAAGAGTATGCTATTATCATCAAACACTTAACCCAACCATTTAATTTTGTTTCTGGCACATGGACCTGATATTAGCTAAAACCAAACTTCACGGACTAAAACTTATTCCCCAGTTGTTAGATATATCAGATTAATGAAATTGTTTCCATCATGTCAGTATCTTTCCACCAAAATCATTCTTTTTTTTTTTCCACATTTCAGTTCTAATTCCTATGTCTACAACTCCACACTCAGATTACAGATAAGCAAAAGATAACTGGATTGTGGACCTAGAGCTGGAAGAGACTTTACAACCCATCTAATCCAAACCCTTCATTTTATATATGAAGAGACCAAAGCCCAGAGATTCTCAGTGACTTGTCTAAGGTCATAGAGGCAGTTAATTGACCAGGACAGAATTTAAACTGAGGTCCTCTGGCTGCAAGTCTATTGCTCTTTTCCATGTCTCTCACCTAAGACCTGACTTTTAGGAGACATTCAATAAATATTTGATTCCTAGATGGAGTGAGTGGCTGAAGAATAAAATTTTATCATTTCTCAACCCAAACACCAGATTTTTCTACCAAAATTTGGAAGATTTTAGCATTTTGCTGTGCTTTATTATATTATTGGGGAAGAAAAGGAGAGAAGATGAACCAAAATATTTCTCGAAACTCTCTTCAATATGACTTTTATGTTTATTTTATTTAGAAGTACTGTGAAATAGGGAATTCATGTTGACTAGTAGTCAAATTGTCTTTTCATTTACAATAAGGAAGGAATGAATTAAAAATTATCAATTAAGTGCTTATCATGTGCACCACTGGAGATACAAATACAAAATAATCCCTGTCCTCAAAAAGCCTATATTCTGATAGCAGGAGACAATACACGTAGGGATATTATGCCCTGAGAGCAATGATTTGGTTTCAAAAGTTTTAGGCATGGTGAATGGAGTTATAGCGGAGTAGAATGACACATCCTTTTCCAGTAACAATAGCAGTATTTATTTGATTGTGGTTTCAGAGAAAGGAGTGGGGTAGGCAAGGGAGATTGTGCCGGGATGGCCAAGGTATAAAATGAAGCATAAAACTGGCCTAGATAGACTGTGGACCATGTGGGTTGCAAAGATGTTATGTTCAATTTTTTTCCCTTTTTTTTTTTTTGTAGGGGAGAAGGCAGAGCAATTAGGGTTAAGTGACTTTCCCAAGGTCACATGGCTAGTAAGTGTTAAGTGTCTGAGACCGGATTTGAACTCAGGTCCTCCTGACTCCAGGGCCAGTGCTTTATTCACTGTGCCTCTGAGCCACTGTGCAATTAAAAAAAAACGGCTTCAAAATGTTCCTGCTATATCTAGTTATATTTTGTATAATTTGTAATCATACATCTGTACCATTAGTAAACAGATCTTTGTGTGTTTAGAAGATGAACTTGAATACCTCTTATGCAGCCATCTCAAAATAGCATCTTAACACATTAGATTTGCTTTCTTGGACACATGATATGCTTTTTTGCAAAGGTGTATAAATATAGATTTCAACAATAGATCAAATAAATCTAGTCTATTGGGCCTGTGAATTCCAGTATGAGCTTTTTTAAAAAATTACCTAAATACATATTTAGTTTGTGAAATCCAAGTCTTTTTCAACTCTGTCAGGCGAGTATGTATTTTATAAAAATTATCAATACCTGTGCATATTTGCACAGTGGATCACCACTCTCCTGTACTAGGTACATAAGGTAGGTTTCTTTAGCAGCAGCCTATACTGTACACAGAAATACCTGCCAGGCTTTGAAGACAAATAATTACTGTGCTCATTTACTTTTTTTAAAAGCAAAGTATTTGGGCTGACACAGTGACCTACTGGGAATGTTCTTTTACATATGGAAGAAACAGTTTCAGTTCTCTGGCTAGTCCCTTGCTTTTAGTGGAGGATTAACCAATGTCTTTGGGGATCTAACCCAGGATTTGAGTAGGGCCAGTAGAACACAGAATGAAATATTCAGATGAAAGCTGCCAACTAGAAACTCAAAGAGGAAGGAGAATCTGTGCTTTCTTCTTCAAAATCTCCAATAATATTGTGATATGATCTTCAAATGCATGGACCAGAGAAGGAGAGGTGAAACAAAGCAGCTACTTGGACTCTAAACCATCTTGCCAACATGTTTGTTTATAAAAGCTGCCTTTCAATGGATGATCTAGAGTTGGGCTAGTTCACATTCCTGCACAATTTAAATGTTCAAGAACACTTTAGTTAATGGGAAAGAAGAAAGGGCATGTGAGAAGAGAAGGCAGAATTTTGTATCAGTCTCAGGCAATAGAAGATAAATACTTCAGGCTTTTTGTCATCTTAGGGAAATTTCAAAAGACTGGGATTTGGGGGGGGTGGGGGCAGCTCGGTGGCGCAGTGAGTAAGAGTGCCAGCCCAGAGTCAGGATGACCCGGGATCGGATCCGGCCTCAGAAAATGAGCGCCTACACATAAATAATGACTGGCTGTGTAACCTTGAGCAAGTTACTTAACCCCAATTGCTTAAAAAAAAAAAGATCCATATAGAACTGTGCACAAGGTAGGTATATGGGCAAACAAGGGAGAAAAGAATTCAGTACTTGCTGATAATGGCATAATTTTATGCTTCTCTCTCTCTCTCTTCTCCCTTTTTTCTCTCTCCATCTCTCCTTCTCCCATCCTCTAATTCTCTCCCTCCCTCTTTTTAAAATCTTTTATCCCATCCTTTTTTTTTTCTTTTTCAATGTGTGTTTATTGAGTATCTACCACATGCAAGACTCTGTTAGGTACTCTTATGATAGAATGTTCTTACATGATTCCTGTTGCTTATCAAGCCTTGTCTTAGGTAAACAGACATTCTCTTAAGAGCCAAAGACAAAGATAACTTTCATTTAAATCAGAACCTGGAAGGCCATTATGAGCCTTCTGTGAGCAGAAATCTTTGTAGCCTATAGACATTGATAGTTTCTTTCTTTGTGCAACCCTATGTAAGTAGGATTTATTCAATTCCCTGAGAAAAGTCACATGGGCTAATAAATGAGTTCTAAACCAATAACCTTTAGCCCTGAATAAGTATTTCCTTATTTCTGAGTATTTAAATTTTACCTATCCTTGTAGAATGAAGATTTTGTCTACCTTCAGCTAAATGAAACATTATAAGTATTAATAAAGCAAAGTTTATAAAATGGCTTGAGGTCCTAGCACTCTCTTTTTCCTTATTTTCATTCTCACAGGTTCTACCTAATATGTACATATGTTAATATACCAATGGCAAAATGACAGTTATCCAGACTGGGAGTACATGCATTTTTCCTCAAGAAACTTCTGTGTCCTAGTTAAATATCTGATATAGCAAGCTTCTACTTACATAATTAAACTAATAGGACATTTTGCAGTCAGAGCTCCTTTAGCTAGTGCAGATTTTACATCCCAATGCTAAATGAATAAAACCTGAACTCGAGTAAATGTAATTGAATGTACAATGTGCAACTTGTCCACCTAACAAACCCCATAACCATGTTGGGAACTTAATAAATCCTTGTTGATTATTATAATGAATTTATTAAGACTGTGCCCATTAGAGATTAGCATCTTTAACAGGGTTCAAAAGGTATTTGCCTATGGTTTCCTTGCTTCTTTCCCCTCCTTTAGCCATATGATTTATAACTGGTTCAAGAGAAGCAGTTCTGTGCAATTCTCTAAGAACAATTTTTAATGATAGCTTTTGTTTTCACATCCCCTTCATATGCTCTTCCCTAGTCCCCTGACCAGAGAGCCATCTTCAGTAGCAAAGCATAAGAAAAGGGAAAGAGAAAATTAGTTCATCAAGACTAGCCAGTAAAGAAACTGAGTGTAATGTGCATGAAGTGATCTACACTTCTGAAAAAGTAGAAAGGAAGTTACATTTTTTCATCTTGTCTCCAGGGCTAAATTGGTCATTACAATAATACTATGTTTAGTATTGTCGATCTATTTCCATTTTAATAATCATTGCATATGTTGTTTCCTTAGCTATACTTATTTCCCCTTGCATCAGTTCATTATCTTTGTATACTTCTCTGAATTCTCCATATTCATTATTTTTTATGAAACAGTAATATTCCATTGCATTCATATACCACAATTTGTTTAGTCATTCTCCAGTTGATGGACATCTATTTTGTTTCAACTTCTTTGCTACTATAAAACTGCTGCTATAAATATTTTGCTATGTATGAAGCCTTTCCTTCTTGTCTACATGGGATATTGTTCTTAAAAAAATACAAATGAAGAATTACAACAAATAGGCTTTACTGGGTTATTTCTACAAAGCAAAATTGATCATTTAAAAGAATGTCTTACTTAATAGCATTATTGAAACCTGCTGATCTTTAATAAGATTTTTAAATTATCCTCTGACTTTGTCATGAAAACTCATGGTGCTTGAAGTGTCACATCAGTATTCGTGAGCTGATTTAATACATATAATAACTTAAGGCCAGAGGAAAAATAGATTTCTCTTTATGCTAGCATTTGCTATATAATACATTTCAGAGTCATAACAGGAGAACATAAGCATATCCAATATTTAAAATCCTTCCCCAAAACCAAACTAATCTGCTCCCCTGGCTGAGTTGTGTGCATTTCACATCAGTATCCCAAGACATTCTCTACTACTGACTAGAGGATCTAATCTTCCCCAGAATGGTCAGAGCAGCACAGTTCAAGAAGAATGAATCTCTGTATAATCACACCACAATGTGAGGTGACCCCTCAACCAGGAGACTGACCAGAAACACATATGGGCTTTAGTCAGAAGCTCTGATACCACCCCCCTTTTTTAACATAGCTCTGAGAAAAATGTGACTTAGACCCAATAGTGATTCTTGAGTATAGCTGGCAAAGGAAACCATGAGGAGAAGAAAATTTAACACATTGGTGTAAGAGCGTCCACTTCATTGATGCAATCTGAGGGGAATGCCTAATGACTGGAAGAATCAAACTTGGCAATGAAAACACAAAGCTCTTTTCATCAATTCAAATGCAGACTCCAAAGCTGCAGATGGTCACCTCCAGCCTTGCCTATTCAGCGTGGGGTTTTATAAAATGGCCCTTTGGTGAATACTAATAGATCAAAACAAAGATTTAATAACATAAAGATGTGGTGTTCCTTTTTAAATGAGTATACAGGTCAGTGTGTCAGAAAAGGATAAAATAAGTATCTTTTATATGTAGGTCTAAAGTCTTTTTGATATTTTCAACAACCAAAATGAGATCTGTAGTGTGCAGATTGAATGCTATAGAGAACAATTTACTTTATAAAAGGAAGACCAAAACCAGGATTCAAGCTTATGCTGAGAGATTTGTCATTTCTACATAGTGTCTCTCAATTCATAGTCTATTATTTAGATCCCTTAATATTTTCTTGAAGTTAACATAATAAGCTACATGTTTTCTGCCCTTCTCAAGAATTAGCCAAACTAATTAAAGATAAAGATATAAACATGAATTAAAGATACCAGCAGAAATCCTTTTTGTTGTCTTTGTCTCTTTGAGGAAGGGAGAAATTTACTAGAATTGGGGATTTTTTTTTAAGTTTGTTCATTTTAAACTTGGGAATAAATTTTGGCTGTTTCACGCCAGACAGTTTCAAAAATCTGAGAAGACTGTGATAACTTGGCATTTTAAGAGGTACTCAGTTGCATTTGAATTATTTTTTTAATTTATATTACTGTTTTAAGGAAAACAAAGGAATTATTGAAGACATCAGTTTTAACCTGAACTTGTGTTTAAGGGAGAATTTTTCACTGGATTCTATGGGATGAACACATCTTACTTAAAATAGCTGTAACTTAGTTATAGTATAGAACACCTATCATGACCTTAAATAGGCAGCCTGTAACCATTTCCTATTATTTAAAGGAATTATTTTAGATTGGAAGTTAAATAGAAGGAACATTAGTTCCAAATCATTTATCACCTCTATTTCTTCTTATCACCTCTTCTTTCTTCACCTCTATTTCTTCTCACCTGTAAAACAGGACTTTTAATACTTTAAAGAATCAAATCAAATTAACATGTGAATGCTTTGAAAAGAATTAATCAATCAACAAGTATTTATTAAGTGCTGGTCAGGTGCTTAGCACTGCTACAGAAAATGAAATAATCCCTAGTCACAATAAGTTTATGTAATAGAGGAAATAAGTACTTACAGGAGGTGAAGTGGTGAAATTAATGAGTGCTGGGCCTGAAATCAGGAAGACCTAAGTTAGAAGTCATTATTAAGGTCTGTTTGCCTTATTTCCTCAGCTGTAAAAAGGGGATGATAATAGAACCTATCTCTCAGGGTTGTTGTGAGGATCCAATGAGATCATTGTAGAGCACTTAGCAATAGTGACTGGCACATAGTAAGCACTGTATAAATGTTAACTATAATTTTAATTATTGTTGTGTAAATGTATATGGCATAAATACAAAGTAATGAATACAAATCTATTTGCCCTTTAGAAATAGCTAAATATAAATATAGTTACTCTATAAAAAACATAGTTAAAGGTAGTTAAACCACCTCCCAGGGGATTTTGGGAAGGAGGGTACTGACAGTCGAGGGGATCAAAAGAATAAGTACTATGCAAATTCAAATTATTTTTATCAACTTTTTTCTTTGAAGAACATTATTAAGAGTATTGATTAAAAAAGAGGCAGCATTGCTTCCTCAAGAACAACTCATGCCAACCTAAGCTCATTTCCTTTTCTGACAGTTACTAGACTAGTCAATAACAGGAATGCAATAAATATAGTTCACCTAAATTTGGCAAAGCTTTCAATAAATTTCTCATTCTTGTAGAAATACGGAGAAAGGAAATAAGTGACATAAAAACCAGATGAATTTGTAACCATTCAGCCATTACTTACTTGAAGTCCTTGTGGAAGGTAGAGTACACCAGAGATCTGTGTTTGACCCTATTATACTTAATATTTTTATTAATGACTTGGATAAAACCCTAGATAGCATGGACATCAAATTTTCAGATGACACAAAACTGGGAGGGAGAGCTAACACAGTAAATGATAAAGTATGATTTCATAAAGATCTTGATAGTCTGGAACATTGACCTGAATCTGGAAGATCAATTTTAATAGGAACAAATGTGAAGTCTTACCCTCAGGTTTAAAAAAAAAACAAAACCAATTTCATAAGGATAGGATGTCTAGAAATCCATATATTTGAAAAAGATCTGGGGTGTTGAGTGAACTGTACATTGAGTATGAGTGAACAATATAATATAACAGCCTTAAAAAAGCTGATGTGAGATTAAAATGCATAGCTTCTAGGAATAAATTGATAGAATCACTCTTCACTGAATCATCAGGTTACATATGAAGTATTCATTTCTGGGCATCACAAAATAGAAAGGACATTAATAAACTGGAAAGCATCTAGAGGAGTACAGCTAGAATGATAAAGAACCTCACATTCATGAGACAGGAGAATCACTCTAAGTAACTGGGTCTATGTATCCTGAAGAAGAGAAGATGGGGCAGAGGGGGAGGAAGTCCTGATAACTATCTTCAAATATTTGGAGTCTGTCATTTGAATTTGAAAGTAGATTTATTCTGTTTGACTCAAGAGGGCAGAACCAGGAACAGTAAATGCAAGTTGCAAAGAGGTAGAATGAACTACCTCTTTTTTTTTTTTTGGAGGGGGGAAGACAGGGCAATTTGGGTTAAGTGACTTGCCCAAGGTCACACAGCTAGTAAGTGTGTCAGGTGTCTGAGGTTTGATTTGAATTCAGGTCCTCCCGATTCCCGGGCCGGGTGCTCTATTTAGTGCCCCACCTAGCTGCCCCCGAATGGTACCTCTTTTAGGTAGGATTTCTCCTAAATGGAAGTCTTCAAGCAGACTGGATGACCATTTGTAAGATGTGATGAAATAAGAATTTTTATTCAGCTACTTCTTATACTAGATGGTCTCCAAGGTCCCTTCCAACTGTAATATTCTGTGATTTGGATTTCAGAATGGAAATTAGTAATTATTTTTAAAGAAAGGATGAAGAAAGAAGTTTTTGACTCAATATAGTTTCTAGGTATGTCATTGGGTAAAGAGAGAGGTTAACATAACATACTAATGCAAAGTCCCTCTTTTCATCCATCCATCCATTCACTCAGCAAACATGTATTGATCACCATTATGAAAGGACTATGCTAGGTTCTCAGGGAAATACACAAGAAAAGCATGGTCCCTGCTTTCAAGCAATTCACTATTAGTCATATTAGCCTATTAGATTATCTTTTGTATCTTATCTTTCCATACTCATATCTCTGGTTCCAGGCAAAAATACTACTTAGAGTCTCAGAAACCTGACAATAATGTAGCTTTTAAAAGAAAAAAAAGTTGGTCCATTGAATAGTTATTAATAACTGTATTTTGACTATATATAGATTAATCCTAAGATATAATATTTCAATACTTCAGCAGTCCATGGTGTCATCATTTTAATTATTCTGGCAGTCACAAGTCCTCTCTCTATCCTTTAGTAGACTGGGTGAGGGAACTACTATGGCTGAAAAACAGATTCCCCATTGGTCATCCTCCTTACTGGCTGGTGAACCTCTTCAGGTTTGATTTGGATGGTCCTTGGACATAGTCACTTGACAAGCCTGTACTCAAATCCCTTTCACTTTGGTAGAAGCTGCCATACCTTCCAGTCTTCTGTCAGTCTTTGAGAGCCCAAGGACATCTCTGTAAAACCTACCTTGCAGTAGGACTTTAGTGGAAGGTAAAATACAAAAGATAAGCTAATAAGCTAATATCAGTGAAAGTAAACTCCCTGAAAGCAGAGACTATGCTTTTGTGTGTGTGTATTTCCCTGAGAATTTATCACAGTCCTTTCACAATGAAGGTGGTCAATAATGGATGGACTGATGGAAGAAAAGAGAGGCTTAGCTTAGCACTGGTGTGTCTTGTTAACCATCCTCTTGAGAATTTACTCAGTGACATACCTAAAACTGTTCTGAGTCACAAATATCTTTCTTCATTATTTTTGTAATAACTATTTTAGATCTATTATCTCATTTGATGCACAAAACAACCCTGTATAAGTGCCATAGTTATTGTTACCCCCATTGAAGAGGCTGAGGCAGATAGAGGTTAAGACACGTGACTTAAGTGCCCACGACCACACAGCTAGTCAGTGTCCGAGGCAAACTTTGATCCCAGGTCTTCCCAGCTTCAAGCCAATCCTATTTACTGTATATTGTCCCCTTGGAAAAAAGTTATGTGGAGCTCCACACAAACTCAGACATTCATATTCACACCTTTCCATTTTTGTTTTTTGTTTTCTGTTAGGAATTGTGATATGTATGTATGTATCTGTGTGTTTTGTTATGCATATATGTATGTGTATACATATGTGTGTATATATGTATACATATATATATGTATGTATGTGTGTATTTTTGAAGTGTTGATGGGGGGGCTAGGTGGCACAGTGAATAGAGCACCAGCCCTGGAGTCAGGAGGACCTGAGTTTAAATCTAGCCTCAGACACTTAACACTTACTAGCCTTGTGACCTTGGGCAAGTCACTTAACCCCAAATGCCCCTCCAAAAAAAAGCAATAAAAGTGTTGATAGTCATTATTTCAAAACCCTGTTAATTCAAAAGTGCTTTTTCACCTTTTTTTATAACATCAAGAATTTCTAATAAGATTTTTTAAAATCTTCATGTTCACAGCAGGTATTAAACTATCTTGTTAATAATAAGTGATATAATTGTTCTTAGATTTTTAAGTTATCACATTACATCCTCATTTCAGGACAGCAAACACTTGCCCAAATCAATGGTTCTTTTGTTTCAGTAAATTTCAAATGTGCCCCCAATCTGAGTATCTACTTCATTTAAGAATGAACCTTTAGGGGATAACGTCTTAGCTAATCATTGAACCAACATAGTCACAACAATAGAGATAGTTGAAGCCAAACCCACCAATACTGAAAGAGCTACTTTTCTTGTATGAGTGCCACAGTTAAAGTGAATAATATGTGTAAAACTAGAATCAAGAAATACAATGCTCCCTTATATTCTCCTTTAAAATTACAAGTTAAAAAAGCCACATAGAGAAAGTACAATGATTTATTATCATATATCAATTTCTTCCATTCATACTATGCTGGCCATTCCTCCTTGCAATGGGCAATTTAACAGCTATAGCCTATTTCCGTTTAGATTGGGTTACAAGCAGCAGTTTTGGTTGTGGAATCAACTTAACTATCTAGCTACTCTGGAAAACCTTCATAGCATCCCTAGGAATTTGAGGCTTATAAACTAAGGTATACTTGAATACTCAGATGACTGAGGATGATAGATCTTTCACTAATTACTGTCAATTTTTTTCAAGTAATTCACCAAACTCAAATTTTCTGTGTTATGCACATGACAGTATAGTATTGCATTAAAGTATTAATATCAGATATGGGTGGCATATCTTGTAAAAGAAGAAACATTATGCTCTCATGTTGAAGAACATTAGGCTATTACTATCATCTAATTAATGTAGAATGATGCCGTGTTTTTAATTCAAATATTACCTTTCTAACATTAGTGGCATGCATTTGTACAAAATACGTTTTCCCTCCTGTGCACAGTTAGAATCAGTATAGTTAATAGTTGTTGATGCTATTTGCAGGACTAACTGTTGTTTGTCGTCCTTGATTAGTGAGCCATGAAACACCTCTGTCAGAAGAAAGGCACCCAGTATCTAATTATATTAGAAATAGGGGGTTGTGAACATTTCGAGTGAGGCTCAGGTCACTTGCTATGCTCCTCTGTGTGATGATGTACTTCCTCATGACTTTATAATGTTCCATATGTCCAGTGTACATGCAGTCTCATAGTTTCTTTAACTTCACTTCTTTCCTCTCACTTTCTTCTTCACTCTCTATATATAGTCTGGCTTCTGATCTTATCATTCAACCAAAAGGGCTCCCTCCAAAGTAACCAATGTGTCTCCTCAATACCCCATGGATTCATTTATCACCTTTGATGCTGATGATTCTGAAATCTACTAATCCTGCCTTGACCACTTCCCTAATCTCCAAACTCTCATCTCCAGCTGCCTGTTGGAGATCTCAATCTGGAGGTACTATACACATCAACCTCACTTTCTTTCTTTTTCCCCCAAACCACCCCCTCTTCCTAACTTCCTCCCCATCATAATAGAGGGTGCCACCATCCTACCAGGCACCCAGGCTCAACCAAGCTAAGTGTCATTTTTGACTTCTCACTCTCTCTCTCTGTCACCCCTCCACCCCTGCCATATCCAATGTGTTGCCAAGTCCTGTCAATTTTGCCTTCATAACATCTCTCATATATCCCCCTTTCTGCCCTCCAACAGTGCCATGACCCTTGTGCAGACCCTCAGCACCTCACACCTGAACTATTGCAGTAACTTTTGATTGGCCTCCTAGCCTCAAGTCCGTTCTCCACTCAGCAATAAAATTAATGTTCCTAAAGTACAATTTTATCTCACTCCCCTCCCCTAGTCACTAAACCCAAGTGGCTCCTAGCACCTTCAGGATCAAATATAAAATCCTGTCTTTGGCTTTCAAAGCCAGCTACCTGGTCCTGCTACCTATCCACTCACCCCCTATGTACTCTGCAATCCACTGATATCAGCCTCTTTGTTGTTCCTCACTTGGGACACTGCATTCCCTTACTCTGGGCATTTTCACTGACTTCCCCCATGTTCCTTGGTCTTCTTGGCTCTCTTGGTTTCCTTCAAGTCCCAGCTAAAGTTTCACATTTTATAAGCAGCCTTCGCTGATCTGCTTTAATTCTAATGTCTTAGCTGTATTAATTATTTCCAATTCATCATTTATACACCTTTTTTGTACTTAGTTGTTTTCCTGTTATCTCCCCCATTAATCTGTGATCTCCCTAAGAGTAGGGACTGTCTTATGCCTTTCTCCCTACTCCAGTGCTTAGCCCAGTCCCTGGAACACAGTAGGCACTTAATTAAATGCTTATTGACTAACATACTTCAATATTCTACTTATAATAAGTCCAGTCCAATGACTTATCATTAACTTACAATTGATAACTGGTGTCTAAAAGGCACCTCAGGTCCTTCTAGGTAATCTCTCCATTTAATTAATTAATTTATTTATTTGTAATTTCTTCAGCACCTATTATGACCCTTTTTGAACCCTGGATAAGCTACATAGAGAAAATGATTGTGTCTTTGACTTATTAATAGATTCAGTACTACTGCTGTTTAACAAGATACTTATATCTGATACTTTTATCAGGTGAGAATACATCTGGGTTGAAAGAATCAATCAGAGAATATGAGCTAGGTGTGAACAAATACTCCTGTCTATCTTCATTGAATCATTAAATCAATCAAAGACATTTCAAGTAGGTACAATAGGAAATGTTAAGTTTAGAATATTGCTATTTACAATACTCATTGTAAATTACATAGGAATTTCATGGAAGTTAAGTAGGCAAGTAACATACAATTTAGACTTTAGTATCAGATTGACATCTTGTGAAAATGCTGAAGTATCCTTATGAGCCATTTTGAGAAAAAAAAACCTTAATTTTTCCTAGATTGCTATATATTTTATTTGGTACCATAAAGAAAATCAGAAACTTACTTCTCTCACTAATAATTTAAACATTTCCAATTTTAAGCTGGTTAAAAAATTCATCAGTCTCAAAATATTTCATTGTGTGATTTCCATTTGTTCTTTTCACCCTTTTGAATATTTAGAAACAGGTTTACATTATGTAATAGTTTTATTCTTTCATATGTTTCTTAATAATCTTACCCCTTTTGCTTATGAACTAATGAAATAAACATGTATTAAAGTTACAAATTATTTATATTTTTTAAGGTTAGATGTAATTTGTCAAAAGCAGGGATCACTTGCAAGGAGAAATGTGTCTTATAGTTTATAAAGTAAATTTTAGTGTTTTCCTTACACTTTGGCAAACAATAAGGCATTTTCAAAAACGGTAATTTAATAGTTTGTTATAGAATAGTTGACTCAATGCTTTAAAATACTGTGTAAATATGCTTCTTAGTCACGGACAAAGTGTACAACTCTGAAACCTAATTTGTTTGTGTTATTGGACTTACTAAATATTAGCCTTTGCTAGTCTGGTTTACACCATTTATCTTTCCTATGCCAACATACTGATTTTGTTCTGAAGTATTCTACAACAAACTGCTGTTTTACAGTCTTAGCCCCAGAGCTAGCTTTTCAAGTTTGCTGAGTATGCTTAGTATATTTTGTTACTGATAAATCAATAAAACCATGTTGTAATGTACAAACTTCCATCTCTCTGAAGCAGTTATAAACAAACTGTAAATGAACATGGGTCAAAAAATGGGATGTTGTGATTATGTTGACTCTGAAAACATTTGACTTTCATAGAATACATCTTTTATTGTGTAGTGCAAGTTGGTCATAGTATTAATTACACTTTCTTGAATTGTGATGCTAGTGAATATTAAAATAATTATACAAAGCATATTTGAATCCTAGGAATGCATTTTAAGGGAGCTACATCATAAGAAATATCTGAATAGAATAATTAAAATGAATGTCATTTCTCCTATTATAGCTGTTTCAAAAGGTATTTCATTAAATTCATTTTTATTATTCATTAAATGTTCATTAAATACATTTATTTTAACAATATTACTTCCATAAACTGCAGTGTATTTTATGATGAATACCAATATTGTAATACAAACTTTATAAAAATAATGCATCTACATTATTTTAGTAGTCTTATTAGTATAGAGTATACTTTATACTGAGTAAATGTGCTGAATAGTCCAATATACATGTAGTCACCCAAATACAGTCTTAGAGTCATGGCATCTGGCTTAATTTAAAACATCTATTACAGTAAACAAAATTCATCAATGGAGTTAGTCCAGACCTGAAAAAACTAACACATGCTGCTTGCCTAAAATACTGTTTAGGGTGGCCAGGTGGCGCAGTGAATAGAGCACCGGTTCTGGAGTGAGGAGGACCTGAGTTCAAATGTGGCCTCAGACACTTAATACAAAAACTAGCCGTGTGACCTTGGGCAAGTCACTTAACCCCAATTGACTTCAAAAAAGCAAAAAAAAAATACTAATGATAGTGCACCTCCATGAATACACAATGTTGACATGTATTTTCTGACAGACTTTGTTACTCTAAGCAGTACTATTTGACTTCTAGAAAATGTTATTTGTAGAAGTCAATATTTGTCACTGGTTGGTTGGTCTACATCTTATTTCTTAGTGATCCTAGATTAGTTTCTTTTTCTTTTCTTTCTCCTTTTCTTTCCTTTGGCTTTCTTTTCCTTCCTTTCTTATGTAGTGCAAGTCAGTTGTAATGTTAATTAGACTTTCTTGAATTGTGAAGCTAGTGAATATTAAGATAATTATAAAAGACATATGTGAATCCTAGGAATGTGTTTTAAAGATGTAATGAGCATCATAAGTAATATGTGAACAGATACTATCAACATAGCCCACTGCATTTCAGAACTCCAGAGCTCAAGATCTGCCAGCCTCAGCCTCCCCAGTAACAGAGATTATAGGTATGTACCACCAGGCCTAGGTTCATTTATTTTTTCTAAGCATAAATTATTTCACTTGAATTGAGAGGAATCTGCTAGAATTACAGTGAACTGCTGAATAAAAATATTATGTATTTAGATTTTTTATTCTGCCTTTACACAAGATTTGTTTTTACTAAAAGACAAATGGAGGAAGTGGGAGAAGGGAAGATGGAAACTTCACTTAATGCACACTACAATTTTTATATTAGGAGTGCTGAGGTTTAATTTAATAAATTTTATAAGTCACAGTGGCAAAGACATACCTTTGCATATAACAGAGGATTCTACAGAATGCATAAAAGTGAATAAAATATAATAATAAATATTCTTAAAGAAAATGTCTTGAGGTCTTACCAGATGTATAACTTTCCTAAAAAGTCCCCAGCAAGTATATAGTTTCTTTAGGGTAACTTAAAGTAGCTAACCCCCACCACTGGGCTAAATGGGAAGACCAGACTAAAGCTTAATGTGAGTCCCATGATCCCATAATAGTAAAATATTTTAGGAAGTCTCTCCTCCATACATCAGAATAAACAGTGATTTCTGAGTGCCTTTTGAACTCTTTGATCCTATAGGAAAACATCATCCATACACATATCACTTTATTTTTGGCCAAAATTGATGGTTGGGTTTTTTTCATCACATAGGTAGCCTAGCTGTTCTTCAAGAGCTATAAAAGAGAAAAAAATAGAATTTGTAATTTCAGCTAATAATGAACTTAAACCTTAATGAAAGAACAGATGGGTGCATATAGATTAGGCAAATATGTAACCAAATCATTTCTTTGGATGTGGTGTGGGAGAGGGTATTCAAAAGTTCCATGGTGTATAGGGCTGCTGTACTAACAGACTTTATTCCTTAGCCATCCTAATATAGTGACATATCCCATTTTGTCAAAATTGTCTCTATTCTTTTTGTAGGAGCTAACCAAAAGATTTTCTAAAGCAAAGTAATGGTGTTTTAGTAGTGAATTATTAATCCATCTGAAATTTCTCAATTTTTCTTCTGACTTGCAACATTAAAATGGCAGACTTGGTGGAAATAAGAACCCTAACTGCAAGCCCTTTTTTCCTTTCACTTGGATGGTTTCAAAGGCCTCCTAATTGGATTCCTGGCTTCTAGTCTTCCCTTTCTCAAATCTATCCTTCACACAGCTGCCAAAATAATCATATTCAAGTGTAGATCCAGTTCCATCTCTTTGCTGCTCAGAAATGTCAATGTCTCTAAGCATTGTTCTTTATTTTGGCAATTAAAGTCCTTTGTAATCTGACTTCCGTCTACACATTCCCATTCATCCACCCTACATTCCATGCAAACAGGCCTAATAATTGTTCCCCATACCTGGTCCTCCATCCTTTGCCTCTCTGCCTTTGCATAGGCTGTCTCTATGACTAGAATGCATTCCTTCCTTACCCCTGCCTCTTACCTGCATTCAAGGCTCAGCTCATGTGTCACCTATTTGGAATACCTTTTCTGATCTCCCTAATTGTTATTACTTATTTTATCCTTTCTTTCCATTGAAAAATAATAATAATACTGAATATTTTATTGATGCTCTTTTTTTATATCACTGTCATTTCACAATGACTACCTAATCCACACACACACAAACACACACACATACACACACACACACACACACACACACACACACACACACATACACACGGAATCTTCCCTTTTAAAGTTTAAGCAAAAATAAAAATTGGGACATATTAATTGTTGGTGGAATTATGAACTATAATCCAACCATTTTGGAGAGCAATTTGGAATTATGGCCAAAGAGTTTTAAAATGGCCTCTACCTTTTGACCCAACAATACAACGATTAGACCTGTTTTCCAAGATGATTAAGGAGAAAGGAAAAGAACCTATATATTCTAAAATATTTATAGCAACTCTCTTTATGATGGCAAAGAACTAGAAATTGTGGGAATGCTCATCATTTGGAGAATGATTAAATAAATTGTGGTTTATTATCTTGATGGAATATTATAAAAATAATGAGCTTGATGGTTTTAGAAAAACCTGAAAAGACTTGCATGAAATAATGAAGAGTGAAACAAGCAGAACCAAGGCAACATTGTATATGGTAACAGCAATATTGTTTTAAGAACAATTCTGAGGTGTGGAGCCAAGATGGTGGAGTAAAAGTAGGAACTTGCTTAAGCTTGCCCCAAAAGCCCTCCAAATACCTGTAAAAAAGTGACTCTAAACAAATTCTAGTGCTGCATAACCCACAAAAAGACAGTGAAACACATCTCCAGCCCAAAAAAATTTGGAAGGTCAACAGAAAGGGTATATCACACCAGGCTGGGAATGAAGTGCCATCCAGTGTGGGCTGTGCAGGGTGAAG
Source organism: Gymnobelideus leadbeateri (assembly GCA_011680675.1). Lineage (NCBI taxonomy): Eukaryota > Metazoa > Chordata > Mammalia > Diprotodontia > Petauridae > Gymnobelideus > Gymnobelideus leadbeateri. Next base: position 125,367 of record WOXC01010653.1, on the reverse strand, counting down.
ATAGCAAACCTCAGAGGATTGAATTGCTGGCAAGTGTGGCAATTTCCACACTTCTCAACCTACAAATGCAAGAACAGCATGGAAGGTCAATGTGGCACCTCTGTGGGACCTGGGTGAAAGAGGACCATAGTCTGGCTCCAACCCTGGGGCAGCAGCAACAGTGTCTGCTTCTGGAGCTCTAGGCCCACAGATGGTGGGTAATCCAGCTACTGATCCAAACTCCAGAAGCCTGAGACAGTACACCCACACCCACTCCCACTTCCAGAGTTCTGCCTTGACAGGGCATTAGAAAGTCAAATATTTACCTGGGAAGATTAATAAATAGCATAAAAAGAGTCAGACTATATAATCTTACTTTGGTGGCAAAGAAGATAAAAACATACAACCAGAAGAAGACAACAAATTCAAAGCTCCTACATCAAAAAATTTCAAGAAAAATATGAATTGATTTCAGGCCATGGAAGAGCTCAAAAAGGATTTTGAAAATCAAGAGAAGAAGAGGAAAAATTGGAAAGGGAAACGAGAGTGATACAAGAAAATCATGAAAAAATGAGTTAACAGCTTGCTAAAAGAGACCCAAAAAAATCTTGAAGAAAATAACACCTTAAAAAATTAACTAACCCAAATGGCAGAAGAGGTGCAAAAAGCCAATGAGGAGAAGAATGCCTTAAAAAGCAGAATTGGCCAAAAGCTGACTGAAGAAAATAATTCCTTCAAAATTAGAATTGAGCAAATGGAAGCTAATGACTTTATGAGAAATCAAGAAATTATGAAACAGAACCAACAGAATGAAAAAATAGAAGACTGTGAAATATCCCATTGGAAAAAAAAAAAACACTGACCTGGAAAACAGATCCAGGAGAGATAATTTAAAAATTATTGGACTACCTGGAAGCCATGATAAAAAAAAGATCCTATACATCATCTTTTGAGAAATCATCAAGGAAAACTGCCCTAATATTCTAGAACTAGAGGGGAGCATAGATATTGTAAGAATGCACTGATCGCCTCTTGAAAGAAATCCCAAAAGGCAAACTCCTAGAAATACTGTAGCCAAATTCCAGAGATCCCAGGTCAAGGAGAAACACCAGAAACAACAATTCGAGTATTTTGGAAATAGACTCAGAATAACACAAGTCCTAACAGCTTCTATGGTAAGGGATTGAAGGGCTTGGAATACGATGTTGTGGAAGTCAGAGGAGCTAGGATTAAAACCAAGACTCACCTTCCCAGCAAAACTAAGTATAATACTTCAGGGGGAGAAATTGACATTCAGTTAAGTAGAAGACTTTCAAGCATTCTTGCTGAAAAGACCAGAACTGAATAGAAAATTTGACTTTCAAACATAAGACTCAAAAGAAGCATGAAAAGGTAAACAGGAAAGAGAAATCATAAGGGACTTATTAAAGTTGAGCTGTTTACATTCCTACATGGAGAGATGATATTTATAACTCATGAAACTTTTGTTAGTATTAGGGTAGTTGGAGGAAATAGATAGATAGATAGATTGCACAGGGGGAGTTGAATATAAAGGAATGATATCTAATAAATAAAATTAAGGGGTGAGAGAGGACTATATTGGGAGAAGAAAGGGAGAGATTAAATGGGGCAAAACATGAAAGAGGCAAGAAAAATGTTTCACAATGGAGGGGAAGATGGGGGAGGTGAGAAGGAATGAGGGGATTTATAATAGTCAAAACTTACTTTCATAGGATTTGGCTTAAGGAGAGAATAACATACACACTCAATTGGGTATCTTACCCTATAGGAAAGTAAAGTGGGAAGGAGATGGAAGGAGAAGTAAAGGAGGGAAGATTGGGGAAGACGTAGTCATAAGCAAACACTTTTTTGAAAAGGGATAAGGTCAAAAGAGAAAATAGAATAAGTGGGGGGGGGCAGGATAGGATGGAGGGAAATATAGTTAGTCTTTTACATTTCTATTTTGGAAATGTTTTGCATAACTACACATGTATAACATATATTGAATTGCTTGCCTTCTCAAGGAGAGTGGGTGGGGAGAGAATTTGTAAATCAAAGTTTTAAAAACAAATGTTAAAAATTGTTTTTATGTGCAACTGGGAAATAAGATATACAGGCAATGGGATAGAGAAATCTATCTTACCCCACAAGAAAATAAGGGGAAAGAGGGAAAAGGGATAAGAGGGGTATATGATAGAAGGGAGGACAGACTGGGGGAAGGGGTAATCAGAATGCATACCACTTTGGGGTGGTGGGAGGGAGGGGAGAGATGGGGAGAAAATTTGGAATTCAAAATCTTGTGAAAATGAATGTTGAAAACTAAAAATTAATAAAATTTGAAAAAATCTTTGAGCAACCATGTCATTTTGACTATTATAAATCCCTAAATTAACTACAAGGGATCTATGAAAGAAGAAGCTATCTGCATCTAGAGGAATAACTGATAAATAGAAGTATGTATAATATGGTTTTACATATATATGTATACACACATATTTGAGTCTAATGGTAGCAATCTTTAGGGAGGGGAAAAATTTACATAACTTTCTTATGTACTTAAAAGAAAAAACAAGCTGTATATAATAGATTTGCATTTTCATGTACAATCCTCTTTTTCTATTCTATTTTGTTGTGGAAATGCTTGTTTTATTTAAATTCAGAATTTTTAAAATGAATATTTTTTTAAATTAAGCAAAACAAATTGATAGGCCAAATCTGAAATACATGCCTCATTCCATTCCTACAATCTCCCCCCTCCTCTGCCAGCAGGTGGGAGCATGCTTCAAAATCTAAAATCACAGTTGTTCACTACATTGATCAGAACCTTTCAGTATTGTTTCCTTTTACATTATTGTGGACATTGAATAATGTTTTCTTTTGGTTTAGCTTAATTTGCTTTATGTCAGTTCATGTAAGTCTTCAAAAGTTTCTCTGAAGTCTTCATATTTGTCATTTTTTATAACAAAATAATATTCCATCACATTCAAATACCACTGTTTATTTACCTGTTCCTCAGTTAATTAGTACTCACTGTTTTGAGTCTTTTTCTTCTACAAAAATGTATTGCTTTGAATAGTTTTGTATACATGAGACCTTTACATCTGTATCTGACCTGTTTGCAATATATTTCCCAAGGACTAAAAGGCATATGGCCCAATATTATTACAGGGTCAAAAAGTGTATATGTTTTAGTGATTTTTTAAAAATTATAATGGCAGGGTGATGGGGTGGTGCGGTGAATAGAGAGCTGGCCCAGGAATCAGGAGGGCCTGAGTTCAAATCCATCCTTAGACACTTACCACAAAAAAAAACTAGCCTTGTGACTGTTGTTAATTTTCTTTAAAATTTTCTTTAAAATTCTTCAAATACCATCTTTTCATTTTCTTTTTTGCAACAATTTTGTTGCTCCCTTCCAGTTCAGAAAAAGAAAAACAAAACTTTTATCACAAATAAGCGTAGTCAAGACTTTCTGAGCATAGTTCCAAAATTCCTTTCCAGAATGTCAGGCTTCTAGACCAATTTATAGCCCTACCAATAGTAGATTAGCATGCCTGACTTCCACAACCCCTCAAAGAACTGTCAATTTCCCTTTACTAATCATTAATCTTTGCCATTCTGATCAGTATGATGTGGAACTTCAGAGTTGTTTTAGTATCATTCTTCTAATTGATGAAGATTTGGGTTTCCTCTGACTGTTGATAGCTTGAATTTCTTCCTTTAAGAATTTCCTGATCAGGGGGCGGAGCAAAGATGGCAGAGTAGAAACAGCTCCTCCAAGCCACTCTGCCCCCAGATTCCCCCAAAACTATGTAAAAGGGGACTCTGAACAACTTCTGGAGCCCAAGAACCCACAGAATGAAACAGAGAAGCTAACCTCCCGCTGAGGACAGCCCAGCAGCCCTGCAGGAAGGACCAGCGCAGAGGTCTGGGACCTGGCAGCGCGCAGCTCACAGAGGGCAGGAGCCAAGCCGAGCCCAGGTCCCCTTGAGCCGAGGTTTTACCCCAGGGCGGCAGGGCCAGCAGCCGGCTGGAGGAACCCCAGAACACCAGGAGCTGTGGCGACTCTAGAATTATCAACATAGACATGCCTAGGACAAAGTAAGAGGTTAGTGTCCTATGGACCTTGGGACTGGTATTTAGGGAATGCGTCGGCTCCCTCCCCTGGGGGCTAGAAGCCACTGTGGAGAAACTCCATTTTGTAGTTTTCAGAGGCAGCTCAGGCTCCCGGCCTGCAAATTGTAGGAAGATCCAGCGATCAGTCTTGGGGGGGGTAATTGCTCTTGCTTTAACCTCCCAGGATCTAGATTGTGATCTAGGGTGGAAGTCGTGGGTGGGTTTACAGCTTGCCAGAAAAGGAAGTTGCCCCCCACATGTTCGGGACGAAAATTCCTCTATCTGGCCTTAAAGCCATAGTGTGGCAACAAGCCCAAAAGTCAAGCAATTAAGTGGCAACATGCCAAGGCAAAGGAAACAGAAAAATGCAACCCTAGACTCCTATTTTGGGGGCATAGAGAGGGAAAAGGACTGTGAGGTCAGAAATCCTGCTCCAAAAGCCCCAGGGGAAAACATGAGCAGGTTGCAGGCCATAGAGAACCTTGAGAAGGACTTTAAAAATCAAATAAGAGAAGTGGAGGAAAAATTGGAAAGAGAAATGGGAAGGGTGCAGGAAAAGTATGAAATGAGGGTCAACAGCCTGACTGAGGAAAACAACACCTTAAAAAATAGACTAACTCAAATGGCAAAGGAGGCCCAAAAGGGCAATGAGGAGAAGAATGCCTTAAAAAGTCAATTTGCCAGATGGAAAAAGAATCTCAGAAGTTCACTGAGGAGATTCATTCCTTCAGAGTTAGACTGGAGCAAATGGAAGCTAATGACTTTATGAGAAATCAAGATGCTGCTAAGCAGATCCAAACAAATGAAAGATTAGAAGGCAATGTGAAATATCTCATGGGAAAAACCACTGACCTGGAAAATAGATCCAGGAGAGACAACTTAAAAATTATTGGACTACCTGAAAGCCATGATCAAAGAAAGAACCTAGAAATCACCCTTCAAGAAATTCTCAAGGAAAACTGCCCTGATATTTTAGATCCAGAGGGCAAAATAGAGGTTGAAAGAATCCAGCGATCACCTCCTGAAAAGATCCCAAAAAGAAAACTCCCAGGAATATTATAGCCAGGTTCCAGAATCCCCAGATCAAGGAGAAAATACTACAGGCAGCCAGGAAGAAACAATTTCAATATTGTGGAAACACAATCAGAATAGCCCAGGACCTGGCAGCTTCTACACTGAGGGATCGAAGGGCATGGAATATGATATTCCAGAGGGCAAAGAACTGGGAATGAACCCAAGGGTCACCTACCCAGCAAAACTGAGTATTTTGTTTCAGGGGAAAATATGGTCATTCAGTGGAATAGAGGACTTTCAAGCATTCTTGAGGAAAAAACCAGAATTGAATAGAAAATTTGACATCCAGACACAAGAAGGAAGAGATGCCTGAGAAGGTAATCAGGAAAAGAAATCAAAAGGAACTTATCAAAGTTGAACTATTTACATTCCTATATGGAAAAGCAATATCTGTGACTGATGATATCTTTCTCACTATGAAAATAATGGAAGAAGGGGTGTGGTCATATGAATACATATGTGAATGTGTGTGTATATGGTTACAGTTATATATGGATAGAGGGCATAAGTTGAATTTGTTGGGAAGGGAGAATGCTCAAGGGATGAAATTATGAGGTGAGAGAGGAAAGTGGCAAGAGGAGATGGGGAGAGACAGGGTAGGGTAAACTATATCATGTAGAAGAAGCAAGGGGAAGTGGTTGCAAAGGAGGGGGAGAATAAGGAAGGCTAAAAAGGCAAAACCACATTCACATCGAATTTGGTTCAGGGAGAAAATGACATACATACTAAATGGGATATCTCAACCTGCAGCAGAATAGGGGGAAGGGGGATGAGAGGAGGGATGATAGATGGGAGGGCATCCTTGGGGGGAGGAGAGGTTGGAAGTACCCACTATAGAAGAGGAACAGGATCAAGTAGGGAATGGACCAGGTGGGGGGTGGGATGAGTGGGAGGGAATTATAAGCAGCCTTGTACAATATATCTACTATGGTAATGTTTTGCATAGCTAGACATGTACAACATATACTGAATTACTTATCTTCCCAGAGGGAATGGGTGACAAGAGAGGAAGGAAATGGATCTGAAATTTGAGGTTCTAAGATTAAATGTTTCAATAATATATATAAATACTATTATTAATACTCTTTTGCTTGTAATAGGGAGATAAGATGTGCAGGCATTGGGACACAAAGATTCACCTTCCTCTAATGGAAAAGTCGAAGGGGGTATGGGAGAAGATAGGGGAGAGAGCAGATTGGAGGAAGCGGTATCTTGTGGGACTACTCTTCTGGGAGGTTGGGTAGGGGAATAATGGGGGGAAAATGATTGTAACTCAAAATCTGGTGGAAATGAACGATGTAAAACAGAAGTTAATAAAGGATTTGTTTAAAAAAAATTTAAGAATTTCCTGATCATATCCTTTGACCAATCTTTGAACTATCATTTTTATATATTTGAATCAATTTTTATGTATCTTGTAAATCAGACATTTACCATAACAACTTACTGTAAATTTTTCCCAGTTAACTGTTTCTCTTTTATTTTTAACTGTATTGATTTTGTTTGTGAAGATTTTTAATTTCGTTATTATCAAAATTTTCCACTTTATCTCCTGTGATCCTTTCAAGCCTTTGTTTGGTAATAAACCCTGCCCTTATCCATAACTGCAACACCAAAATTTTATTGCAAGTAAGCAGTCAAGCAAAATGTTGCATTTTTCTGTTTATTTTGTTTCCTTTGCCTAGGCATGTTGCCACTTAATTACTTGATTTTGGGGCTTGTTGCCACAGTAGGACTGTCACAAGACTTGTTTCCTTTGCCTAGGCATGTTGCCACTTAATTACTTGATTTTGGGGCTTGTTGCCACAGTAGGACTATCACAAGGGGCTCTTCTGTCCCAAACATTGGGGTCTTCACAACTTCCGGAGGTATTAGTTGGGTGGCCTCTGTAAAGCCTCCATATGCTCTGGCAAGCTGGATATCCACCCCAGACCTCCCCCCCCCCCCGCCCCAGATCACAGTCCAGATCCAAGCAGGTTAAAGCAAGAGCAATTAACCCCCAGACTGATTGTTGGATCTCCCTACAGTTCGCAGACCAGGAGCTGACGCTGCCATTGAAGCTGCAAAATGGCTTCTGTGCCGAGGCTCCTCAGCCAGTTCTAGCCCCTGGGGAGGAAGCCGTTCCCCAAATACTGGTCCCAAAGTCCACAGGGCACTAACCTCTCATTTTGTCCTAGGCATATCTGTGTTGATAATTCTGGAATTGCCACAGCTGCTGGTGTTCTGGGGTCCCTCCAGCCAGCTGCTGGACTGGTTGCCCTGGGGCTAAAACTATGGCTGAGGAGGGCCTGGGCTTGGCTCCAAGAGCATTGTGCTTGCTCCCAGAGCTTTGTGCTGTGCTGCTCTGGCCACTCCCTTCAGGGGTGCTGGGCTGTCCTCAGTGGGAGGTTAGCTTCTCTGTGTCATTCTGTGGGTGCTAGAGCTCCAGAAGTTGTTCAGAGTCCACCTTTTACATTGTTTGGAAGTGGTGTGGGGGGGGGAGCACCTTGGAAGTGCTGTTTCTACTCCACCATCTTGGCTCCACCCCCAGCAGTCAGGCAAAATGAATCCATACATTAACCATGTCTGACATTCTTCATTTTCCTTGCTTATCTAATCTCTTTATGATGTGAATAGATTATGCTTCCATTTGGAGCTTATTGTTGATCTAAATTTATTTTTTGCCACATTGCTTTTCAGTTTTCCCAGCAGTTTTTATAAAATAGTCCTTGCTCCAATGTTTGGAGCCTTTGGGTTTATCCAGTACTGTGCTACTAAATTTGTTTACATCTTTATAGTCTGTGTTTAATCTTTCCACTGAACAACTTTTCTACTTTTAAATCAGTACTAAATAGTATCAATGATTACTGCTTTGATTGTAGTTTAAGATCTAGTACTGTTAGGCTTGCTACCTTTCCACTTTATTTGCTTATATCCCTTGAAATATTTTACCTTTTGTCACTCCAGGAGGTTTTTAAATTGTTTTTTATAGCTCTGGCACTGAATGAATAAATCAATTTAGTTAGTATTGTCATTTGTTATATTTATTATATTGGCATATTTCATATTTATTATATTGACATTGCCCAACCTCCAATAAATGTATATCTATATTTTTGTAAGGAGTATCTTGTAGTTGTGTTCATGTAATTCTAGTCTGTGCTATGATAGGTGGATGTCCAATTATTTTATATATTTCATAATTTTAAAGGAATTTCTCCTTTTATCTCTTCCTGCTGGATATAATTAGTAATATTTTTAAAAGTCTATTGATTCTTTTTTTTTTAAACAAGTGCTTTATTAACTTCTGTTTTACATCATTCATTTCCGCCAGATTTTGGGTTACAATCATTTTCCCCCCATTATTCCCCTACCCAACCTCCCAGAATAGTAGTCCCACAAGATATCGTTTCCTCCAATCTGCTCTCTCCCATACCTTCTCCCAAACCCCCATCGACTTTTCCATTAGAGGAAGGTGAATCTTTGTGTCCCAATGGCTGCACATCTTATCTCCCTATTACAAGCAAAAGAGTATTAATAATAGTATTTCTATATATTTGAAATATTTAATGTTACGGCCTCGAATTTCAGATCCATTTCCTTCCTCCCTTGTCACCCATTCCTTCTTGGGAGATAAGTAATTCAGTATATGTTGTACATGTCTAGCTATGCAAAACATTATCACAGTAGATATATTGTACAAGGCTGCTTATAATTCCCTCCCACTCATCCCAACCCCCACCTGGTCCATTCCCTACATGATCCTGTCCCTCTTCTATAGTGGGTACTTCCAACCTCCCCTCCCCCCAAGGATGCCCTCCCATCCATCATCCTTCCTCTCATCTACCTTCCCCCTATCCTGCTGCAGGTTGAGATATCCCATTTAGTATGTATGTCATTTTCTCCCTGAACCAAATTCAATGTGAATGTGGTTTTGCCTTTTTAGCCTTCCTTATTCTCCCCCTCCTTTGCAACCACTTCCCCCTGCTTCTTCTACATGGGATAGTTTACCCTACCCTGTCTCTCCCCATCTCCTCTCGCCATTTTCCTCTCTCACCAAATAATTTCATCCCTTGAGTATTCTCCCTTCCCAACAAATTCAACCTATGCCCTCTATCCATATATAACTGTAACCATATACACACACATTCACATATGTATTCATATGACCACACCCCCTTCTTCCATTATTTTCATAGTGAGAAAGATATCATCAGTCACAGTTATTGCTTTTCCATATAAGAATGAAAATAGTTCAACTTTGATAAGTTCCCCTTGATCTCTCTTCCCCGATTACCTTCTCAGGCATCTCTTCCTTCCTGTGTCTGGATGTCAAATTTTCTATTCAATTCTGTTTTTTCCTCAAGAATGCTTGAAAGTCCTCTATTCCACTGAATGACCATATTTTCCCCTGAAACAAAATACTCAGTTTTGCTGGGTAGGTGACCCTTGGGTTCAGTCCCAGATCTTTTGCCCTCTGGAATATCATATTCCATGCCCTTTGATCCTCAGTGTAGAAGCTGCCAGGTCCTGTGCTATTCTGATTGTGTTTCCACAATATTGAAATTGTTTCTTCCTGGCTGCTTGTAGTATTTTCTCCTTGATCTGGGGATTCTGGAACCTGGCTATAATATTCCTGGGAGTTTTCTTTTTGGGATCTTTTTCAGGAGGTGATCGGTGGATTCTTTCAACCTCTATTTTGCCCTCTGGATCTAAAACATCAGGGCAATTTTCCTTGAGAATTTCTTGAAGGGTGATTTCTAGGTTCTTTCTTTGATCATGGCTTTCAGGTAGTCCAATAATTTTTAAATTGTCTCTCCTGGATCTATTTTCCAGGTCAGTGGTTTTTCCCATGAGATATTTCACATTGCCTTCTAATCTTTCATTTGTTTGGATCTGCTTAACAGCATCTTGATTTCTCATAAAGTCATTAGCTTCCATTTGCTCCAGTCTAACTCTGAAGGAATGAATCTCCTCAGTGAACTTTTGAGATTCTTTTTCCATCTGGCAAATTCGACTTTTAAGGCATTCTTCTCCTCATTGCCCTTTTGGGCCTCCTTTGCCATTTGAGTTAGTCTATTTTTTAAGGTGTTGTTTTCCTCAGTCAGGCTGTTGACCCTCATTTCATACTTTTCCTTCATCCTTCTCATTTCTCTTTCCAATTTTTCCTCCACTTCTCTTATTTGATTTTTAAAGTCCTTCTTAAGGTCCTCTATGGCCTGCAACCCGCTCATGTTTTCCCCTGGGGCTTTTGGAGCAGGACTTCTGACCTCACAGTCCTTTTCCCGCTCTATGCCCCCAAAATAAGAGTCTAGGGTTGCATTTTTCTGTTTCCTTTGCCTTGGCATGTTGCCACTTAATTGCTTGACTTTGGGGCTTGTTGCCACACTATGGCTTTAAGGCCAGATAGAGGAATTTTCGTCCCGAACGTGTGGGGGGCAACTTCCGTTTCTGGCAAGCTGTAAACCCACCCACAACTTCCACCCTAGATCACAATCCAGATCTAGGGAGGTTAAAGCAAGAGCGATTACCCCCCAAGACTGATCGCTGGATCTCCCCACGATTTGTAGGCTGAGAGCCGGAGCTGCCTCTGAAAACTGCAAAATGGCATTTGTCTTCAGTGGCTTCTAGCCCCCAGGGGAGGGAGCTGATGCTTTCCCCAAATACAGGTCCCAAAGTCCATAGGACACTAACCTCTTACTTTGTCCTAGGCATGTCTATGTTGATAATTCTGGAGTCACCACAGCTCCTGGTACTCTGGGGTTCCTCCAGCTGGCTGCTGGCCCTGCCGCCCTGGGGCTAAAACCTCGGCTCAAGGGGACCTGGGCTCGGCTTGGCTCCTGCCCTCTGCGAGCTGTGCACTGCCAGGTCCCAGACCTCTGCGCTGGTCCTTCCTGCAGGGCTGCTGGGCTGTCCTCATCGGGATGTTAGCTTCTCTGTGTCGTTCTGTGGGTGCTGGGGCTCCAGAAGTTGTTCAGAGTCCCCTTTTACATAGTTTGGGGGGAATCTGGGGGCAGAGAGGCTTGGACGAGCTGTTTCTACTCCGCCATCTTGGCTCCGCCTCCTAATGATTCTTCTTTATTAATTTTAATCCTGCTACTTTCCTATATTATTTCAGATATTTCATTACTTTATTTTCTAGCAGTTTCCAAGTAGACTATTCTATCATATGCAAATATCAATAATTGTGTTTCCTCTTTGTTTATGTTCTTTCCTTGCATTTCTTTTTATTGTCTTATAGTAATAGCTAGAATTTCTAGCATTTTATCAAGTAATAGTAATAAAAATGGACATCCTGATCTTACTGGAGAGGCCTCTAGTTTATCTTTGTTACATATAATGCTGACTCTCATTTTTTCAATTAGAGGTTCCTTACCATATTAATAAATGATCATTTTATTCTTATGCTCTTTATTATTTTTAACAGAAATATTTGTCATAGCATGTCAAAAGCCTGTTTTCTGTATCTATTGCTATAATTATGTTATTTTTTTATTATTTTAACATGATTTATGTGGTAATTTTTCTAATATTGAAGAACTGCATTCCTAGTATAAATCTAGTCTATTTTGATATGTTGCTGAAGCTTTGCTAACATTTTATTTGAGGTTGCTGTGTCAATATTCATTAGGGATTCTGGTCTAAAATTTTCTTTCTCTGCTTTATTTCTCCCTGGTTTACACATCAGGACTATATTTGTTTCATGGAAGAAGCTTGATCTCTTTCATTCCTAGGTTTGCAAAAAGTTTGTGTAATAGTGGCATTAATTGTTCTTTGAATTCACTTGCAAATCCATCCTTTCTAAGATGTGTTGTTATTGTTGTTATTGTTTTCCTTTGCATTCTCATTCATGATTTTCACAGGGCCTTTTTCTAAGATTGTTTTGTTTAAATTCTTTATTCTGTGATCTGTTAATTTGGGGATTTTATATTTATGTGACTATGAGCTGTTTTATCTGTGTTACAACTGAACTTTGTTTTATATATTTTCTCCCTAATTAGAGTGTGAGATCCTTGAAAGCATGGAATACTAGTTGTTTCATTTTACATCTCCATACTTAGCAACAGCACACTGTTTGGCATGTAGTAACTAATTAATAATGTTTTTCATTCCTTAAAAAAGAAGAAAAGAACTAACCATGAAATACTGCAAAAAAAAAATGTGAATATTCTTCGGTTTCATTTAAGTTGTTTAGTTTCTTTACATTAGAAAAAAAAGATTTTCCAATAATATCGATTATTTTTGTGAATTCTCCTTTTTAGTTTTTAATACTGGCAATCTGGATTTTGTTTTTCATTTTTTAATCAGACTTGCTAATGGTTCATCTATTTTAAGTTACTAGTTTTATTGATCAATTGAGTATTTTTTTTTTGCTTTTAATTTTGTGAATCTCCTTTGATTTTCATCATTCCTTTTTTTTTGGCATTTAGTTGTGCTTTTAGATTTTGTTCCCTTTCTAGATTGTTTTAGTTTTATGTTAAATTTAGTCATATATTCTTTCTCTATTTTGTTGATGAAATCATTTAGAGGTACAATTTTCTCTTTATGAGACTGCTTTAGCTGTATCCCAAAAGTTTTGACATGTTGTTTCATTGTTATAATTTTCTTTAGTTAAATTATCTATTATTTCTATAATTTGTCCTCTGACCTACCAATTATTAAATTATTTATTCCTCATTTATATTCGAATTCTTTCTTCAAAGGCCCTTTATTGAATATAATTTTTATTTCATGGAAGTTAGTAAAGAATCTATTTAATATGTCTGCTTTTCTGCATTTGTCTGTGAGATAATGGTGCTCTAACATGTGGTCAGATTGTGTAAAGGTAGCATATGCAGCTTATGTATATGTCTGCTCATTTCTGTTCCCATTCATTAATTGGCTGAATTCTAGCATGTCTAAGTTTTCTAAAATTCTATTCAAGTCCTTGATTTCTTTCTTGTTGCATATTTTGTTAGATTTCTCTATATCTGAAAGGGGCATATTGAACTCACCAACCATTATCAGTTAATGTCTATTTCTCCCAATAAATTGATTAACTTTTCCCTAAGCATTTAGATGTTATGCCATTTGGGAAACAGATTAAATGTTGATACTTTTTTTTTTATTTTCTCTGGTGCCTATAACCAAAATCTAGCTTCCATGTTTATCTCTTTTTAGCCATTTATATTTTTACTCTTCCTTGTCTGAGGTCAAGATTGCTACTCTTGATTGTTTTTCACTTAGTTTAGCTAAAGCATATTTTTTTAACTCTGTGCTTCTGTAGGTTTCATATGATTCTTATAAACAACATATTATTAAATTCTGCTTTAAAATTCATTCTATCATCTCCCCTTGTTTTTTTTTCTGTCAGTACATCCTACTCACATTCCCAGTTATGACTGTTAATTGTGTATTTCCCTACATCCTCTGTTCTTCTTATTATTCCCCAGCTCCTTTCTCTACAAAGAAGTATAGAATGATGATTTTTCAATATAACTCACAATCCTGAGATTTCATAATCCCTGAAAGACTTTTATTTCCTAATCAGAAATTAAAAATTGACTATGTGTGGTGATATTACAATCATGGCATTCTTCTGTTATCTATTAGTTAAGAGCTAGAATGATTTTTTAAAATGTTTTTGGTAAAGAATAGTATTTCAAAGCCTAGGTCAAGTCCATAAACAGGATGGAGTTTTTTGTTGTTATAAGTATACAACATTATAGTTTGTCAATTTGAATGATTAAGGTGAATTTATAAAAAGACTTTATCATAGCTGGAAATTGTCATTATTGCTCATGGAATCATTCAATTCTTTTGGTTTATTCTCATTTTCAAAGTCAATGATTTCCATATTTTGTTCTATTCATTTTCTTTCAAATTCTTTCCTTCAAAACTCTTATTTATAATTCTATTTTTCATCTCTTGCCTCATTTCTCCCAAGTACTCTTGTAGCTTTTATTGCCAAGTAATTTTTCTATAAAACCTTCCATACTAGTGCTATACATAGCCAGAACATCGAATCAACTTTAGCCCTCCTGTAGCTCAGCACTCTGTAATGATAATGGGAATTTGAAGACCTTCCCTGCTCCTTAATAAGCCCAAGGTAATTTGAAGAACTTCCCTGATTTGAAGAGTTTCCCTGCCCCCTAATAGGTTGAATGTAATCACATAGAGCCTGTGGCGGAAGGAGTTTGCTGAAGGGTAGAGCAGAGGCCACAGGAAGCTGGAAGTCAGAGCCGCTAGATGGTGGGAGAGACAGAACAGCAGGTAAGCAGACAGCTAGACTTGTGAGTATTGGTTTGTGGGAAGGCTAAAGGATGGTATGGCTCTCTGTGGTGTTATGGTATATTAAAATAGTATATTAACTTCTTTGCTATCATGATGGATTCGACTTTCTGGTTTGGGGATTTGGTTTTCTGGTGTGAATAAATGTTATGTTTCTTTCCTCTATATGGATAGTCTGTTACATTTTGCTCTTGAGAACTATGACAGCATATTCACAGTCACCGTCAGCATTGTTTATATTATATTGGTGCTATCTAAATGATCTATCTAATTCAACCTCTCCAATAACTGTGATGACTGGCATACATCATGCCAGCTTAATTTCTGTATTTATCAAATTATCGATATAGAGCCGCAAGAGACATAAGAGATAAACTGGTTCAGTCCCCTCTTTCTACAGATGAGTAAACCAAGGTACAGAAAGAATAAGTAATGTTCTCAAAAACACACATATAACAGAGGTGAGATTATAATAGCATTTCTAGAAATATATAAAATGATAATGTTGGCAATGGACAGCTTTTCTTTACCAATGATCATATTAAAATCCCCTCTAGATTTTCTCCATTAATATAATCACGACTGTTTTTGACAGATATTGTTTATATTAAAGGACAGTCCATTTTTTGCTATGCTTTTTAGTGTTTTCAACATAAAAAGATATTGTATTCTATAAAAATGCTTTTTCTGATTGTATTTTTATTATTTAAACAAGAAAATATATTAGATCATTTTGCAAATCAATGAACTGTTAGTCATTTTTACCAATAATAATGATGTGATTTTATTGTTTTGTCATTAATGTGGTCTATTTTGTTTATAGTTGCTAATAGTAAATCAACCATGAATTCTTGGTATTCATCCAACTTGATCGTATTTTCCTATAGCCTTTTAATTAAAATTTTATTCAATATTTTATGTAAATATTCATTATAGAATAAGTCTCTTGTATCTCTCTTTGGTTTATATATCAGCACTATAGTTATCTCATAGAGTTTGATATGATGCCTTCTACTTTATTTTGGCAAACAAGTTTGTGAAATATTAGAGTTAATCATTCTTTGATAGAATTTAGTTGTAAATCCATCTAAGCCTAGGTTAGTGGTTCTGTTTTTTAAAATGTTAATTTTTAAAATTAAGGCCATCTTATAAGTAACAGTTTTCATTGTAGAGTATTGGTGCATTCTAGTTTATCCAAGGAAATCGGGTATTTAGGCACTATCTTTTACCATAAATCTCTTCCAAGGAAATTATAATATGGAGAACAAACATGATCAAAATAATATAATAGCTTTGGACCATGTAGAGTCTGGTTTAGCCTCATTTGGACTCATTGAGCATAGGAGAGTGAAGGAAAGCATCTGAAATGAACCACTGCCAAGTAAACTAGAAACATCACCACTTTCATATAAAATGAAGTTTCTAAATACTTTAAATTTTTAGTCCAGAAATCTATAAGATTCTAACATACTAACTTATTTAAGAGAGCAATAGTTCTAATTCTAACTTATTTAAGTGAGCAATAGTTCTTATATCTTACTATAAATATTTTTGGTGGGGTGCAGACCATGGCCATTTCTATATGTTAGTCTCTTCAACATGGTTTCTTTATTATCTGAATGAATGCTATAGTGGCTCTGAATTTCTGCTAAAAAAGAATCAGAACAATAAGAAAGAAAGCCAGTATTGCAGTTATTATTTCTGCAAATATGTGGCTAAATGAAACTTGAACCACATATAGTTCAAATCCTTTAGTTTCTTATCCATTTCCAAATTTGGGAGGGAACAGAAAGTCTGACAAATAATAAAGAAGAGAAAGAAAAAGAGAAAGGAAGAGTTTGCTTTGTTTTTACTTTTATAGATAGCTACTACTCACGCAAGTACTATTCAGTATTAATGGTGAGTCACAGGTGGCATTTGGATTCATTAAATTTATCCAACATAGTATAGACATAAATAATAAATGAAGTCTTCTCCTGACTCAAACATATAGAAAAATATTCTGTTTATAGGGAAAATTTAAGATAATACTAAGAATTAAAGATACCTTGATGACCTACAGTACTAGTAAATGTTAAAAAAAATTAATACTGATTACTCATATCATAGATTCTTTAACATAGAATGTAGTTTAACTTGTCTTCTGACTTTACTATTGTTTTGGATAAACATTCCAATATGAATGATCCTAAGTTCCAATGGTATTAATGTAATATAAAGGAATATGTAATGATAGCTAAAATTAAAATCATTTGTAAAAGCCTTCTAGTGGCATAAATGTATTGCCCAAAACTGCTCAATTTTTAAGAGCATTCCAAAAAGACAATGGTAAATAATGGAGCAGAATAGTCTGATGTAGAAAAAGGCAAAGAACCTTCCCATTAAAGAGCTATTATACAGGAGTTCAAATTTAAAAACAGAAGTTTACATAGGATTTCCTAGCTTGCTTTTGAGGATAGTAAGTCCTCCTTCTGCTCTCAGTAAGCATGTCGAAATGGTGGTGCAATACCTTTGATAGGTTAATGTGAATGACTTAAGTCCTAGGTTGTGTGTACACAGCCTTAAAACCAGAAAGCAAGTGGAAAACTTTTGGCAAGAAGACTAAAGTTATCATAAATAACATAAATTCTTACATATGCTTTGGTCAGTTTGTGCTTTGACTTCTGGGGTCACTTTGTCACTTTGCCATTTCATTTAAAAATACAACTTCTCTTTTTGTCATTCTGACCTTACTATTGTCTACTCTGAACCAGCCAGCAATAGCCTATCAGTTTATCATACTTGTATGCACATTTGGGGGGTGGGTAGAGGGGTTAAAGGAGTAGGGATAGTGGTTAGTTATGGTAAGCTTCTGTGACATTGCTCAAGCTCCCCTTCCCAC
The DNA here is from genome assembly GCA_011680675.1 of Gymnobelideus leadbeateri. Lineage (NCBI taxonomy): Eukaryota > Metazoa > Chordata > Mammalia > Diprotodontia > Petauridae > Gymnobelideus > Gymnobelideus leadbeateri. Next base: position 108,071 of record WOXC01010653.1, on the reverse strand, counting down.
ATAAAAAGAAAAACCCTATAGTAAGAACAAAAACCTAGGCAAATAGCATAGAACCAGTAAAAGTGTTTTATTGAAACATAAAACATAAGATATTAGGAACATTCTTACCACCTTTTTACCAAATTAATATATTGTGCTTCTTATGCATGCACTGGGAGGGAAATATTTATGTATCAATGCAGTCTGCCTTCCCAATTGGAAAACTTTTTCATCTTTGGTATGAGTCTTTATGATACTATCTCACTCTCCAATCTCACCATCTACCATGAGAGTTTCCCAAAGCTACTCTAATGCAGGCATTCATCTTTACTTGCTCTCTGAGATCTTAAGCAGTCTGCCAAAATACCTGGTTTTAACAAAACAAAGTCCCAACTTGTCCCCTTTTTTTAATGTTATCACCCTGTGTTGGCCACTTATTTAAATCTCTTCCTTCTTAGAAGATTTTCATACCAGAGTTCCCACCTCATGATGTCTTATCCATAGACACAGTTTCATGGGGAATGAATTATGGTAATTTCTCCCAAAGAGCTATGCTCTCAACCCAACAGTTGGTAAATTGAATTCTGAATATTTCTCTTAGCCATGACCACTGCAATTTATACTTCATTTGGTCAGTATTATCATTGATATGTGTATTCCTACCTCCATACCTTCTAATGCTCTGTGATTTCTGTCCATGTCCTCCTACAAATCCATGTGGTGGAGTCCTTATTGGAAACAACATTCTTGCAGCATTCTCATTTTCCATCTCATCCCTTATTCTTACTAGTTATCTAGCCCACCTCTTTTTCTAACTTTACATTCCACAGGTATATTTTAATGATTTATAATTTGCCCAGTAAAACATTAGTACAACCAGTTAAGCTTGCTTTGCAATGATTACCTTTCAAAATCCTGTAGCACCTCACTCAAGCCTATATTTCCAACCTTTTTATACATTACTCTATATCCCACACTCTACTGTTCAATCCAACTGAATTCTTTGTTGTTCCTCACACATAACATTTTCCCTCCTCTCTCCATGTCTTTGTATTGTCTGTCCCCAATGCCATCTCACCACCTCCTCTTAATTTCCAAGAATGTCATAGTCAAAATCCAGACCTTCCAGATCAAAAGAAAAATACTGTATTCATTCAGAAGAAATACAGAGGAGTCACAATTAGGAGCACACGAGATTTAGTATCTGCCACTCTGAAAGTAGAATTTAGAATATATAATTTGAAAAGGCAAAAGACAATGGCTTTACAACCTAGCATAACTGGCCAGGGAAACTAAGTATAATCCTACAAGGGAAAAAAAAAGACCTTTATTGAAGTAGAGGATTTCCAAACATTTCTAACAAAAAGTTCAGAACAGAGTAGACATTTTGAAATATGGAAATCAAGAAAAAAGTCAAAATATAAAAATGAGTGAGCATGCATGTTATATATGCAACAATGATGTGTTTGTGTTTGAATAGGAGCTGATATGAGTCCTCCTCAGAATCCTAATGTTATAAGGATTCATAGAGTGAGTTAAGTAAGATAGAGAGGTCCTGGAAATAATTTTGTTCTGTTTTGATGTCCTTTACAAAAAGAAAGAAAATGGAAAGGGAGAAGAATATACTGGGAGAAAGAAGGATTGGAAAATTTACTTCATAAAATTGATGTCCGCAAGCAGAATGTGCAAAGAAGAAGAGTGTGCTTCATTTGAAATCTACTTTAATCTGACCTTGTCAAAGAAGGATAGAATGTATATACACATGCACACACACAAAGATTCTGTTTTAGAAATATATTTATATTTAACCCAAAAGGGAAATAGGATGAAATTAGGAGTGTGAAAAGGGAGAATAAAAGGGTGGGTAGTTTCAGGGAATGACTGGTTATAAGTAAAACTAACTAAGCAATATAAGAGAATAAGAGGAAAGGAAATCCACATTTAATGATCATGACTATGAATGTGAATAAGATGCATGTATCCATAAAATAGATGAAGATAGCAGAATGGATTAGAAAGTAGAATCCAATAATATGTGGTTTAAAAGAAACACACTTGAAACAAAGACCCACATAGAGTTAAAATAAGTGATGCTGAAAATGTATTATTCTATAACTGAACTGAAAACAGCATGGATAGCAATTAGGAATTCAGGCAAGGCAACAGCAAAAAAGGACTTGATTAAGGGAGATAATTAGGGAAACTGCACTATGCTGAAAGATACCATAAACAATGAAACAATATTTGTACTGTACAGTGTACAATATTTGTGTTATATATACCAAATGGCATTCCACATAATTACTTAAATTTACAAATTACAGGGAAACATAGACAGTAAACTATAATAGTGGGGGACCTCAATGTCCTTTTCTAATCTAAACAAAATTAATTTTAAAATAAATAAGAAAGGAGTTAAGAAGGTAAATAGGATTTTTTTTTTAATTAGATAAGGTTACTACCTGGTGATTATTGAATGGAAATAGAAAGGAGTATACATATGCCTCAGTTATGTATGTTTACAAAAATTGAACACTTATTGAAGCATAAAAAGTTGCAAATAAATTCAGAAAAACAAGTGTGAAGTACATTCCTCACCTCTCATGATACGATAAAAAAATTATATTCAATTAAGAAACATTGGGAAAATATTATTAATCAGATTTTAAATAACAATCCTACAGAACTGGTGTCAAAGAATAAACCATTGAAACATATAATTTCATGGAAGATACTGAAAACAATAATTAAACATTTTATAGAACTAGAAAAAAAATGTTAAAGTTCATTTGGAGTAAAAAAAAGCCCAAGAACCTCAAATGTAATGAAGGAAAAAAGTGAGATGGGAATCTATTAGTATCAGACCTCAAGTTATATAATGAAACAGTAATAATTAAAATGCTTTGGCACTATTTAACAGAGAAAGGTTGCTTAATGGAACGATTGGATATATATCATATAGAAGCAAGAAATGTATTGTTGTGTGTATGTATGTATGTATAGTTTTCAGTAACCCTAAAAAACCCATTTACTGGTGAAAGGACTCATTATTGAACAAAACCCACTGTAAAAACTAGAAAACAATATGGCAGCAATTAGATTTAAACCAACATATCCTACCACATATATTTTGATTACATATCAAAAAAATTTAGTTCAAACAAAAGCAGTGCAGCTAAAATTAAAAGGGAAACAGTTACTTGAGGAAAATATTTTCAAAAAGTTTCTCTGGGTGGTGGAGCCAAGATGGTGGAGTAGAAACAGCACTTCCACAGCGCTCCAGCCCACACCACTTCAAAATTATGTAAAAGGGGACTCTAAACAACCTCTAGAGTTCCAGAACCCACAAAATGATACAGAGACGCTAACCTCCCACTGAGAACAGCCCAGCAACCCGGCAGGGAGCAGCCAGCCCAGGGGTCTGGGAGCCAAGCCCAGGACCACCTGAGTCAGAGGTTTTAGCCCCAGGGAGGCCAGACCAGCAGCCAACTGGAGGGACCCCAGAACACCAGCAGCTGTGGCTTTTCCAGAACTACCAACATATAGATGCCTAGGACAAAGTGAGAGGATAGGGCCCTATGGACTTTGGGACCAGTATTTGGGAATGCATCAGCTTCTTCCCTTGGGGGTGAGAAGCGACTGAGGAGCAGCAGCACAGCCGCCATTTTGCAGCTTCAGTTCCAGCTTCAGCTCTAGGCCTGCAAACTGTAGGGGGATCCAGTGATCAGTCTGGGGGGTAATCGCTCTTCCTTTAACCTTCTTGGATCTGGATTGTGGTCTGGGGTGGAGGTCTTGGGATGTGTGACCAGCTTGACAGAGTGTGTGGGGGCTTCAGAGAGGCCACCCAATTAATACCTCCAGAAGTTGAGAAAACTCCAATGTTTGAGAAGGAAGTTCCACTGTCTGGTGGCAGGGTCCTACTGTGGCAACAAGCACAAAGGTCAAGTAATTAAGTGGCAACATGCCTAGGCAAAGGAAACAAAATAAACAGGAAAATGCAACATTAGACTCCTATTTGAGGGGCAAAGAGGATCAAAGCATGGAACAGGAGGAGAAATGGGAGGTCAGAACTCCTGCACCAAAAGCCCCACATGAAAATATAAGCTGGTTACAGGCCATAGAGGACCTTAAGAAGAAAATAAGAGAAGTGGAGGGAAAATTGGGAAGAGAAATGATAAGGATGCGAGAAAAGTATGAAATGAGAGTCAACAGCCTGACTGAGGAAAATAACACCTTAAAAAATAGACTAACTCAAATGGCAAAAGAGGCTCAAAAAGGCAGTGAGGAGAAAAATGCCTTAAAAAGCCAGATTTGCCAGATGGAAAAAGAATCTCAAAAGCTTACTGAGGGGAATCATTCCTTCAGAATTAGACTGGAGCAAATGGAATCTAGTGACTTTATGAGAAATCAAGATACTATTAAGCAGATCCACACAAATGAAAAAATAGAAGGCAATGTGAAATATCTCATGGGAAAAACCACTGACCTGGAAAATAGATCCAGGAGAGATAATCTAAAAATTATTGGACTACCTAAAAACCATGATCAAAGAAAGAATCTAGAAATCATCCTTCAAGAAATTCTCAAGGAAAATTGCCCTGATGTTTTAGAACCAGAGGGCAAAATAAAGGTTGAAAGAATCCACCAATAATCTCCTGAAAAAGATCCCAAAAACAAAACTCCTAGGAATATTATAGCCAGGTTCCAGAATTCCCAGATCAAGGAGAAAATACTCCAAGCAGCCAGGAAGAAACATTTTCAATACTGTGGAAACACAATCAGAATAGCGCAGGACCTGGCAGCTTCTATACTGAGGGATCAAAGGGCATGGAATATGATATTCCAGAGGGCAAAAAAGCTGGGATTAAAACCAAGAATTACCTACCCAGCAAAACTGAGTATCTTGTTTCTGGGGAAAATATGGTCATTCAGTGGAATAGAGGACTTTCAAGCATTCTTGAGAGGAAAAAACCAGAGTTGAATAGAAAATTTGACATTCAGATACAAGAAACAAGAGATGCTTGAGAAGGTAAACAGGGAAAAGAAATCAAAAGAAACTTATCAAAGTTGACCTATTTACATTCCTACATGGAAAAATAATAACTGGGTCTGATGAAATCTTTCTCGTTATGAAAATAATTGAAGAAGGGTATATGGACATATGAATACATATGTGAATGTGTGTATATATGTTTACAGGTATACATGGATAGAGGGCACAGGTTGATTTTACTAGGAAGGGATTATAATTAAAAGGTGAAATTAAGAGGTTAAAGAGGAATATAATGAGAGAAGATGGGGAGAGACAGAAAGGGGTAAACTATCTCATATAGAAGAGGCAAGGGGAAGTGGTTGCAAGGGAGGGGAAGAACAGGAAGGCAAAAAGGCAAAACTATATTCTCGTTGAATTTGGCTCAGGGAGAGAATGACATACATACTAAATGGGGTATCTAGGGCGAAGGGGGATAAGAGAAGAGAGGGGAATGAGACGGGGAATGATGGAAGGGAGGGCATGCTGTGGGGAAGGGAGGTTGGAAGCACCCACTCTTGAAAAGGGACAGGATCAAAGTAGGGAATGGACCAAGTGGGGGATGGAATAGGTGGGAGGGAAATATAGCCAGTCTTTCACAATATATCCTCTATGCTAATATTTTGCATAGGTATACGTGTACAACATATACTGAATTGCTTATCTTCCCAGCAAGAGTGGGTGACAAGGGAGGAAGGAAATGAATCTGGAAATCGAAGTTTTAAAACTAAATGTTTTAGATATATATAAATACTATTATTAATACTATTTTGCATATAATTGGGAGATAAGATGTGCAGGCATTGGGGCACAGAGTTTCACCTTGCCCTAATGGAAAAGTTGAAGGGGGTATGGGAGAAGAGATGGGAGAGAGCAGATTGGATGAGGGGACTGCTATTTTGGGGTGGTGGGTAGGGGAAAAAATTGTAACTCAAAATCTGATTGAAATGAATGACATAAACTGAAGTTAAAAAAAATGTAATAAAAAAAAAAAGTTTCTCCGATGTAGATCATACTTCCAATGTGTATAAGCAATTGATTAAAATATATAAGAATATATATCCTCAATATCCTCAGTAGATAAATGGTCAAAGGATATCAAGAAGTTTTCAAAGGAAGAATTCTAAGCTATAAATCGCCATGTGAAAAAAAATGTTCCAATCACTAATAATTAGAGAAATTCAAATTAAACTACCCCCAAGATCCTAGCTCACATCCATCAGATTGAATAAAATAACAAGAGAATAAAATGACAGATGTTGAAGAGGCCATGGAAAAATAAGCACTGACAGCCATTTTGAAGTGCAATTTGGAACTAAACCCAAAATGTCACCAAATTATTCATATTCTTTGCCTTTCTACTAAGCCTAAACTTAACAATTAGCCAACTGGTGGCACAATAGCTCAGTGGCCTACAGTTAGCATAGATACTTACTAGCTGTGTGACCCTGGGTAAGTCACATAAACTCTATTTGGTTTCCTTAACTGGAAAATGGGGATAATAATAGTACCTACTTTGTAGGGTTGTTTTGAGAATCAAATGAGATAATATTTGTAAAAATGCTTAGCACATTGTCTGGCACTTAGTGTTGTATTCCTCCTTCTTTCTCCTCAAATCCCCAAAGAGATTTTTTTTAAAAAGTAGGAAAAGAATCCATATGTACAAAAACATTTATAGCAAATCTTTTGTGGATTGTAGCAAAGAACCTGCAACTAAGGAGATGGCCATCAGTAGAGGAGTGACTGAAGAAATTGTGGTATATGCACATAAGAAATAGCAAAAGGAATGGTTTCAAAGAAACCTGAGAAAACTTTGATGAACTGTTCCAGAATAAAGTGAGCAGAAACAGTATCAAAATTAAATAAATAAGTTAATAAATAACATTTTTAAAGATAATTAACTTTGATTGGCCTAACAATAGCTATTGACCAAAGGTTGATTCATGATTCCAAAAAGCCAATCTCTGCTACCTACCTCTTGCCACAGAGGTGATAGATTCAACATCCTTCATGAAACATACATTATTGGACATGGGCAATGTGGAATCTGCTTTTCTTGACTATTTCTACTTGTTGCAAGGGTTTTGTTTTACTTTCTTTTAAATTGGAATTGAGTAGAATGGAAGGGAGATAAAATGCACATTTCCTAATTTAAAAAAGGGAAATAAAAATAGGTAAATTAAGTCAGTAAGCCAAACATCTGCCCAAATATTAGTAATTTTCCTAACTGAGGATGCTGAGCAATTATGGTTATATTCCTAACTTTTAAATTAATGTGCATTTCATAATGCAGCAGAGAAAGGAACTTCCTGGATCTGAGGTTATTTTACATTAGCACTGGACTGCTAAATAAGCAAATTTTAATATGTAATTGTAGTGTATAATTTATATGATTGTTGTATATGGTTGGTTCAATCTCTAGAAACAAAGAGGGTAAGTAGTAGAGTACTACGGGATTGTCCCAACTGAGCCTACTCCCACAACATCAGCATCCATCAGATTTATATACAATATGTGTGTATGCATGTGTACATATATGTATGTGTACATTTGTTTACATATATACATAAATATTTGTTTACATATTCTTATTTATGACAGTATTTTCTTCCCAACTATGACCAGCATAGCATGTGTTATATAATAGATGTCTAGCAAATATTTTTTTGTTTGGCATAGGAAATGGAGGAAATATTAGTGTTATTAACCAAAAACTAAGAAGTTAAGAAAGGAAGCTATCTGAGGGGCAGATAGATATATGATATTATGTATGTTGAGTCTGAGGTAGAAATAAAATATCTAAGTGAAATCCTGTGTGTGTGTATGTGTGTAAAATACAAGAATAATAAAGAGCTAAATAATTGGAGAGGAATTCTTCAATTTTTTCATGGACAGGATTAGTCAGGCAACAAGTGCTTTTACTGCATGTTAGGCAGGATGCTAAGTGTTGGAGATACATAGTAAAGCAAAAACACTTGGCCTCAAGGAGATCACATTCTAATGCAGAAGACAACATTCCAATTCCTATGTACATAGAGAATGTATTCAGTGAAGATAGAATATAGTCTGAGGGAACCCACTAGCTGTATATGTATCAGGTGGAATGGACCTGGAAAAGTCTAGTGCAGAATGTGAAGTTTGAACTGATTTTGAAGGAGCCTAAGGAAGCCAAGAGGTGAAGAAGGAAAACATTCCAGATCAGGATAGCCAAGGGAAAAGGCATTGAATCAATAGATGAAGTATCCTGTTCAAGAACCAGCAAGAGGTTCAGTGTCATTGGATTATAAAATACATGATAGAGAGTATGGTAGAAAAGATTGTAAAGGTAGGGAAAGGGCTAGCTTATGGATTCAGAAACCAAACAGAGGATGTTTATATTTGATCTCTGAAGTAATAGGGGTCATTTGAGTTTTTTAAGTAGGAATATAAAATGGACAGACCTGTAATTTAGGAAAATCACTGGCAGATAAGTGGTGGATACATTAGAATAGAGAGAGAGATGAGGCAGGAAGGCCAACCAGAAGGCTATTACAGTTGTCCAGTCCTGAAGTTATGAGGACCTACCCCAGAGTGGTAACTGTATGAATGGAGAGAGGGGAGGCCTATGACAGATGCTGAAAAGGTAGAAATGAAAGGAAGTAACAACAGATTGGATATGTGGAAAGAATGGAAGTGAGGAGTTGATCATGACACTGAAATTATGGGCCTAGGTGTCTGGGGAAAAGATGGAAACCTCAATGGTAAAGGAAAGTTGAGAAGAAGGAAAGTGTGAGAGGAAAGATAATGAGTTCTATTTTCAACATGTTGATTTTGAGATGTCTATCGAATATATAGTTTGAGATGTCCAAAAGGCAGTTTGTGAGGTGAGCCTAGAGCTCAAAAGAGGGATTACTGTTGGATATATGCATCTACATGGAGACAGTAATTAAACCCATGGGAGGTTGATGAATTTCCAAGTAAAATAATATAGAAAGAAGTGGACCCTAGACAGAACTTTGAGGAAAACCCACAGTTAATGGGCATGTACTAATGAGGAACCAGCAAAAATTGAGAAAGTGGTCAAACAGGTAGAAGGAAACACAGGAGGAAGTAGTTTAGGTTTTCTTAAGGATAGAGAATCAAAGAGTAGAGAGGTGCCAAATGTTGCATATGTCAAAAAAGATGAGAATTTTTAAAAGGCCATTAGATGTGGTCAGAAATGTGATGGCAAAAGAGTTAGGTATAAGTCACCATGGTATAATTATTTAGACTGGTATTTGATAGTCAAGTGCAACCTTCATAAGAAAGTTCAGCCTTTATGCTTTACCCTGTGAACCAAATGACAAATATCTTGTCATCTTGTTTATGAATACTGAATAAGATGATGTTTAATTTACTTTTAAAGTTTTTTATTTTTTTTCTGAAGTGACTGAATAATTGAATAACATAAGTTGTCATTCAGGGACATTCTGAAAGATCTTTCTCTGGAGTCCTCCTCCCCACCCCCACCAAATTCTCTTGCCCTCCTTCAGAGATTACCTCCTATTTACACTGTATAGTCTTTTATATACATAGTTTGTGTGTTGTCTCTCTCTGTAAAATGTTAGTTCTTTGAGAACAAGGGATGTATTTTTCCATTTCTTTGTTTCTCTAGTGCTTAACACAGTGCCTGTCATATAGTAAGTACTTAATAAATGCTTCTGACTGATTGACAGGAAAGGAAATGGAAGTAACAAATAATAGATTGCTTTCTCAAGGTTAGCCAAGATGGAGAAGAAACAAATAAGTTGTAGTTAGCAGGGATGGTGGGATTGAATAAGGGTTTTTTATTCCTTTTAAAGGATGGGAGAGACCTAGGGTGTAACTGCAGGTGACAAAGAAAGATCCAATAGATAAAGAGTTTGAAATTAGAGTGTTATATTATAGAGAGTATGATTTGTTGGAGAAGACAGGGAAGAATAGGATAAATGGTGGAAGTTGAAGGGTTTGTCCTATTAACGTGAGATGAGAAGGAAGAGAGGAAGAGAGGTAGCTCTTAGGAAATGACATCAGTTTTTTCAATAGGTTAATATAATAAAAATGACAATACTACCTAAATTAATTTACAGATTCAATTCCATGCGAATCAAACCACTAAAGCATTATTTTATGGAACTTGACAAAATTATAACAAAATTCAGCTGGAGGAACTAAAGGTCAAGAATCTCATGGGAAATAATGAAAAAAGTGAGAAGGAAGGGGTTCTAATAGTACTAGATCTCAAACTGTATTGCAGTGCAGTCATAATTAAAACCATTTGGTACTGGTGAAAATAGAATTAATGAAAAAGATAAGGAACATAAGATTTATAAGTAACTGAAAGCATTAGTATGGTCTTTGATAAGCCCAAAAATATAGATTCATGAGGTCAGGACTCATTATTTGATAGAGACTGCTTGAAACATTGGAAGGTTTGAGAGAAATTAGCCTTAGATCATCATCTCACACCATAAACAGAGTAAGATCCAAATGTAAGATCCATAATTAACCCAAGACATATCATAAGCAGATTAGAGGAGAATGGAAAGCAATAGCTTTCACAACTATGGATAGGAATATTTGTTAAATAAGGATAGGAAATAATCACGAGATAAAATGGATTTTTATTACATACAGTTGAAAAGTTTTGCAAAAACAAAAGCAATGAAGTTAGAATTAGAAAGGAAATAATGAATTGTGAAAAATCTTTGTGTCACTTTCTCTCCTAACAGTCTAATATCCAAAATATATAGGGAATTTATATTTTTATGTGCATTTGTGTGCATGCATACAAGAGCCATTCACAAATAAATGATCAAAGTATATGAACAGCCAGTCCTTATGGGAAAAAAATCCAAGCTATCAGTTACTTTATGAAACAATGCTCTAATCACTGTTAATAAGGTAAATGCAGATAAAATATTATTGAGGTTCTATCATTGGATTGGCAAAAATTATAATTAAAAATATAAACATGAAAAAGGAAAATTATAGTTGCTAATAATAATAATTATCATTTACATAGCACTTTAAGGTTTGCAAAAGGCTTTACAAATATTATCTCATTTTATCCTCACAACAACCCTGGGAGGTAGGTGCTATTATTATCCTTGTTTTATAGAGGAATGAACTAAGGCAGAGAGTGGTTAAGTGACTTGCCCAGGATCCAGTCCTGTGGAGATGCATTCTGACAACTACTCATGCAGATGCTATAACCACAACTTAATTTCCAAAAAGGAGAGTTATTGGCACTCTAAAATCTCAACATCAAAAAGTGACACAGGGCTTTATCAGTCTATTAAAGAAGCTTTAGCATCTGCTTTGTCCCTAATGACCATGGGGCTTTTCCATCTGACATGCAGCTAAAACCTTCAGCATGTGGTATTTTACCCACTAGAAGGTGCACTCTTCTAGAATATGGGCTGTCTTACTTTTCTATTTGTGTTATCACTTAGCATAGTATTTTGCACATAATAAGTACTTAAAAGTGTCTTATCCATTCATCCAGTAATACTTATTGCACTTTTTGTTGTAGGAAAAAAAAAAAACTTGGAAACAAAGTGGTTGCCCATCTCTTGGGAAATAGCTGAAAAAAGCTAAAGTATATGGGATTATTATTGTGCCATAAGAAATAATGTTAAGAGGGGCAGCTAGGTGGTGCAGTGAATAGAGTGTCAGCCCTGGAGTCAGAAGGACCTGAGTTTAGATATGGCCTCAGACACTTAACGCACACACAAACAAAAACTTAGCCATTTGACCTTGGGCAAGTTACTTGACCCCAATTGCCCTCCAAAAAGCAAAAAAAAAAAAAAAGAAAGAAAGAAAGAATGTTAAGGAAAGGATTCAGAGAAATCTGGGAAGTATGTATGAAAAAAGTATGAATTCTTTTCCCCTTCTATTTTTCTTTTGCATCAGGGTGTCAGCTATGTGAGTGAACAAAGGAGAATATATATGAGAGATGTTGTAAAGGTAGAAATAAGAAGACTTGACAACAGTTTAAATGTTGAATAGTTTGGATATGTGGGATGAACAAAAGGAGAGGAGGAGGAGGATGTGAAGGTTGTGAGCCTAGGCAGAGAGTGGTGCCCTCAACAGTAATTGTGAAGTTTAGAAGAATTTACCATGTTCAATTTAATTTATATTTAAATATACATATAAATATATCTGTAATATATTTATATTATATTAAATGTATTTAAAATAAGCTGTAATTTGATAACTTAATAAATGCTTGTCAGTTGAGGTAAATATATTCATAGTTTAATATGCAATCCTCTTTCTGCTCTTTGTATATAGATGTATTTGTGTTTGTTAATTTTCTAGTACATGTTAAAATTGTAAATAAATCTAGTATAAGCAAATTTAGAAAAGAGCTTTCTATGATAGATGGAATAAAGGAGTGAAAAGAGTGCTGGATTTAGAGCTAGAAGACACATGGTCAAGTCCTGGTTCCACCACTCCCTGCTTTGTGACCTTGGGAAAGTCATAATCTCTCTCTGAGCTTCAATTTTCTCACCTATAAATTAACCTGAGGTTGGCCTCATCTATGGGATAATAGAATTTCATGATTAGTTACAGACCACTCTTCCATACTCTGAGCTAACTCAATTCAGAGGTCATCTGGTTCACTTCTGAAAACCAGCTTCACCAAAATGTTTCTTATCACAGTCTTGAGGATGAGAACCAATATCTCAAGTAATGCTATTCAGTGGCAAGCAACAAAAAGAGCTTTAAGAAACTGAGGAGAAGAAGCTGGCAAGAGTATCCAGTGTTCTGCCTACTGAAAACTCAAGGCCTCTCTGTCCCAAATGGCACTTCATTGTTGTAATAAAGGGACCACATCTAAGTAAGTAGTTATCTGGTACTGTGAACACTTAAGTTATAGAACTCCTTTTTTTACCGAGTAATGGCCTCTATTTCCACATACTTTGGAACTCAGAGTCAGAATTCATAAACTTACTCTGAATTTTAAAGATTGCCTTTAAAGTCTCCATCTGTATCCCACTCAAGAATACAGCAAAAGGCAAAGCTAGACATATTTTTCCAAAGAAGTATGGATCAAAACAGCAAACCTATTTTTGAGATGATGTCATTTAGTTTGTATAAAATTGGAGCTACCTTTAGTTTGTATAAAATTGGAGCTACCTTTAGTTTGTATTATTGTGTGAGCCTAGGTATAAGCAGCTTAAAAGCACCATCTGATAAAAGTTAAGAATTTTAGAAAACTGATTTTGTTTCAACCCTCTAAAATATACTGAGATTATTCTGGTAAAAACAAGTGTTTCCAAAAACCACTGAGAAATATTCGAGTTATTCATTCAGAAAATATATTTCTTAAAAATTTAGGATAGGAAAATATTCCTTCAGAAGCAGTTATGTAAGGCCACTATATTGCCTAAGCCTAATCTAATCTGTGAAAAGATAAGAGTTTATAGTATTCATGCATCATTCTTTATCTGGCATTGAAAAATCCGTGAGGATTTTCTTTTTATCCTTTTGTCATCAGAGGGTAGGCTTGAGATTATTCTCTTTGCCCTGTACTGTGAATTGTTCTTGCAATTAGGCTAAAAAAACAACCTTCAGCTGTTAACCAATTGCCCTAGAATTGCACAGCAAATTATAATTATATTAATAAATGTGAAAAAATTTTAAAAGATTACATAGTAGAAATGAAAGGCATTGTTTCTTTTTTAAAATAAATTTAATTGCTATATATATATTTTACATTGCCTTCACTATTACATTACCCTCCCCTAGCTACCACCTGGAGCTATACCTTATAATAGAAAAGACAAAAATTCTGGAAATACTATTCTCCTTTCATTCCTATTGTTTTCATCATTTCCCTCTATATTCTAGTTTTTTTGTCCTTCCAAATGAATTTTGTTATACTTTTGTCTAATTTTGTAAAGCATCCTCTTTGTAGTTTGATTAATATGCCCCTAAATGAGTAAATTAATTTAAATACTATCGTCATTTTTGGTATACTGCACTGGCATGACCTAGTCATGACAAATTAATATCTATTTATTTGTTTTTAAGTTTCTTTAATAAACATCTAATTACAGTAAACTAGTCATTTCAGTTGTGTCTGACTCTTCGTAACCACTTTGGGTTTGCAACGTAACACTTTTCTTTGCAAAGATTCTGGAACAGTTTGCCATTTCCTTCTCATTTTTGACAAATGAGGAACTGAAGCAAAAAAAAGGGTTAAGTGACTTAGACAGGATCACACAGCTAGTAAGTATCTGAGGCCAGATTTGAACTTAGAAAATTGAGTCTTGGGGCGGCTAGGTGGTGCAGTGAGTAACAGCGCCGTCCTCAGAGTTGGGATGACCCGGGATCGAAACTGGCCTCAGAAAATGAGCAGCCACACATAAATAATGACTAGCCATGTAACCTTGAGCAAGTTACTTAACCCCAATTGCTTTTTAAAAAAAAAAGTTGAGTATTCCTAGCAATGCACATATTCATTGGTGTATTCATTGGTAAATTGACAGTATGCATTTGGTAACTGTTTTAAGTGGTTTTTCCCTTTCTGTTATTTTCTCCTGAATTTTATTATGCTGAAATGCTATTGGGTTTTGTGGATTTATTTTTTAGCCTGAAACTTCACTTGAGTTATTAAGTATCTCAATGTCTTTACTAATTCCTTAGGATTTTCTAAACAAACCCAGTTGAGATCTCTCATTTTGAGCTCCCCATTATCAATTTCTCCTTCCTCCCACTTCTCTCATCCAACTGCATCCCCTCTTCTTGCTAACAGAAGGTTAGAAATTAACATCCTCTGAGTGAATAAGAATGTTACAAAGGGCATGTATCTCCCCCATCCCCCAAAAGTGAAACTAAGGCAGAGACCAGCAGAGATGATGACAGCTTAAGGAAGAAGAAACCAGAGTTAAAGAAGATAAACCATTAGTGTCAGTCCTGGGATTTTGAAATTGGAGATACATCAGAGCCCCAGAACAAGAGAAGTCCAAGCATTAACCAAGGGGCTCTTCAAGAGGGATAATTTAAGGCCCTAGATTTAGATGATCCCATGATGTTTATGGATATACCTCTTTATGGGGTTTTATGGATATGGGGGTTTATAGATATACCCCACTGCTATAGGGAGGCTCTGAAGTCTCCTGTGAAACAAGAGAAAGAAGGAGGAAGGATAAGGAAGATGCCTAGGTCTCTCTTAGACCTTTAAAGGAACCCAGGTCCCAAGCTATACCTCTTCTCCTTCCAACCCCTCATGATTCAGCTATTTTGTTTAATTGATTTAGTCTTAGTCCAGTCTTGAGTTTAGGTGGGGCTGGGCCAGTCCTGGGAGACAGAAGGTCTTTAGGCCAGCTAGATACTATTCTTTGTCACCACCACCCAGACCTTGGGATGGATTAGCTCCAGGTGCTCTCCATTAAATTAAGTGTCTCCTCTATAACTCACATGTCTTGAAGAGAATTAAATGGATTGAAACCCAAAAAGAAGTAAATGTTAGCTATTATTACAAACTGTCCTGGCCATCGCTGTTTGGTAGCACTATTTCTGCAAGAGGTTCTATAGCAGACATTTTTATGTCCTATGGAGGGGCTGGAGCTTTACTGAGTGGTTACTAAGAACACTTAGTGTAGCAGTATTGGATAAACATACATTCCTATTCTTTACTGTCCCTCCACTTCTGTTCTCTCCATTTATACACCCTCCCATTCTGTAATTTTGCCTCACAAAATAACATTGATTCACCAGTAAGTGGGTAATGGGATAGTCCATAGTATTTTAGTTTTGCTTTTCTACTGTTCTCCTATTTCTTTAAATTCTACTTGTTATCACCTTGTTTGCTTTTTATCAATTGATGATCTCTCTGTTTTTTACTCCATAGATCAGTCTTTCTCTTTATTTCTCTTTCTTTAAACCCTCTCTACAAATAGGATAATTTATTTTATTACTTATTTTTCCTTGATAATTATACTTTTATGTAATATATTGATATAATTATTTGATAATATACCTTTCTTGTGTTTTCTTGTCTGGGATATTTTAAAATTGATTATTCTGCCTATATCTATTTTTTTTTGCAGGAATGCCTCATACCTCTCCTTTGATGAATGTCCATCTTTTATATTTAATGATTATGCTCAGGTTTTCAGGATTTGTCATATAGGGTTGTATCTTCAACTCCTTTGCTTTTCAGGATATATTTCTGTGGATTCTAGTCGGTACAGAATAGTCTTGTTACTTGAATTTCCTTTCCTTTACATTCAGTCTTTCTCCCAACTGCCTGCAAAATTTGTTTGCCATTAGATTTGTTTGATTTAACCACCCTGTGTCTTGAAATTTTACTCATAGTTTTATGGGGATAGGGGGTGGGAATAGGGTGGGGGAAATCTTCTTTTATTGGTGCTTTGTTTTCTTTATTCAGAAGTGTAGAGCAGTTTTCTTGGGTTATTTCATAAATTACAGTATTCAGGGTTTGTTTTTTAATTTATCAAGTTCTGGGAGTTCTCTTATCCTTAAGTTATCTCTATGTACCCCTTCTTCAAGGTCAATGGTTTTGGCTTGCATAGAGAACATTTGAGCACTCAACTCTCAACTCACATTGCCTCTTGCTTCATTTTTGTCAGGTTTTCCTCTGATTCATTATTTTTGTTTTCCAAATCTCATTCTTTCTTTTTCCTTACCTAAAGAAGCTTGACGCTGGATTTATTGGGGTTTTTTTTTTCTAATGTGCTAATTCAACCTTTTTTTCTGTTTGATAGAAATCTTGACATTTAGTTCTCATTTCTTCTATAAATTACAATTCTCTTCTAAACATTCTGGAATTTCTTGTTCTTATCTCATGCTTTCTTAAGATTCCACAGGAAGGATGGGGGTGGGGTAGAGAATAAGCATTTATATAGCACCTACTATGTGCTAGGGGCAGCTAGATGGTACAATGAATAGAGTGCTGGGCCTAGAATCAGGAAAACCTGAGTTCAGATCTGTCCTCAGATACTTACTAGCTGTGTGACCCTGGGCAAGTCACTTAGCCCTGTTTGCCTCAGTTTCCTCATCTGTAAAATGAGTTGGAGAAGGAAATGAGGAACCACTCTGTTATCTTTGCAAGAAAATCCCAAAAAGGATCACAAAGAGTCAGACATGACAGGAAATGACTTTACAATAACAACAACAATATGTACCAGTCATTGTGCTAGACACACAACAATCCTGCAAGGTAAGTGCTTTCATTATCCCTCCTTTATAGTTAAGGAAACTAAGGCAAACAGAGTTAAGTGACTTGCCCAGGGCGACATAGCTAACAAATGACTGGGGCTGGATTTTAACTCAGATCTTCCTGACTCTAGGCCCAGCACACTATCCACTGTGCCACCAGCTTCCCCTATTTTATCAGAAATTGGTTCACTTTCCCTTGTCTTGCAATATTTATTAAGAAAACTTTATAATCTCTTTGAGTGTTGAGTAGTCATACTTCCTTCTGGTTTTAAGTTCCTGTTTGGGGTGTGTGTGCGTGTGTGTGTGTGCGTGTGTGTGTGTGTGTGTGTGTGTGTGTGTGCGTGTTCATGGCACTCTAGATTTTCATTGTCTTTTTCCTCTCAAAATCTTTGGTGTTAGATTTTTTCTTATGTTCCCCCATTACTCATTCTTTTTCCTCTTTGTTCTTGGTTATAAACATGGTCCTGGACTGCAAAGCTGCCTTAGCCTCCTCCTACTTGGGGGAGCCACCTTTGGTCCCTGCTGGAAGCATCTTCACAGGAGACAGAAATAACGCTATCTGTATTTCAATCACTTTTTCTCCACATATGGCATAGCCACTAACAATGATCCTATGCCCCAGTTTTTCCCTTAGCTTTCATCCTTTCCTTTTCTGGTGGATTCAATCAATATCTGCCCTTTTCCAGGACTGAGCAAGGGTGGATAGGGTATTCCACAATGACTCTATGCAACAAGAGTGGGCCTAAGGACCAACCCAGTATAAGGCAACATGCATTCCCTGCCATGTGACCAAACAGAATTAATATATGTCTTGTGGGTTGGTAGGGGACAGGGAATGTGTTAGACCATCAGAATCTGCAACAGAAGAGGATCCAGTGTGGGTCCCAGACAGAAGCAAGGTCAGTTTTTGCTGATTTGTGTGTCTTATGTCATGAGGGCTGATGAGAAATGGATACTGAGCCACTTAATGATTCAGATTTATCAGTGTTACTTGGCAAGGCTTTCATATTATTAGGGGTTTCTCTCTCTCTTTTTGTTTTTGGTCCTGTGTATTCAGCTGTAATTCTGTATTGGGCTCATAATTCCTCTAGACTAGACAGTAGTGGGTTCAGATGGTGACTCAGAAAAAAAAAAATCTAGTCTGCCATCTTGTTGGTCACATGACCTAAAATCAAGCTATTATTTCTTATTCCCACTGCTGCTGAATTGTACATTATAGAATACATTAGTCTAAAAATATTGATTGATCCAGTGCCATAATCTGTGACCTTAGGAAATGATGAACTGGTTTCTTCTGAATGCCAGAATTACTTCTTGTAGTTCACTGTCAAACTCTAGTACCTTGAAAGAGTTAATAGGCTTCCCTAAGCATCTAACTTACTACCATGGAGGGATTTAGCCACTGGGGAGAACAGGACCCATTAATCCCTAATATAAAAGCTTTAATACATAAAAGAAAGATATGTATAATTTAATTTCAATTCTGCTGTAGTGCTTGAAAAGTATTAGCTGTGGAGTACATGGATATTAAAGATAAGAAATTACATTGCCAGTGTCATGGAAATCAGAATTCAAATATAAAAGGAATTTGGCCAGAACTGCTATTTTCTCTGTATATCTGTTGTTCTAGGTCTTTCCAACACACAGGAAATATGTGTATTTGAAATAGGCACTTTTGTGTAAACTTTATGAAATCCCAAACTCAGAAACTTTTTTTTCAACATTTGTGTTTGGTGTGATACAGTTTGATACAAAAGCTTTTGGTTTGATACAGTTATTTTTCACTTTGGCAATGTTATCTCGGGGTAACTTTTAAATGAAATCTATCTGAATGGTTTGCTTCATACTTTGATAGTTGCTAATTTCATCAATGTAAGGGAAAGATTACAAGCCATCTATACCTTTCCATCGTCACTATGACTTTTATTTGTATCATCACATAAATCTTCTGGGTTATTTGGTCCTTTGGGTGATCTACAAACCTTATTTTTCAAAGATTATTGTATTCCATCACTGGAAAATTACTAGTATTAAGAAAATGATGGGGGCAGCTAGGTGGCACAGTGAATAAGAGCACTGGCCCTGAACTCAGGAGGACCTGAGTTCAAATCTGGACTCAGACACTAACACTTACTTGCCATGTGACTTTAGGCAAGTCACTTAACCCCAATTTCCCTGCCCTCCCCCTCAAAAGAAAAAAGAAAAGAAAAGAAAATGAGTTTTTCAGGTTCTACTGTAACACCTCACCCCAGTGTTGAAGTATTCCTGAGTTCTTAAGCTTCAGTAAGTTATATCAGGTTGGAAAGACATTCAAAAAGTGTCAGAAAGAGCCTGTATCTGCCTTTTAAGAACTAGTCTAGCCAAATATGAAAAGACTTATCATCAGTAGGATTCTTTTCCCATCTTTTACCATGGCAATGCTAAGTATGCATTATAAACCCTCAAGCTCAGCTGACTATACAGAGATTTGTATTACCTGTCAAATTTCTCATGTTAAAAAAAATGAAGTTTTGTTGCTCATGAAAAAGTTCAGTAGTCTGTCTAAACAAATATCCAGTAACAAATTCATACAACTTAAAGCTATGAATGGGGGAATGAATGGGTCAAAGGATGAGGTCATAAAGAAGATTATACATCAAACTTCAGTTCATTGCATCTCTTGAGTATAAAGAGTTTGTCAGTAATAAGGGAATAACTAATGATATCAGGAGAATATTTAAGATGTAAATTCTTTGTCACTCCCAGTTATTTTTAATCGAGACTATAAACAATAAATCTTTAAGAAATTAATCTACTTTGATTTAAGAAGCCTGTGCCCACCCCAGTAGAAAATGGTATCTTGCAGAAAAAAAGCCCCCCAAAAGTAGAGCCTCACTCTTAATGGCTATAGAGAAAGCAAATCTCTCTGATAAAATTCTTCCTCACTCTGTTACCAAATATTAGGAAGTTCTGTTCATTATGGAAGCAGAAGAGTTCACTGCATGCCTGGCAAGGAACCAAGGAGTATGCTTTCCCAAAGGAAATACTTCTGTCTGACAAAGATACATACTCTATAATCCCTTCAAGTGGATCTTAGAGTACACTGCCAAGATAGACATGCTTAACTACATTTTAAAAAGCTATATAACATGTGCGTGTTTATCAGATTTCTAATCTTTAATAGGAAAATGGTTAAGGGATATAAAGATTGTAAAATTTGTTTCCCTCCCCTACCTCAAGAGCCATCACTTGTAACAGGTCCAACATTATATGTAGCATTTCCCATCCATAATCTCCTTCCTTTGCAAAGAAGAGTAGGAGCTTTCTCATTAAATATTCTTAGCATTCAATTTCATTTTTTTAGATTTATGTTATTCTTTCCATTTATAAGTTGTAGTCATTGTGTATAATAATCTTTTCCTGGTTCTGCTTATTCCACTTTGTATGAGTTTATATAACTCTTCCCATTCTCATATGTGTGTGTGTGTGTGTGTGTGTATCAGATTCATCATTTCAGTAATATTACTTCATCACATTCATGTACCACATTTTAGTTAGTCATTCTCCAATCAGGGGCCATATGTTTTGCTTCCAGTTCCTTGCTACTTAAAAATTGCTGCTATAAATATTCTTATGTATATGACATGTTCCTTTTTGTTATTACCTTCATTTGGGGCATATGTCTACCAGTGATATTTCTGGGTCATAAAGTATGGACATTTTAGTCACTGTCAGCATAATTTCAAATCATTTTTCATAGTGGTTGTACCAATTCACAACTCCACCAATATTGTATTGCAATGTTGGTTATCCCCATCATTTGTTGTAATTTCTTATTTGCTGATTTTGAGGTAAAACATCAGAGTTGTTTTGATTTGAAATTGGTTCAACCTTTCATATGATTGTTAATAGTTTCCAGTTGCTCTATTCTTCAACTATTTGTTCCTTGGGGAATAACTTTTGACCTTACATATTTGTATATTCTCCATATGTCTTGAATATCAGATGCTTATTGGAGATATTTTGAAATATTAGATGCAAAGATTTTCCCCAATCAAAAGCTTTCCTTACATTTGTTGCAAAAGTTTTTGTTTTAATTTTTTGTAATCAAATTATCCATTTGAACTTTGTGGTTGTCTTTATGGTTTATTTGATTAGGAATCCTCCCCAGATTATAGTTATGAAAGGTACCTAACCTAGTTATCTTCTACTATTTTATTATATGATTTAAAATACTTAGGTCACATATCAATTTCAAGCTTATTTTGGCATTAGACATTAGTCCAATTACAAAAGCGTATTGTACTAGGTTGGATGAAAAAATGGTAAAGAAGAAATAAAACCAAACAATGAAAAGAAAAAGATCAATTAGTTTGCTTCCATCAGGATTCAAGCTCAGTTCTTTCTAGTTATATCTCTGAATATCGCATTTCTCTCCTTCATGAGACTTTTGGGATTGACTTATATCACTGCATTGCTGAAAAGAGTCCAGTCTGTCATAGTTGGTCATCACACATATGTTGTGTCTGTGATTGTATACAAATTTCTCCTGATTCTACTCTTTTCACTCAGCATCAGTTTGTATAAGCCTCTCCAGGTAAATATGAAAACCATCTCCTCCTCATTTCTTATAGCACAATAATATTCCATTGCATTCATAAGCCATTCCCCAATTGATGAGCACCCCTTTAATTTCCAATTCTTTGCAACCACAAAAAGAGCTGCTATAAATATTTTTGTACATATGGGTCTTCCTTCCTCTTCTATGATCTCTTTGGGATATAACCCTAGAAGCGGTATTGCTGGGTCAAAGGGTATGAAATTATTTATAGCCCTTTGGGCATAATTCCAGATTGCTCTCCAGAATGGTTGGATAAATTCACAACTCCACCAGCAATCCATTAGTGTTCCAATTTGCCCACATCCTCTCCAGCATTTGTCATTTTCTTGTTTTGTCATCTTAGCCAATCTGACTGGAGAGATGTGGTAAAAATTGAAGATATCTTTATTATGCAAAGTAAAAAATTACACACTAATTATGAGTGAATGAGAAGATCAATCAATAAGCATTTATTAAGTTCCCCCAGTTACTGTGCTAAGAACTGGGGATGTAAAGAAAGGCAGAACATAGTCCCTGTCCTTGAAGAGGTCACAGTCTAATGGGAGACACAACAAACAAGTATAAACAAGATTCAATAGGATAAAGAGGAAATAATTTACAGAGGAAAGGCACTAGAATTATGGAGGATTAGGAAAAGCTTCCTGAGGAAGATGGGCTTTCAGTTGGGACTTGAAGCCAGGGAAGTCAGGAGGTAGAGAAGAGATGGGAGAACATTTGAGGCATGGGAGACAAACAGAAAATGCCTGGAAGTGAGATGGAGTGTCTTGTTCATGAAACAAAGAGGCCAGTGTCATTGAATAGAAGAGTCCATTGGTAAAGTGTAAGGTTTTAGAAGACTGAAAAGTTAAGGGAGGTGAGGTTGTTATGAAGGGCTTTGAACAACAAATAGAGGGTTTTGTATTTGATCCTGGAGGTGACAAGAAGCCACTGGAGTTTATTGAGTAGGGGGTTGCCATAGTCAGATCTTCACTTTGGTGGCTGAATGGAATATGGACTGGAGTGGAGATAGACCCACCAGCAGACTGTTACAGTAGTCCAGGCATGAAGTGATAAGGGACTTCACTAGGGTGACAGCAGTGTCAGAGGAGAAAAGGGTTAGAATGAATGAACAAAAAATAGTTCTTCTACATTTTATTAACAATTTGATCCCAAGTTCCTTTCTGTTCTAGTCTGATTCTGTGAAAAGTGTGGCTTTTGGATCTAAGTTATTTCACCCTAAACTTATCCTTAAATTTTAATAATAATCTGTGAACCTCATTATTTCCATGGCCCAAGGTATTTGGCTTTCTCTTTGAGATTGTGACCAAAGTTAAAGGGTTGAGAGACAGGTGAAGATGATGGAGTAGGAGGACTGAGCAGCCCAGCCCATTATATACATATATATGTATATATATATATAAACACTGGACCAATTATTAATCAAGAAATCCACAGAGAAATGGCTTTTTGTAGGCCTAGGCAGCACAGGGAGACAAGTTAGAGGCCTTCAGGTACAGGGGAGGGCATGCCACCAGAAAGAGCCATTCATAGCACACACCAGAGATAAACCTATTGTTCTGTCTCTGTAGAGTTTTCTAACACAGGAACTGGAGCCTGCAGCCCTCTATTAGAGCTCTGACTGAGTGCCATCCTGCAGCTGTGTTATCCAGACCCCAAATTGGAGTTGGGAGCCTATAAAGCTCTGAGTGGAAGGGCAGTACTTGGGGCACTGAAAAGTGCCTCGCCTGAGCTACTCCTGAAATCCTTGAAGGACATAGTTCTCAATACCTAAAGGAAGCAGTGACAGGATCCCAAATAATATGCATCAGTTCCAAATAAGGTCAACCATTCCCTCCATAAGTACACAGAATCTGGTCCTAAGACAAAGTCACACTTCAGAAAATAAGGCTGCAAAATGAGTTAACAAAAAAAAAATTACATTGACTATTAGATCAGTGTATAATTAGAAGAAGACATGGACTGATCATATAATCACAGTAAGACATGATAAAATGGATAGTGTGCCTCCTCCACTAGTATCTGCATAAGGTCAAGAAATCTCAAGGAAGGCCCACAATACGTTGGGTAAAGGATATAAGGAATGGCATGAATAAGAGCCGATCATGATAAGAAGGCATAGATAAGTTATTGTTTGCCCCACTGGAGGATGTACCCCTATTGATGAGATGACAGTGGCAATATAAGTTAATTTTCTGTGCCTATTTTCCTGCCTTTAAAATGAGAAATATTACCTTCTTTCTCATTGAGGTAATGTATAAAACACTTGAAGCCTTTTGGAAGGAGCTATATCACTGGGGAGGGGAGGGGAATCAGGGTTGAAGTGATTTGCCCAGAGTCAAACAGTAAGTATTTGAGGTCAAATTTGAACTCAGGTGCTCCAGACTCCAGGGCTAGTGCTCTATCCACTCTTCCACCTAGCTGCCCCAGGAGCTATATCACTTTTTTAAAAAATATTAATGATTTGTTTAATCAAACTGGCCTGGCGGTTTATAAGCTACTTGGATAGACAGTAGAGTCACAACTACTTAGCTTCCTGTTGGCACATCCCATGTTTGCCTGGGTCTCTTCCATCCCTTACAGGGATAGTAGCTTAATTGTGTTTCAAAAGTCACTACGGTTTTATGAAGCTAAGTAACTGACATTTTTCTCATTTCTGAGATCAAATTTTCACAAATCATTCAACCAGGATAAATTGAGAATGTTGTTGTTCTGGTAGTTGTTGAAATACCAGACACTGCAAAACATGATACACAAATACTTCTTACTAACTCCTTATCTCAGCAAGATTATTCTAAAGAGCCCAAGACAATATGGGTCAATCTGAAAGAAGTAACAAAGGAAGTACAATCTAGTTAAACTTCATTAATTAAGACTCTTCTGATTCTGAATTTGTAATAACTGACCAGTACTTTTGCTCCATAATATAAGGATTTGTTGATGCAAGTTAATCATATATATAGTGTCACAGCAGAATATATTTAACCGATTTAAAGGAATAAACTTTTTAACTGTTTTTTTTAGAATGTGTTGCAAGGAAAGTCCTTTAATATGTTTTATGGAGTGCCATTATTATGTGAATTATGTGTCATACAAGTATTAAAGCAGACACAATAGGATCTCTGTTTGAAAACATCTGATTAACACTTTCTTTGAGAAGTAGTAAAAATGGCAGAACAGAATGTTAAAATATTCAGACTTCATTCATATTACTTCCCTCCCTGTTTCTCAATCAGTCCTAATTAGGGGGGTTTTACTATCTATTGTAAGATATTTATAGTAATATGGGTGCTAATATCCAAAATGTATACCTTCTGATATATAAAGGCAAAGCATTGGATTTATCTCTGTGGGAAATCTAACTAATGCTTCCTAATCTGTGAATATAATGAATTTTCCATTGAATCTCCTGGCTGCTGCTGCTATGTTTGCCATTTGTGAAGGCTACTTTGATAATTTTAAGGTTACTTGTATGATACTCATCATGCATATCAAAAAATAGCACGTGCTTTTCTTTAAGATTATCATTATGTTCTTCAAAGCAAAGACTTTTGCTGCTTAGAATTTAGTCATTTTATTTGGCATAACAAAGCTTTTAAATAAATTACTTGATTAACTTTGAGTTAATTTTCAGGGTTATAAGCAATTGACTTTGATTCATTCTCCCCAAAAAACATCTACACGATCTGATCCAACATACATGGTACAGAGAATACCTTCATTCCTTCAGTGTCTCGCTTTGTGCTATGTGTTTATTTGTGAAAGAACCTCCATGCATGGATCCCGTAAAAAGGAGACAAACCATGGAGCAAACTGGAATGTGTTGCAAGGAAAGTCCTGGAGGAGGAAAAATGAGTGTAATGAAAACTTCTGGGCAAATGTTTCACTTTTAAAGAAAGATTTCTCTGTGTAACATCAAAAAGGATTTTGAGTCTAGGTGTTATGCTTTTAGCAAAGAACCTCTCTCTCCCAAAGAAAAAAATCTAATTAATAGACTAATTCTAGAGTCTTTTTGACAAGGAAAGCTCCATCGAGTACAGAACATGATTGCCTTCCCAACGAGTTGCCTAAATAACATCTAAAGAATGATCTAATAAACTGACTACATCTTTTGTTTTGGTTTGACTGTAAACTGTAGGACCATGTGTATGATTCCTAGCTTTTTGGTAGCAGTTTGGAATAAAAATATTTTATTTGCTCTGGGAATTATAACTGTATTACTCAGAAATCATTTTATACAGTTTGCATGTTGACAGGACTTAAAAGTTATGGAACTGGATTCTTTTTACTCCCTGTCACACCAATACACTCATTCTGCCATCACTATATTTTTAAGTGAAGAAAAGTTAAATGTATTATAGCAATTGAACTGCTATGTAATATGCTAAACACAAAGGACCTTATGAGCTAAGTAACAGGTGCAAGATTTCCAATGTTTCCATGGGTGCTAAAATGGACACTTGTCTTAAAAGGTGCTACAGTATAGCCAAAACACTAGTGAGGGAGCTGTCTGCATTTAATATATATGATTGTTAAAGAATGAGTCATCTGCAAATTGTGTTCCTGCATAGCCAGTTATATTATAATGTATCCATGGAAATCTTTGTCATGGAAATCTTTGATATTTCTTGAGATAGAGGCAGAATTGAACTACTGCTTTCATCTAGGCTATCAGTTAAAGTTTTTCTCAAGTTGTTGTATTCTGTACCCATGTGTCTCCCTTACAATAATGCTTTGTTTCTTGACATGACCACCAGGACAGCTTGGTCCAGTGCAAACACTGGCCCTTTCAGCCAGTACATTCCTAACACTAATTCCCTTTTTCTCCCCTCATTCCCCTCCCCCCATTCCAGGTTGGAAAGGTTGGTGGATGTCCTGAGGAAGAAGGTTGGAGCGGGGACCATTAGGACGGTGATCTGATTGAAAGCTTCAGTCTGGGGAAGCAATCACATCTGGTGACCAGGCTGCTTCATTCAACACTGTGTAAACACTAAAGCCTTCACTTAACAAACAGTTGTTAGAAGTGGGACACTTCAACGACATACCAAGCTGAGATAAAATCAAATCACAAATGTTTAACCACTTTGCTGCTGAGTTTGGGTTATTTATCCAAATGTATTAACCACAGACTTTTTCCAATGGGTGACTAAAGGCTTAGAGCATACTTTGGAACTATTTCTTTTGTCCCAATTTCTTTTAAGGTGTTTCTACAATAAGGAACCAACATAGAAACATGGTGCAACTGAGCTGGATGTGTCTTCCCATACTGCCTGCTTTAGAATCAAAACTTAGCAAGGTAAATATTGTACAAATCTAAATCCACTGTTAGGTCAAGATTTCAAATACCTGCATATTTTAATATTGAATATGTTTCTGAATCAATGAAAAAAGTACAGATTTAAGAATAAGCTATGATTACTGTGTAGACATAAGAATACAGTCTTTTCTCAGTGCTTACACATAACCTTTGATAGCATTAAAGGGAATTAAGCATATACACCAAGAAGCAGTTGTACAAAAGATGCCTTATGAAGAGTTCTATCACTAAGGTCACATTCATGAAGGAATCATGTTTTAGTCACACACTCACACAGAAATGTAGTAGGGGGTCTTAAGAATCATGTTTGAGGATTGTCTTATCTTTAGTGTGCCTTCTCAAGTCTGTATATCGTCATTACTATTATTATTAAGAATTGCAATAATAATAATAAGCTAGACTTGGTCCAAAATATGTATATATAGGCAAAAAATTCCTGTCTATTATGTTTGTTGTCTGTCTCATGCAAATTAGCATACATCTGCATGGCCTGGGCCTAAAATATACTAGGCCATGGAATGTGATAGGTAATCTTTTTATTAACTTAACTAGATTTTCTTTGTATTTGGCAGATGGAATTAGAAATATTTAATAAAACCATGATAAATTAAAATAAAAAGATCTTTTTAAAATTAAATGTGAATTTGCAGTTAGGATTACCTAATATTTCTCTTTAAAAAGAACAAAATAATAATAATAGTGCGTGTTTATATAGTGCTAGATGTTCTCCAAATTGGTTTGCACACATTATCTCTTTCAGTTCTTGAAACTGATAATCTGGTTGTCAAAGAATAGCAGTAGCTTCATGTAATTTCCAATAAACCCATTGGCATTGTCGTTGGCTAGATAGATACTCGTCATGTGGCATGAGATAGGAATGATTATAGTTAACCAGGAATAAGGCAACTTGGATAAATCAGTGAGAAGCATGTGAGAAATTTTCGTAAGCAACTAAATTTTAAAAATTATCAAAAGACAGTATAACTTGTATTCCCTTCTGTGTCCTATAGAAGAAAAAGCATTTGAACTTCTCTGAAAAGTTTCTCATAGGATACAGAAATACAGAGAGTACAAAAACAGGTATTTACTTGTCTATCTTTATTCCTTTTTTCGCCAAATGGTAATTAGGACCATTTCCCTGGAGCTCTAAAATAATATGTTACTCCTGCTGCCTGATTCTTTAATAGTATTAAGCCAATCCTAACCAGATATGATCTTCAAGCAGAAATATTTCTAGTGATTTAGGTCTCAAATGCTACATATTCACTCAAGATAATTATGCAGGAGAGCAATAGCACTTTGTTCTAAGTCATAAAGAAGGGTATTAAATAAAGAGATAAATTTTATAAATCCCTACATGATACCAGCTTTGCTTAGGGTTCAATAATTTATTTCTTCTCATAACATAGTAATGAAGATGACATGCATTTAGAAGTCCTACCAATTCTATTTTTAATCAGAAGGAAAGTAGAATTCCCACCACTCTTCCCCACCTGCCCACAAATCACCATCATCATCCTCCTGGAAGGACATCAAACTTTTCTCAGATGGTTTGCTTTGGGTTTCAGAAACTTCAGAAAAGTATGGAAAACAAGTCACTCTTCTTCAGGCATCTTTTCCTATGCCTAGGTGACCATAATGGAGAAACAATTGCCAAGAAAAAGGTTCCAACATATCTTTTGTGAACTTTCACTATATTTGTAATACTGATTTAATAATGAAGACCAGGGTTCTCTTCCTCAATTCACCATTGTGGCTTTGGATAAGTGACTTTGCAGTGCCATATTTTTTTCCATATAAGTCAACAAATTCAGTTCAATAAGCATATGAAGTGCATTTGTTGTTGTTCAGTCATTCTATCATGTTCAGCTCTTCATGACTGTACTATACTGGCAAAGATACTGGAGTGGGTTGCCATTTCCTTCTCTAGTGGATTAAGGCAAACAGAGGTTAAGTGATTTGCTCACGGTCCCACAGCTACTAAGTGTCTGAGGCCAGATTTGAACTCAGGTCTTCCTGACTCCAGATCTAGTACTCTATTTCGCCACCTAGCTGCCTCCTGATACACTGTAGAGACCAAGATGAAAAATTACACAGTCTTTATCCTCAAAGAACCTTCATTCTAATTAGGGAGTATAACATATCACAAATAAGCATGACACTGGGTAAGATATAAGGACAACAAAGAGATCTAGACAAAGTATTAGAAGAAGATTTATGGAAGGAAAAGATCACTTTACAAGTCAGCCCCTCCAAATTTCTGCACACATATACACCCCAGCTAGAATAAGTTGGCAGAAACTTCAAATATCTTTAAGGTAGAAAGAATTATCTGTAAAATGCTAAACACTATAAAACAGGTATGTGAATACCAATGAGTACAGTAAATATAAACAACCCACACATGCATCCACCCAAACGGAGCAAAGTTATGGTGTGGTGACATGACATGAAGTAGCCACCCACCACTGTAACACTGATCCCTTTCATGGAGTATGATGACTCCCTTTCATGCCTTATTTGATTCAGTCATTCCAACCTGCCCTCACCTTGACAGGTATGAATTCCCAGAGACAGATCATCATGAAACAGTTATACTGTACCTTTCTCAGGATAGTAGGGATGGCCCTATTGAGAGGAAATACATTTTCCCTATTCACATACCCATATGCTCAAAATGTAATATAACCAGGTAGTGTATGAAATTTACCAGTCCATAATGATAATGGCTCTTCAAGATCTTATACATAACCTTTTTCTTAACAAAAAATGCCAAAGTAATAAGGGAATTGAAGGGAATAAGAATTTTTATGTATCATTTACTATATGCTAGATATTGTGCTAAGTACTTTACAAATATCTCATTTGTTTCTCAGGACAACCCTGTTAGGTAAGTGCTATTATTATCCTTGTTTTATAACTGAGGAAACTGAGGCAAATAGGTTAAGTAATTTGCCCAGAGCCACACAGCTAGTAAGTGTCTGAGGAAGGATTTGGATTCAAGTTTTCCTGACTCTAAGCCAAGTGCTCTGTCAAATTTATTTATACTATTTAGTAAATTTATAATAATTATCATTTGCCATCATAATATGTTAAAATCAATATATAAAATTAATCACAAGGATGAAGCCAAGATGACAGATTAGGGGCAGCCACCCAGCTGAACTCTCTCAATATTCCCATCCAAATAACTTTAAAATAATGCCTTAAATCAAATTTTGGAGCAACGGAGCCAACAAAAATTCAGGGTAAGATTTTTTTCCCAGCCTAAGATAACTTAAACAGTTAGCAGGAGAAATCTATCACACCATGGTGGAGGTCTATCTGGAGTCAACACATGTGGCTACAGCAACAGGAGCCATAGCAGCAGCAGCTTCTGGAGCTCTCAACCAAAAGATGGGGGAAAGGGGTGCAGACAAGTGCTCAGAAGAAATTACAGGGAACATTTTCTGGCACTGATTCACAACTCTATTGCCCATGTTCATTTCTGGGTCATTTCCATGTCAGAGAGGTCAGTCACAAGGGAGCAGGGATCCTAGTCACAGTACTAAAGTAGAGAAGAGTGCTAGCACAAGGGGCCCTTCCTTGGTAAAGACCAGAGTGCATTTCAGGAGAATAGTCTCCCAGCATCACACTCCTTGGAAGTACCAAAAACTTGCAGACCCCCAGAACTAGCTCTAAAAACAGCAGCACAAAAATGACTTGAACTTGGGGCAGGGCCTCACCATTGCCAGGTGAGCAGAACCCAACTGTAACATAAAGTTCAAAGCCAAGAAATAGACTAGAAAAATGAGCAAGCCACAGCAACAAAAAGGAATTTGAATATAAAAACCTATTGTTGTTGCAAGGAAAACCAAGACATAAACACAGAAGACAACAATGTGAAAACAGCATCTAAAAAAAACTTCAAATAAAAATGCTAATTGGACCCAATCCCAACAAGAATTCTTTTTTTCTTCTTCTGGAAGGGTAACAGCTAGGCACTTAGGGTTAAATGACTTGCCCAAGGTCACACAGCTAGTAAGCATTAAGTGCCTGATGTCAGATTTGAACTCAGGTCCTCCTGACTCCAGAGCTGGTACTCTACTTACTGTGCCACCTACCTGCCCCCCCCATAAGAATTCTTGGAAGAATTGAAGAAAGAGATTGAAGTGGTAGAGCAAAAATTGGAAAAAGAAATGAGAGTGGTACAAGATAATTATGGAAAGAGAAATAACAGCATGATTAAAAAAAATTTAAAGGCATAAAAAATACTGAAAAAAAAATAACACCTTAAGAAAGCAGAATTGGACTAATGGTAAAAGAGACACAAAAATTCACTAAAGGAAAAAAAAAACTCCTTAAAAGCAGACTGGGTCAAAGAGAAAAGGAAGTTTAAAAAAATCACTGAAGAAAAGAACTCCTTAAAAAGCAGAATTGGCAAAAAAAAAATTGTGGGCAGCTAGGTGGCACAGTGAGTAGAGCGTCAGCCCTGGAGTCAGAAAGACCTGAGTTTGGATCCGACCTCAGACACAACGCACACACAAACAAAAACCTAGCCGTGTGACCTTGGGCAAGTTACTCAACCCCAATTGCCCTCCAAAAAGCAAAAAAAAAAAAAAAAGCAGAATTGACCAAATGGAAAAAGAGGTACAAAATCTCACTGAAGAAAATAATTCCTTAAAAATTAGAATTGGGCAAGCAGAAGCAAATAACCCTATGAGACATCAAGAAATAATAAAATGAAATCAAAAGAATTAAAAATAAAATAAAATGTGAACCATCTCATTAGGAAGACAGCTGACCTGGAAAATATAGCAAAGAGAGAAAATTTAAGAATTATTGGACTACCTGATCAAAGAAAGAACCTAGACATCATATTTCAAGAAAATATCAAGGAATACTACTCCAATATCTTAGATCCACAGGGTAAAATAGAAATGGAAAGAATCCACCAATCACTTCCTGAGACAGATCCCCAAATGAAAGTTCCCAGGAACTTTATAGCCAAAGTCCAGAGATTCCAGTCAAAGAGAAACTACTTCAAGCAGTCAGAAAGAAACAATTCAAATATCACGAAGCCATAGTCAAGATCGCACAAATTTTAGTGGCTTCTATATTAAAGATTATGATATTCTGAAAGGCAAAAACACTAGGAATTCAACCAAGAATAACCTATCCAGCAAAATGAAAAGGGTGGGGCGGGGGGGCAACATGGTGTGGCCTATATTGAACTAGTGAGAAGAACTGAGAAATCACTGTGTATAGTAACAGCAATTGTGTAATGATGATCAGCTGTGAAAGATTTGGCTACTCTGATCAATACGATGATCTAAGACAATTCCAACCAAAGGACTTATGAAAAAATATTATCCAGCTCCAGAGAGAGAAGTTATGAACTCTAAGTGAAAATTGAAGTGTAATTTTCTCACATTGTTTTGCTTTTTTTGGAAATATGGCTAATATAGAAATACGTTTTGCATGATTTCACATGTATAATTGATACGCTGCTTGCCTACCAGTGGACAGGGGAAAGGGTGAGAGGGAGGGAGAGAATTTGGAACTCAAAATTTAAAGAGAAAAGAAATTTTATTAAATTTTTATTTATTAAAATAAATTTTAAGAGAATGCATCACAGTATACATATTAACCTGTATCTCACTCTTCCACCAATATATTCAGTTTATCTGAGAAAGAATGGACATACACTTGTTAGGAACCCCTCAGGAAAACATATAAGGGAGGAAAACTCATTTGCTTAGAATAACTCACAATTCTGGATTGGCTTTAATGTCATTAGTTCATTCAGCTATATTTGCACCACAAAAAACTGCTATTTTCTCATAGCTTGACTGTTGATCCTTAGCACTCTTCA
This sequence comes from Gymnobelideus leadbeateri, assembly GCA_011680675.1. NCBI lineage: Eukaryota > Metazoa > Chordata > Mammalia > Diprotodontia > Petauridae > Gymnobelideus > Gymnobelideus leadbeateri. The sequence continues at coordinate 75,103 of WOXC01010653.1, read as the reverse complement.
GCTAGGCAAATCTTCTTTTCTCTATTAAAAAACAGCAACTCTGTGGATTTATAAATATACTCTAAAAGATGTTTAGAAAGCATTACCTCTTAATGTAAATAGCAGTTGCATTTTAAGCTGTAGAAATGCAAAGCTCAGCAATCTATCACTAGGCTATACAAACCAAAGCAGGCAGGTATTCACTTACACTTAGTGTTTTGTCCAGTATGAATGAAGATCACAACAACCTGACTCAAGCTGATTCAGAAAACCATGCCTCAGCCAGAAAACAAACCTAGCAAGCTTACCAGGATACTGAAGCAATGACGAAGTCCCCTGTGCATTTCTTTCTCAAACAAAAAGCTTTGCCTTTTCCCAACTCTAGGTAGCAGTAGAGTATGATATCTGTTCCTGAAGCTCTTGGCCAAGGAAGTAAATTCTTTCTCCCACCAATTAAGAACCTCTTAGCTGAAGCCTTCTGTTAACTGACTGCTTCCATCACAACTCCAGAAGAGCAGCTTTCAAACTCTCCCCACCCCCCCACCACTGAATCTTTAGTGCATCTCAGCTTCCTATACCTAGTTTTCCTACTTCGGTGTCTTAAATGAGAACTTTTCTGATTCTCAGTGCCTCATTTTTTACTTAAAAAGTAATAACTTTCCTAAATTCCCCCCATCAAATATATAGTCCTTTTAAAATCATAAATGGGTCTCCAAATTGTTATATTTTTTAGTTTTACCCGCTATAGTCAACAAAACATATAGGCAAGTGAGCTGGGGCATTATAATACTTTGTAGCTTTAAAGGTTTCAACATACTCTGCCCATTGCTTTGGTGTCCTTGAAACTTTTGTTTCCACTTTTCAATGAATAAAATATATTCCTCTGCTTCTGAATGTTGAAAGGCATCATTCATCTGAATGATGAAAGACATTATTCTACACTGTGCACAAGTAGAACTGAGTCTTTATATTAATATCATAGATCATTTCTTGTCCAAAACTGCTCAAATATCATCTTCAAACTGTATTTCTTTACACATGTATTGAGTTTTTATTAAAACAGTCTTTTTACTCCTTTTATACATCAAAATATTCTATTACCTCAGATGAGATATTTGTAAAGCACTTAGCACTGTTTCTGGCACATAACATGCACCATATAAATGCTACTTATTGAAAACAATTGAAATGTGTTATATACTTTGACATTTAACATAAATATTTTCATATATACAAAAATAGGTTTTCTTATCCAAATCAAAAGGGCCTTGAAGGGTCATATACCTTACAATGGAATTATTATAAAATTTTCCTGCACCTTTAAAACACCATAATGCTTCAGAATCCATTTGGAATATAAATGAAATAGTTTCTGTACTCTAGTAGATATCTCTTCACTGGGTATTACTACCAATAAACAATCTTTCCAAGAGCCCAACAGACCCCTCTTGCTAGTATGCATAGAAACTCCTGCTTAAAAGCAAAATAGTTTCTGGACTTCTTAACCCTGAGAAAGTAGGAAGATAGGTGCGAGGGTGCAGTGGGGAGAGAATAATTCCCAAGAAAAGAAACAGCAGCAAGAGAGAAAAATCTCTTACTCTAAAAAAAAAATATATGTATTTATACATACATACTTATATACACACTCAGGATAAACAGAAATCATTAGCATTTCACACTTTCTTATGGTGGGGGTATTCTTATTAATGTTCTTTTTTCTAGCATATCACTTGAAATTTTAGTCTGGCCTTTAAAAAAGGATTTTTTTAACATAGAATCAATGCCTGCCTAAATATTTATTATAAAACACTTAGGTGTCTTCTCCAAAAGACAAGAATTGATTGTGGAAGATTGGGTATGTGTGGAGGGAACACACATATGTGAGTCTTGTCCATGATCTCCCATAAATCTACCAAAGAGAGGTCCAAGCAATTTATTATCACCATTTTATATAGACCAATGGAGCATATGGAATATCTATTAGTTAACCTTGACACTTTCATTGTGACTGGCCTGTCTTTTTTTTCTATTAATATATTTCTCTGATAAAAGCCTTTACTCTGCTTTTTCTTGTAAATTATTTATTTTGTAATGTTTTGCAACCTGTGTATGTCCACCACATACCTCTCCCTTTCCTTGTGATTGATCTTGAATTCTTTGGGAACTTTTATATTACATGACTCAGAGCCATACAATGCCACTGAAAGAATGCTGGTGCTTAAAAGATAGAATTTGTTTCATGGAGAAGCTTCACATCATTAAAAGAAATATGGAGTATCCCAAATGCAATCTAACCCACTCTCCTCCCCTTCAATTCTGCACCCAATTCATTATTCATTTGCAGTGTCTGTCCAAGATATATAGGTATGTATTTACATACACACTATACATATTGGTCTGACAAATGAACTCCATGCATTGACCATACGATATATATAATAGCCATCTTATCCTACAGGCAAATAAATATCTTTTGGGTGTAGGAACACTCTTCATCAGAACTGAATGCATTATAGATTTGATTATTGTTCAAGTTCATCTTCATTTCATTCTTAATGTTTCATTGTGTAATTGCTTCAGACAACATTCAGCCTAATCTTATGTAGAAGTCAGAGCTCACTTTCACCTTATAAAGTTAAAAAAATTCTTTATAAAGATATAAATAATAATAGTGAGATGTATTCTATAAGGTTTTACTTTTGTTTTTGCTCTAAGTAATTCAAAATACTTAAGGAAAAATGAATTTTCCCTCTTTTCCCCCAAATAATCTTTGTTATCTCTGAGGAAATTGAGCCATAGAGAATATTTAGTTTAGTTGGGAAAGATAAACATGAAGCCAGATCTTCTCCCTATAAGACCATAATTTCAAGGAAACAGAAGCAAAGCATTTTGATCAATGTAATCACTGTGTTATAGAGTTGTTTCACTGTTTCTTTAAAGCACAATAGTTGCGTGCATAAATTACAAACCCATTATGGGCCATGCATTTTCTCCTGAGATCTCTCAGTGATTTGCAACCTTATAAACTCACACCACAGTAAAATACATAAATAGCATCATGTTTCAGGATAAGAATATTGTTTATGCTTTTGAGTACCATGATTCTATTCATAGTGAATCTACCCTGTGCTTTCACTAATTAACAATTGTGGGCCAGTCTTTTAATAGAAAAGTAGATACCTTTAGTCGTTACTAATTCAGCCTGAAGCTAATACCTAACAATGTAGTTTTGTAAAATGACATCACAAAAAGTTGAAAAGTTCATAGCCTAGTCAAGTCTGTTCATAGACAAAATAACTCTAGAAAAATCCAGTTGAAAGGCATTTTATATGAGTTCAACTAATAGCAGAATTCAATAGCTAATCCCTAACAAAGTAAGACATTTTAGTTCTGTTTTTATAAATAAGCCATCATATCATTTAATCATGTCATTTAATATTGGGACAGGGAACCTTTTACTTGTTTCTTTATAAATAATAGAGTTTGATTACAAGATTTCCTTTGATCTCAAATGTCCTAGATTCTAATGACCAGAGTATCCTTAAATATTTTTGTGAAATTGTTTGCTCACAGAGTTGGTTTAATTCAGAATAAACAGTAATGTCTTCTAAATAAAATTTTAATCTTGTTTACCCATTCTGTTTTTTAATGAAGTAAAATTATTATTTTTTTAATGTTCCATGTACAAATAGTTGTCTAATACTGTGCTGTGTGGCTATAATATGATGAAGAAATCCTTACTCATGATTTCGTTAGGTAAGATAAGGACTGAATTTTTTTTAAAAATCCAATCTTTTACCCAACTTTAGTAACTGAAATGTATCTGCAGGTTTCCCCCCCAAAATTTTTTTGTCTTGTTTAAGCTTGATTGTAGGTCAGCTGTTAGGCTCCAGTGGTCTATACTTTTCATTCTTGTTTTGTTGGGAGTGCACATGTTCTCTGAAGCCTTTAAATAAATACTTGGAATGGTTGAAAGATTTACATTGCCAATGCCTAGCTAAATATGTCATCTTTATAAAAGATGTGGTTTGTTTTGGCACTGTTTAAAAAAACTCAAATATTTTAAACATTTGTTAAGTTCAAGCTTGTACACTTGAATTAATAGCATACATTTCAGAATCATGTCTCAATTTACTAGCCTTTATTTCTCATTTTTATAATCTGTTCATTAAAATAGTTTTTAAAGGTTTATTTTCTTTTTATGATGTAATAGAAGTTTAAAATATATGTTACAATAAAATTATTACTTTAAAAGTTGTTACTTTAAAAAGTGTTTCTTTAACCTTCATAAAGTTCATTTGGACAATAGAACAATGTTGATAAGTTTGGTTTTCTTCTTTAATAATAAGTGAAAACATTGCTAAGATTTCTCCAAATAAATTCTTCCTTTATTTGTAATTCCATGATATTTCCATATTTAGTATGGGATGCATGAGTAATCAGGAATCTACTCATTTCTTTAATTGTCTGGTTGGCTGTTGACAAAGGTAAATTTTATATTTTCTAGCCAAACCTAGAACTTCCTAGTTGTGGAAATTCTCTCCACTGATAAAGATAGGCACCTGACTTGCAGCTAGAGAGTTTTAGTGTTTCCTGAAGGTTATTGAAGTAACTGAGAGGTGAATTAATTTGTTCGTTGTCACAGAACCAATATATATGAAAAGTAAAAGAAAAAAAATGGGTACTCCCTATTCCAAGTTCCATGATGTCTCTCAAAAATTTAATGAATACACTTTAATTTTTTCCTGGACATCGAAATTCATTGGTATAGGGAACTCCAAGTACAGAAATTCCCTCCACAATGCAGATCAGAAACTTTTCCTTTTATTTTAGAAAGTTATCTAGGAAACTAAGAGATTAGGTGATTTGCCCAAGACCAGACAAGCAGTATGTGTCAGAGGTAAGTATAGAGCTCAGTTCATCCTTACTTAAAGCCAAAATTCTGTCTACTGTGCCACCCTGCTAACACATATTGAATACTGCTAATAGTATTCAATATTGCTAATGATTATTGAAATATACTAATATATGGGGGGTAATGTTACTCATTACTACTTGTTTGCTATATTTTAAAGCAAATTTACTCCTGAAAAATCCAAACCTTTTTTCAATGGAATTTATTATATATGCTGAAGAATCATTTCTTCTTATCCTTTGAACATTTATGCATGGGGGGATGGCTATCAGTTATACACACATACATATGTGTTTTAGATATCTTGAATACCAAACTGTTATCAAAAAAATTGACACAAAGATTTTTTCACCATTCAACCACTTTTTCTCTTATCTTAGATGCATTACTGTCATCCATAAAAAAGGTTTTCATCTTCAAGTAATCAAAATTATTTATTTTATCTTCTGTAATTGCCTCTATCTCTTCTTTAGTTAAGAATATATATCCTATCCATATCTGTGAAAGGCATCTGTTTCTCTTCAAATTTATTAGTGTGAATTCTTAAGGTTGTATATCCATTTAGAATGTATTATGACATGTAGTAGAAGATATTTATCTAGTGTTTGTTCTCTGTTGTTAGTGCACCTTTCTTTAGTTATTCATTGACCCTTGCTTTAATGTTCTAGGCTTTTGCCAGGAATTATTTAATTCATCAGTCTATATTTTAATTACACCATTCTCTCATCTTCTCTTCTTTCCTTTCTTTGAAAATCAAGATATTTACCTTTCTTCAGTCCTGCAACTTCTCTTCTATCCTCTGTGATCCACAGCAGATCTCAGAAATCACATTGACCAGTGTTCTTTCAAAGAAATAAAATATACACAAGAGAGATTTTGGAGAGAGGTTTAAATAATCTAGTTAAAATAATTCCCATGTTAATGAACTAATATCAGAATGAAACCTTTATATTTATCCACAAACTAAACCTGACATCCAAAGGCAATGCTGCACGTACTATTTTAATTGATTAATTGCAATAACATAAGCAATTTAATTTTGACAGGATCTGCAATACTTCACTGTTCACCCAGAACATGATTATTGCTTACATAAGTTTAGTGTTTAAAACCTAGACTGTATAAAGATTTAAAAGATTATTATATTTGAGCCAAAAGTTCTAAAAAATTCCTACACCATTAAGAAGACTCTTCTTGTGGGCCTATAGTTCTTTTTTTATATCCAAAAGTCTCATGAACTTGAATGAAATAATTTAGTTTTGACATTCATGTACTTTGATATGTTGCATGCAACTACCCATAACTCTTACATGTGTTTCTTTTAAAACAAGAGTGGTTTGTCTAAGATGACAGTATGTTTGATCACATAGGAATCTGACTTTCCCCTTTTTATCTCAACAATCATATAAGAAGAGCACCAGATTGAACAATGACCAATAGATACAAAGAGAAACATCATTAATCACCTTCATTTCCTCAGGACTTAACAAATGAACAGCCAGAAACTGAAAACTGGAAACAGTGCTCCCAAAGAAGTCAACACAAGTGCAAGTGGTCAGTCATAAGACCAACAAAAATCTAACACAAAACCCAAATTAGGAAAGCTCCACACAGCTCCATGAGCAAGGAAACCCCAAGAGGGCCAAAGGACCATTAATTCAGTGCCTGGCTTATTGTCTTTCATATCTCCAATTCCTACTTTCATACCAGGGAACTTGTACTGATTGTTCCTCACTCTAACCTCCTGTTTTCCCAACTGACTCCCCATGACCTATTCTTCTACTCCCACTGCAGCCACACACAATCCTTGATCACCATCACCATCCACTTCCATGTTCATAAAGCTCTGAAATCTCCTTGTCTGATCCCAATCTATTGTCATTCCACCTTTACCTCTAACTTGCAACCCCAAATCCTGTTTCTCATTCTGATCATGGCCTCCAATCCCTTGACCCCTCAATTCATTCCCAAGCTATCACCTTTACACTGGCAGCATTCACCTCCCTTCCCCTATCTTGACTCCTTAGATAACTGGTTCAACACAACATGGTCCTCTTTTCTTGAATCTTTTGTCCCTTGGTACTCTTGCTGATCTTGCCTTGCTAAGCCCCAATCTTGAATTATTCCCACCATCCACTACCTAACTGCCTATATTCCAAATTATGTGATAATAAAGAAACCTAGAGAAAATCATGAAACTATGTTGGCTGGATCCACAATAAATTACGTTATGTTATCTCAGCTGGGACCTTACTGGAGCAAGAAAATATTTTCACTTCACTAATCAATTCACTATCCCACTCATCACAGCAGCTTTTCTAAACCTCTTCATTCTGCCTCAAAACTTCCATTGCTCCACCTCTTTCTGCCCTCTTAGCTTTGAACATTATTAGCTGCTCTCCCTACCTCAAGTCTCTCCCTACTCCAATCCATCCTATGATCAGTTGTGAAATTGACTTTCCTAAAGCACAAGTTTAATTATGTCGCCCTGCTACCCATTTAATCAATTCCAGAGGTTCCCTACTGCATCCAGAATCAAATATAAAACCCCATGTTTAAGGGGCAGCTAAGTGGTGCAGTGAATAAAGTGTCAGCCCTGAAGTCAGGAGGACCTGAATTCAAATCAGGCCTCAGGCACTTAACACAAAAACTAGCCATGTGACCCTGGGCAAGTCACTTAACCCCAATTGCCCTCCAAAAAGCAAAAAAAAAAAAATCTTTGACTTTTAAAGCCCTTCATAACCTGTTTTCCTACCTTTCCAGTCTTCTTATTCTTGACAGAGACACAGAGACAGACAGAGATAGAGAGATGCTCTGTGATCCAATAGCATTGGCAACCTTGCTATTCCTCACATAAGACAAATCATATCTCAATACAAGGCAGTTTCTTGGGCTGTCCCCCATACCTGGAATGTTCTCTCTCCTCACTTCTGTCTCTTGGATTTCTTGACTTCCTTCAAGTCCCAACTAAAATCACATCTTTTAAAGGAAGCCTTTCCTAATCCCTCAATTCTAATACTTTCACCTCTGTTGATTCTATCTGAGCTATCCTATATATTGATTGTTTATGCATACTTATTAATGGAATAGTTGTTTACATGTTGCCCCTCCCCCCTCCCCATTAGACAGGGTATGATCTTTGAGAGTAAGGGCTGCTACTTGCCTTTCTCTGTATCTCCAGTGTAGCACAGTGTCTGACACACCATAGGCACTTAAATGATTATTGACTGACCAACTAAAAGTTTGCCTCATATTTTACTAAAAAAAAGAGACCATTTTATGAGAGATCTCTTATCTTCTCATCTCATTTCACTCAAATTCCTTCTGCCACTCTCTTCCTTTACAATTTCATGTTATGAGGTGGCCCTTCTATTGCCACTTCTATATGCACAAATGATTCTATTCTACCTTGTATTCTCCAAAAGATTATCCCTCTTATTATCCTTATTCTCTCACTGTAGCAGCAAGCATCCTAGCATACCCAGAGTGGCTGCCAACATGGGTTCTTAGATCTGCTTTTCTAAAGGAAAGCAACTCAAAATGGGTTAACAATCTTGCTTTAATCAAACATATGTCATTTACGTAGTTCAGAGGGGAAAGGTCAGCACCCCAAACTTCAGAGAATACAAACAAGTTACAAGCAGACAACAAATAGAAACATCAGCAGCCAGGCTTCCAACCGTCTGACCTTTACATCCATACCTAGTCAAATTACCAGAGAGGGAAGCACCAACATCTGGGTTTTCAAAGCCAGTGGGGCAGGGGGCGCTAAATGGCTGCCCAGAGTCTCATCTGGTCAAATCACATAACTCTTCTCAAACTGAGCCCCAAAACAAAATCTCACATCAGGGTATATATAGCCTTCTCCTGGCTCAGAGAATGTCACAGCCCTCTTGACCCACTGCCCAATCACAAAGTATCTAGGTGTGAGCATTCCTGAAAACCAAGCCTCCCTCCACAGGCTCTAGGTGACCACATTCAGCCTATTAGGAGGCAGAGTATATTTTCAAATCAAGGAAGGTTCTCAGAGTCACTTAAGCCTATCAAAGGGCCTAGGGTCAGGGAAGATCTTAATTTCCCTTTCCCATACCACTCACTAATTTTTAATGTCTCCTTGTCTACTGTTCCAGTGATGTGCTGGTAAATGTTTAACAACTAGCTCTCCAGGAGAAAAAAAATGCATGCGTGACACACTTTTAAATTTTAGTCTGTATTATTATTTTATCTATCACTTACTTGTCTAGATAATCCACAAAACAATAAACAAGCCCTATTTTGTAGCATTTGCCAATGTCAAAGATGTAAAATCTCACACTGAATATTTGTCACCTCTTACAAGTCAATTCAAGCTGACTCCAGTGCACCCCTGACTGGTTCCTTCCACATCATCTACAAACATGCCCATCTCCCCCATCCTAAAAAAAAAAAAAAACACTAAAAAAAATCCCTCAGTTACTCTGTCCATTCCCTCTAGTTCTCACCCCATGTCTCTACTCCATTTTCTGGATAAATTCCTTGAGAAGGTCATCTATAGTTAATGCTTCTATTTCCTTTCCCCTTATTCTCTTAATAACTCTAGTCTCCTTTCTGATCTCATCATTCAAAGGAAAATGTTCTCTCTAAAGATATCAATGATCTCTTAATTGCCAAATCTAACAGCCTCTCCCCAATCCTCATTTTTCTTAACCTTTCTACAGCCTTTGGCACAGCTGATCTCCCTCTTCTCCTGGGCACTCTTTTCTCTAGAGGTTTTTGGGGTACTGCTCTCCTAGTTCTCCTCCCTGTCTAATTATTCTTCGGTCTTTTTTACTGGATCTTCATCCAGGTTACATCCACTAACCAGAGGTGTTTCCCAAGACTATCAGGTACTTTCTTCTTTCTCTTTATTCTATTTCCCTTTTTGATGTCATCAGCTTCCAGGGATTCAGTTATCATTTCTATGCTGATGGTTTGCAGATCCACTCACCCAATCCTAACTTCTCTCCTGATCTCCAGTCTTTCATCTCTAGCTGCTTTTTGGATATCTCAAACTGGAAAACTCATAAACATAAACTCAACATGTCTAAAACTGAATTCATTACCTTTCCCTCCAACCCCACCGCTCTTGCTAATTTTCCTCTTACTGTTGAGAGTGCCCCTACCCTCCCACTTACCCAGGCTTGTAACCTATGTGTCATCTTCTACTCATTTTTTCTCACCCCCACCCCCATATCCAACTTGTTGCCAAATCCTGTCGTTTCTAACTTCATAACATCTCTCAGACATGCCTCCTATCCTCTGACACTGTCACCACCACTGCCAAGGTCCTTATCACCTCACCCCTAGATTATTCAATACCCCATTGGTTGGCTTACCTCTCTGCCTCAAGTTTCTCTCCAATTCAGTCTGTCTTTCACTAAGCTGTCAAAATAATCTTCCTAAAGAATATTCCTGACCATGTAAACCCTCTATTTCATAAACTCTACTGGCTCTGTATCACATCCAGGATCGAATATAAAATTCTCTCTTGTCTTTTAAAGTTCTTCACAACCTGGTCCCTCCCTATCTTTGCAGTCTTCTTATTCCATTTTCCCCTCTACATGATTTGCTATCCAGTGACACTAGCCTCTTTGCCACTTCTAGAACAAGATACTCCTTCCTGCTCTACATAGAGCATTCTCACTGGTTGTCCCCCATGCCTGAAATTCTCTTCCTCATGGTCATGCCCTGAGCTCCCTTGTCAAAATATTTTGGAAATACCCTGTTTCCCAGAGCTAAGCCCCAGCAAGCAGGCTATGCCCTGAACTTGGTATAACAACAACCCTTTCTGCTCAGATGATCTCACCCTGTGGCAAATTATATTGCTTTGGCCAGCACCAGGCATTCATTGAGGGATTTATGCCCCTTATTTTCCAGGGACCTGAGAGCCAATGTGCTGCAACCTAAAACCATCAATCACCTCCCTTGACATGCTCACAATCCCAGTGCTTGTGTAACAGCTAAGTGAACCAAACCAGGTTCTCCTGTTCCCACCATGCTAACTCTGGTTCTGTAAGACAGTCGATGAGGAGGCCTTCCCACAGGACCCAGAAACACCTGCATTGTCCACACAAGAGCTGCCATGGGAACAGCTACTAATGATTGGCCCAATTAATATCATGGTCCAGCCTCACAAATGCATATAAAGCCCTGCCGTGCCCAAGCATGTTAAGCCCTTCTTCTCAAGGTGTGGGGGAAGGGGGAGACTGAAGGCAGAGGGCTTCCACTTATAAGTATTTCCTTGCTATGAAATTCATTAAACTTCTGTTTGATACTTGACTCTCCTGTCTCTAGCCTGCTCTGTTCGACTCTGGCCACACACATGTTAGAGGCTGGTTATGCATAGTCCAGATGACAAACTAAAATCTTGCCCTCTACAAGAACACTTTCCCATCACCCCAAAATGTTAGTGCCCTCCCTCTACTCTTAGCTCCAATTTATCCTCTGTATATCATATTTGAACATGGTTGTTGGAGTGTTGTCTCCTCCATTTTACTGTGAGCTCCTTCAGAATAGGAGCTGCTTTTTTTTTCTTTTTGCCTTTCTTTGTATCCTCAGTGTTTATGAGCATAGTGTCTGGTACATAGTAGGCACATAATAAATGCTTCTTGATTGACTAATTAGGGCCCTGATGGGGGAAATCCCAAAGGGAGGGGGGAAATCAAACAGTAACACAATAACTTTGGAAGTCTCCTGGAGGAACTGAAGACCATCCAGTACCCTTGTTTGAGAAATCCCACAGTGGGGAAAGGAAGTGAACCCAACCCTCTGATCTAGGAAGCAAAAGGTGGGGAGATAAGGGAATGGAAGTCAATCTGTCACCCTAATAGGGAAAATGTTTCCTGTTTACCTGATTACAAAAACAGGGCATTAGAGGATAGAGTTCTGACCTCAAACTTCACACTATAGACCAGTAAGTAGCATGACAAAGAGCAGAACAGGAAACTCTTGCTCAACTGTAGCTTTAATGAGCATCTCTTTTCTGTTCTGAATGTTCTTCCCCTGTTACAGTTAAGTCACATCCATCTTCTTAACTTTTAGATGGATTTTGAATGTTTTACTTCATCCCATTTGAAGAACCTGATTGGCCTAGTCAGGCCTAGCCTATGAAAGGGCATGAGAAGAGTAGACAAATATGGAAGAAAGGATTGAGGGAGTTGGTACCGTGTGAATCTCACTATTACCTGAACTGGGCAAAAGGAATATTGGGCCTACAGAGAGCTATTTATGTAGAAATACATTGAACTCACCAGGGATACAGTTGGGGAAAGAGAGAAGGGGAAGGGTATTTAAAAGGGAGGATAGAGTCAGGGAAAAAACAGACACAGGAATTGGTACACTGATAGATTTTTTAAAAATCAACTCTCTGAAGGAAAAATGTACACAAAAGACAGTTTTAAGAATATTCTGCATTAATAACATTTTCTCAATTGCATTCTTATGTCTAACAATAAGTGAAACAATAAATCAAGCCCTGATTTGTAGCATTTACTAATTTCTAAGGTGTAAATCCTCACACTGCAAATTTGACAGTCAGTTCTTATAAGACAGTTTGATTTGGCTCCAACACACCCCTAGATTCACAAGCAAAACAAACATCAACTTGGGAGGGTAGAAGGAAGATTAAAGGAGGGAAGAAAGGGGGAAAAGTAATATGAAGGAAGAGAGGAGCAGCATGAAACTGAAGCAACCTGCTCTAATTATAAATATCTAATGTCGATCACATTCCTTCTCTTTAAACAAACAAACAAAAAAGTGAAAAGAGGCAAATAGAGTGAAAATTACAAGGGAAAAGAGCAAAGGGAACTATACAATGAACAATAATAACCATGAAGATGAATGGGATAGACTTGCTAAAGACTTGAGGTGAGGGGGGATAGTAGAATTCATTAGAAAGCAGAACCCAAGAATTTGTAACTTAAAATATATATAAATATTAATACATAAGGGTCTGGAACAAAACTTATTATGCCTTAGGTAAATTCAAAAAAGCAAGGGTAGCCGGCATTATCTCAAATAAGAAAAGTGAAAAATAGACATATTTAAAAGAAATAAGAAAGATGGACAATAAACAAGGAATAAAAGGGAACTTCAGTCACTTCATGTCTGATTCTTTGTGACCCCATTTGGGATTTTCTTGGCAAAGATAATGGAGTGGTTTGCCATTTCCTTCCCCTATTTATTTTACAGGGAATTAGGAGGGTAGGAAAATTGAGGAAATTGAGGAAAATAGGGTTAAGTGACCTATCCAGGATTACGAAGCTAGTATCTGAAGCCAGATCTGAAGTCATGTAGATAAGTCTTCCTGACTATAGGCCCAGCACTCTATCCATTGTACCACCTATCTTAACCCTTTAAGGCATCATAGAAAATTAAATAAAATCAATGTGCTCTGCCCCACACAAAATTCAAACAATGTGAAAGGGAGCTCCAAACAACTTCTGGAGCCACAGCACCCACAGAACGGCACAGAGAAACGAACCTCCAGCTGAGGACAGCCCAGCAGCCCTGCAGGGAGCGGCCAGTGCAGGGCTCTGAGAGCAGGCAGCACAGCGCAGCCCGTGGGGCTGAGCCCAGGTTCCCGGTTTTAGCCCCAGGGCGGCCGGGCCTTCAGCCTGCTGGTGGAACCCCAGAACACCAGCAATTGTGGCGATTCCAGAATTATCAGCACAGATATGCCTAGGACAAAGTGAGAAGTTAGTGCCCTATGGACTTTGGGACCAGTATTTGGGGAACGCGTGGCTTCCTCCCCTGGGGGCAAAAAGCTGCTGAAGAAACAGCTGCACAGAAGCCATTTTGCAGCATCAGCAGTGGCTCTAGCTCCTGGTCTTCGAACTGTAGGAAGATCCAGCAATCAGTCTGGGGGTTAATCGCTTTTGCTTTAAACTGCCTGGATCTGGATTGTGGTCTGTGGGGGAAGTTTGGGGTGGGTATCCAACTTGCCAGAGTGGGTGGAGGCTTTACAGAGGCCACCCAACTGGCAGAAGTTGTGAAGACCCCATGTTTGGGCGGAAGCTCCCCTGTCTGGTGGCAGAGTCCTACTGTGGCAACAAGCCCAAAAATCAAGTAATTAAGTGGCAACATGCCTAGGCAAATGAAACAAAATAAACAGAAAAGTTCAACATTGGCCTCCTATTTTAGGGGCAAAGAGGCTCAAAGCATGGAGGAGGACTGTGAGGTCAGAACTCCTGCACCAAAAGCCCCAAATGAAAATACAAGCTGGCTACAGGCCACAGAGGACCTTAAGAAGCAGATAAGAGAAGTGGGGGAAAATTTGGGAAGAGAAATGAAGAAGATGCAAGAAAAGTATGAAATGACAGTCAACAGCCTGACTGAGGAAAATAACACCTTAAAAAATAGACTAACTCAAATGGCAAAAGAGGCTCAGAAAGGCAATGAGGAGAAGAATGCCTTAAAAAGTCGAATTTGCCAGATGGAAAAAGAATCTCAAAAGTTCACTGAGGAGATTCATTCCTTCAAAGTTAGACTGGAGCAAATGGAAGCTAATGACTTTATGAGAAATCAAGATGCTGTTAAGCAGATCCAAACAAACGAAAGATTAGAAGGCAATGTGAAATATCTCATGGGAAAAACCACTGACCTGGAAAATGATCCAGGAGAGACAATTTAAAAATTATTGGACTACCTGAAAGCCATGATCAAAGAAAGAACCTAGAAATCATCCTTCAAGAAATTTTCAAGGAAAATTGCCCTGATGTTTTAGATCCAGAGGGCAAAATAGAGGTTGAAAGAATCCACAGATCACCTCCTGAAAAAGATCCCAAAAAGAAAACTCCCAGGAATATTATAGCCAGGTTCCAGAATCCCCAGATCAGGAGAAAATACTACAAGCAGCCAGGAAGAAACAATTTCAATATTGTGGAAACACAATCAGAATAGCCCAGGACTTGGCAGCTTCTACACTGAGGGATCAAAAGGCATGGAATATGATATTCCAGAGGGCAAAAGAACTGAGAATGAACCCAAGGGTCACCTACCCAGCAAAACTGAGTATTTTGTTTCAGGGGAAAATATGGTCATTCAGTGGAATAGAGGACTTTCAAGCATTCTTGAGAAAAAAACCAGAATTGAATAGAAAATTTGACATCCAGACAAAAGAAGCAAGAGATGCCTGAGAAGGTAATCAGGGAAAAGAAATCAAAAGGAACTTATCAAAGTTGGACTATTTATAGTCCTACATGGAAAAACAATAACTGTGTTTGATGAAACCTTTCTCATTATGAAAATAATTGAAGAAGGGTACATGGCATATGTTCACAGGTATACATGGATAGAGGGCACAGGTTGAATTTGATGGGAAGGGATGCTTATTATTTTTTTTTTGGAGGGCAATTGGGGTTGGGTGACTTGCCCAGGTTCACGTGGCTGGGTTTTTGTTTGTGTGTTGGGTGTCTGGGGCTGGATCCGAGCTCGGGTCCTTCTGGCTCCGGGGCTGGCTCTCTGCTTGCTGCGCCACCTAGCCGCCCCAAGGAAGGGATGATTCTTAAGGGGTAAAGCCAAGAGGTGAGAGAGGAAAGTGGCAAGAGGAGATGGAGAGAGACAGGGTAGGGAATACTATCTCATGTAGAAGAGGCAAGGGGAAGTAGTTGCAGGGGAGGGGAAGAACAGGAAGGCAAAAAGGCAAAAGCATACTCTCATTGAAGTTGGCCCAAGGAGAGAATCACATACATACTAAATGGAATATCTTACCCTCACTCACTCTCCTGAGTAGGGGAAAGGGGGATGAGAGGGGGGATGATGGAGGGGGAGGGCATTCTGGGGAGAGGGGAGGTTAGAAGTACCCACTATCAAAGAGGGACAGGATCAAAGTAGAAAATGGACCAGGTGGGAGGTGAGACGGGTGGGAGGGAAATATAAGCAGTCTTTTACAATATATCTACTATGGTAATGTTTCGCATAGATATACATGTACAACACATACTGAATTGCTTATCTTCTCAGAGGGAGTGGGTGACAAGGGAGAAAGGGAATGGATCTGAAAATCGAAGTTTTAAAATTAAATGTTTCATAAGATGTCCAGGCAGTGGGGCTCAGAGATTCACCTTGCCATAATGGCAAAGTCCAAGGGGGTGTGGGAGAAGATATGGGAGAGAGCAGATTGGATGAGGGGATATCTAGTGGGACTGCTATTCTGGGGTGGTGGGTAGGGAAAACATGGGGGAAAATAAAAAATAAAAAAAAAAGAATGAAGGTCAAACAATGACAAACAACAGCTTATCTACACACACACTCACAGACACACACACACACACACACACACACACACACACACACTTTTCCATCCCTAGAGGAGAGTATGTTCCAAAGAGGAGCAGTAACTGTTTCCCTTTCTTCTCTCACTTTCCCTTTCGTTATCTAGCACTATGCTTTGGCACAGAAGGTACTTAATGATGTTTCTTAAAGTGAATTCAATAAATGTTTTGATAAGAAAAAAAAAAGAAAATTAAATAAAATCAATAATTATGTGTGCATAGAATAACACCAAATCTAAATATCAAAGGGAAACTAATAAAATTAAAATAAAAAATAAATATAAGAACTATGATAGCTGGGAATCTGTGTTCCCCTTTTAAACTTAGACCAGCCTAACAAAAAGATAAAGAAAGAAGATGCCTGAATAGATTTTTAGAATGATACATCTTTGGCAATTACTGAATAAAATTTGAAAGGTGTATACATATTGCTTAATTATGCATGGTACCTGTACAAAAAGAAATCACTGTATACTACAACACAAAAATCTCATAAACAAATATGGAAAAGCATATACGTTAAAGACTTATTTTACTGACCACAATACAAAAAAATCATAGTCAATGTAATACCTTGGAAGAACACATTCAAACTTAGTTTTAAACTAAATATAATATGATCTAAAGGAATTGATAGTTCAAAGGAAAAATAGAAATAATAGATAATTTCATCAAAGAAAATAGCAATAAATGGACATTCCAAACTTTTAAGAGACAGACAAAGCAATTCTGAGATCAAAATGTATACCACTAACACTTTCACCCACAAAAGATAAAAAGAAAAGACAACTGAATTAGACATGTAACTAGAAAAGCAAGAAATCAAAAAAACCCGACAAAACATAAATATTGAAATTCAGAAAAAATCAAGGAAGAGATTAGTAATGTTGAAAGTAAGAAAACCAATGAAGAGATAAATAAAAATAGGAGCTGGATTTTAGAAAATAATAAAATAGATAAAATAGGTTTTAAAGAGATAGGAAAATAAAATTGCAGCATTGAAAATGAAAAATAAAATCAAAACAAATGAAAATGAAGAAAGTTATTGGTAATGTTTTTGCCCAATGACATGCCATAAAACTGATCATTTTGAAGAAATGCATGCATATTTACAGAAATAGAAAATATACAAATTATCAAAACAAACCAAAAAATCAGTAAAAAAAAAAAATTAAATGAGCTATATGTGATCTTCCTCTCCATAAAACAAAATCAAATTATTCAACAATGAATTCTATCAACTATTTAAAGAAAAAGTAATTCTAACATTACAGAAACTATTTGCCAAAATAAGAAAATATTTCCAACAAATTCCTTCTAGATTACTTTCTGAGAATATCCCGATTCAAACCTATTCCCTGACAGTTTACACTCAATATTGGAACAAAATGATATACTTTTATGTCATTCAGCAGTGAACAAAAAAGAGATTAACTTAGCCATAGCAGGATAGGCATTGAGGACACCTCAAGTTGATTCAGCTGAGTAAAATATTTTTGCCAACCAATTATCATGGCACCACTGGAGCTCCTCAGGACTTTGTACTCAGACAATGAGGAAGTAATGTCAACAGTCTGAGCCTTTACTTCCCTGAAACAACCCAGTCTTAAAGAAAGCCTCAATACCTTTTAAGGAAAAACTAACCTGACTTGGATGGGGGTGGGAGGTGGGGAGGAGGTTAGTATTGCATTCTACAAATATATATATATATATATATATGTTTGAATACACACACATTCATACACATATATATTATGCATAGTATGTGTATATACGTATATATATGTGTGTGTATATATATATACACGTAGCCTCTGATATATAAACCAGGAACAAAGGAGAGAATGAAAATTGAAAATTGTTTATCAATATCTCAAATGAATATTGATTCAAAAATAGTAAACAAAATGTTACCAAGTAGGCTAGAGTAAGGATGGGAAACCTGCAGCCTTGAGACCACATGTGGCCTTCTAGGTCCTTGGGTGCAGCCTTTTGGCTGAGTCCAAGTATTACAGGACAAATCTTTTTATTAAAGGGATTTGTTCTGTGAAGTCTGAGTATAGTCAAAGGGCCATAGTTGAGAACCTAGAGGACCACGTGTGGCCATGAGGCTGCAGGTTCCCCACCCCTGGACTAGAGAATATTTAAAAGATTATATTCTATGACCAGGTTGTATTTATACCAGAAATGCAGGGGTTGTTTCATTATGGAGAAAATTCTAAAAACCCATATTAATAGCAAAAACAATAAAAAATCATGATCACATAAGTAGATGCAAATGTTTTTTTTTTCAAAATATAGCATGTATTTCCATTTTTAAAAACATTTGAAAAACCATAGAAATAAATGGATCTTTCTTCAGCATGATAATTTTCTATTTAAAATGAAAAGGCAGCTTTATCTGGCAATGGAGAAATATTAGAGGCCTTTCCATTAAGATTAAGGGTATAGAAAATAGTTGTTATCACCACTACTATTTGATATAATTTTTGAAATGCTAGCTATGGCAATGATACAAAAAATTAAGAATAAGCTCAGGCAGAAAAGAAACAAATTGCTAATTTTGCAGATAATAT
Organism: Gymnobelideus leadbeateri; assembly: GCA_011680675.1. NCBI lineage: Eukaryota > Metazoa > Chordata > Mammalia > Diprotodontia > Petauridae > Gymnobelideus > Gymnobelideus leadbeateri. The sequence goes on along the minus strand of WOXC01010653.1, from coordinate 56,342 downwards.
GATTTAGAGGACTCCAGATATTGAACTAAAATTAATTTTAAAAGTAACTTTATCAAAGTAGCGGGATATAAAATAAATCTGCATAAGTCATGAGATTTTCTATATACTATCAGCAAAATCCATTAAGAAGAGATAGAAAGAAAAGTTCCATTAATAATAATAACATAATATGTAAAAATATTAAATAATTAATATTATATATAATATATTAATTAATTAATATAAATATATATTTATCCTGGCATTCCTTTGCCAGGACACACCCAGAAACTATATTAATAAAATTTCAAAAACTTTAAAAAACACTCTTCTCAGAAATAAAGACAAATCTAGATAATTGGACAGATATTAAGCATTCATGGTTGTATTATTCCGATATAAAAATGACAGATTACTTATTCAGTGCCATATCAGTCGATCAAGGTGCTAGAAAAAGTTATAATAAAATTGAACTGGGGAAAGTAAAAACTAAGAGGCTTATCAATACCATATCTGAAACTACTTTTCAAAGCAGCAATCACTAAAGAAAGCTATTTGACACTGTTTTAAAAAATAGAAAAGTTGATTAATTAATTAGCTATTTATGTAAATAATCTATATAAGCAAGTAAACATAGTAGCATAGTGTTCAATAAACACTACAATTCTAACTGCTGTGATAAGGACTCATTTGACAAAAGCTTCTGGAAAAACTATAATGTGTTTTGAAAGAAATTACACTTAAACCAACATCTCATATCATATACCATAATAAATCCAAAGTGTGTATTTGACCTACGTATAAAAAGTTATATCACAAATTAGAGAAATGAAACAAGAAGATGCCTTTTACAATTATGGGATAGGGAAAGACTTCAATATCAAATGAAAGCTAGAAAGAATCACAGGAGATAAAATGAACAATTTTGATTACATGAAATTGAAAAATGTAGAATGGAAATGATTAATTTGGGGAAATCTTTCTGACAAGTTTCTTTGGCATAAAGTTCTAATAGGCAAGAAAAATAAGGAACTGATTCAAAACTATAAGAACAAGAATTATTTCCCTATAAATAAATGGTCAAAGGATATAACCAGGCAACAATTCTCAGAAGAAGAAATTCATGCTGTCAGCCAAATAAAAATGCTTTAAATCACTAATAATACAAGCAAAGTATTTTACAATAATTATGAGATTCTACCTCACAACCATCAGATCGACAAAAAAAGGAAAATAACAATTTGCTTAAACAACTAGTGGCAAACCCTGGGGTTAGCTGGTTTTGGAGGCTGCCTTGAACCCAACCCAAGGAACTTTTGCCTTGGGGATGGAGTTGGGCATCTGGGCTGAGGAATATTGAGGGAACCTCTACTGACAATGAACACTAGATTTAGCTGTGGTGAGGACATGTGGTGGAGATGAAGAGGAGCCAGCACAAGCCCAGTGAGTGCAGAAGCAATGGGGTGGAAATGATAAAAAGTAATAAAACAAATTATAAAGAATGAAAAAATGGAAGAGAATGTGAAACATCTCATAAGAAAAACAACTGATTGGAGAACAGATCAAGCAGAGAAAACAAAAATAATGAGACTACTTGAAAGCTTTGATCAAAAAAGAATCTTGACATAATAAAACTAGAAATAATTAAAGAAAATTGTCCTGAAGCATTAGAACAAGAGGGGAAAGTAGAAATAGAAAATATTCCCTGATCATCACCTGAAAGATATCCTATGAGGAAAACTCATAGGAATATCATAATCAGATTCTGAAACCCCCAGTTCAAGGATAAAATATTACAAGCAACAAGCAAAAACAATTTAAATATAGCAGTCACAATTAGAATCACACAAGACCAAGCAGATAAAAGATCACAAGTCTTGGAACACTATATATCAAAGAGCAAAAGAACTAAGGTTCCAGCCAAAAATATCATACCTAGCAAAGTTAAGCATAATCCTGAATGGGAATAAAAAGGACATTTAGTAAACTATCAGACTTTTAGGACTTTGTTAAAAAAAAACAATCTGAAATTAATAGGAGAATTGACATACAAAAGCCAAGAGAAATATAACATACATACAAAAAACTAATTACAAGGGACTCAGTAAGAACAGACCTTTTATCTTTTATGAGTGTAAAATGTATATCTAAGGTTGTTAAGTAATTGAATAGTTCATAAGAAAGATTAGGTTAGATCTGAGTATGATATGACTTTAAAAAGTAAAACCATTTAGGAAGAACTAAAAAGAATAATTATTTTATACAAATGAACTGTGAAAGGAAGAAGTAACATAGAGGAATTAGATGAGAGAGGAGGGCTGTTAGTACTGGAAAGCTACTTTCATCAGGAATAGATTCAAGAGGGAACGATACATATGCATGTAGAAGAGTATGAAGTCTTCTAAATCCAGAAATTAATAAGATGATAAAGGGAAAGGAAGGAGGGAAAGGATAAGGGAGGGCTTTCTAGAGGGAAGGGTGACAGAATAGGTCAAAGGGGGATACTGAAGGATATTTAGATTAATAAGAATGGGAGAATAAGGGAGAGATCTTGGGAGGGGGGGTAGGTGAAGTAATGGGAGAGCAAAGTAACAGGTAGAAGTAAAGCAGAAGAGTTAGGAAATAAGAAATAGAAAATAAGAGATACACACAACCGTAAAAACAAAGATCAGAAGTAGAATGTTTTAGGCAAAGTATATATCTATGTATGTATTGTATATATGTATATGTGTATCTATATGTAAATATGTTTGCACTTAATTGTTGCTTCCTAGTGGTGGTGGGGAGGAAGGAGAAAAAAAAGAACAAAGTAAAAAATGCACAGCAAAGAACAAAAGAAAACTAACAAAAAAGAAAAAAAAAAGATGGACAGCTCTCAGCACAACTCAGTATTTATTATATAGGCTTTCTTGAAGTGGAAATTTATTGCTATATATTCTTAATCCTCTCTTACATTCTTTTATGCACATGACATGCTTTTTTTCTTTTCTTATTTCGTATTTGTTTCAATATTTAAGTTTATAACATGTTTCTTTTTCTTTTCTTATTGTGTAGTTAAGTTTCAGTAGTTAAAAAAGCAAAAAACTTACAACGCAAGGTGTACCTAACAGAGGTTTGTAAGTTCACATGCTGCTCTTCTTTTCTGTTCTTTTGTGTACATGGAATGTTGTTTGATGTTTGTCAAGTGCAGAGCAGCAGTAAAAATAAGAATTTAAAAAGAAAAAATGAAAATAGGAGCACACAGACTTAACTATTCATTGATTAACATAACAGGACCTATGTACTGCCTTTCCCATAGGCAGGGTGAGAATACTGAAATCTAACTGGGAATCCTGGTAGTTGCAGTCTGTAGGGATAGCATTCCCTTGCCTAGTGAAGGAAGATACACTGTAAGGTCTGAACCCATGAGTTAGAGCCCCTTGAGATGAGGAGCTTTTGAATTACTTTCAGTGGAGAAGTCATTCTGTCTGGAGAAGTCTTTGAGGGATGACAGCCTAATGCTGTACAGAGTGAGGTAGAGAAGTAGCCTGCCTGCAAAAGACAAAACAAGGACACATGTGGTTAGAAGATGAGCAATATATGCTCTCTCCTCCCTTCTGTGGCTGCCATTGGAGCTACAGTAGTATAAAAGCCACAGCTATCCATACCCCATGGCCGTGGGTCTCAATAAGGGCCACAAAGTTAACAAAAATGTTTCAAAGCCACAACTCTGCTGCCACTGTGAGCTCTTGACCAAACACACAAAGTTTGTGAGAGATATGATCTGGGAGGTGTGTGGATTTGCCCTTTATGAAAGGCATGCCATGGAATTGTTAAAAGTCTCCAAGCATAAGCGAGCCCTTAAGTTCATCAAAAAAAAGGGCGGGAACTCATATCAATGCCAAGAGGAAGAGAGGAGGTCTGCAATGTCCAGGCTGCCATGAGGAAAGCTGTTGCTGAGGACTAAACTGGTCTCTACCAACCTTTCCCACTTACCCAATAAAGATTTGACAAAAAAAAAAAGAGGATGAGCAGTATATCTGGAGTCTACTGAGCCTCAGTTTCTCCTGTCAAATAAGGGGGCTGGACTAGATGACCTCACAAGAAGTCACAGCTTTAAATATATGCTAATACTACCATATTCCCTTACCTCCTGCCTGAAATACCTTCTATCCTCACTTCTGCCTGTTCAAAGTCTACTTATCCTTCAAATCCCAAATCAATATGCTATATGATTCTGAACTCACCAGTTCATTTTCTACCCCCATACATTTGTATAAATTATTCTCCATGACTAGAATGCATTATTTCTTCATATGTACCTTATATCAGAATCTTTATCTTCTTTCAAGTCAAAGGATATAACCAACAAGATGAAGAACAAAAATATTCTCTAGTCCCCACAAATTCTCAAAAAAAAACCCAAAAGAGCGATTATGCACCAGAGTCAAAGTAATTTCACCTAAATCCACAGGTCAAGAAAGCAAGAAGCCCAACAAGATAAAAGTCTTATGAATTAATACTGAAAAAATGCCAATCTTTGGTGTGTTTACATAGCATCCCTCCCCCACCATCCTCCACACTTCAGTCATGTGTACAAAACAACCCACTAGCTTGTGCTTTGGAATTCACACAGGGATTCATCTCCTGCTGCAGATCTCCTAGTAGTACATTCTACCCTCTGCATACTCTCCTACCCTCTTACACATAGCTGGCCTTGACTCTGTCCAGTGAAGGTGGGGGTGGGAAGCGAGGATGGAAGTTATCTGTCAGTCAACTAGCATTTATTAAGCATTTGCTATTTGTTAGACACCATGCCAAATGCTTAAGAATACAAAGAAATGCAAAACTCATAATCTGCTCTTAAGGAGTACAGTCTAATGAGGTAGACAAAATGCAAGCAACTATCTATGAATACACACACACACACACACACAATAAAGTGGAGGTAGTCTCAGAGGGAAGACATTAAGATTAAGGAGGACTGAAAGACTTCTTGCAGAAGGTAGTACTTTCTGAAACCTGAAGGAAGCCAGGGAAGCAAGGAGTAGGATATAAGGAAGGAAAGAATTCTAGACATGAGGGGACAGCCAAGGAAAATGAAAAGTCAGGAGAAGTGTCATGTGCAAGGTCCAGTGCCACTAGATGATAGAGTACTTGTAGAGGGATAAGAGATAGGAAGATTGGAAAGGTGGAAAGATCTACCTAATCTCTGTCAAACATAAAATCATCTGTTTGACTCTTAATGAAAACCCTTTATAAAACCTTTTTGCTTTTTCAGTCTTCTTGTACCTTACTCCCCTCCACATACTCCATAATCCAATGATATTGACCCCTTTGCTGCTCCTCATACTAATGGGGATGGGATCTGAACTCCTAAAAAGAAAAGACCATATCTTTGGGATCTGAACCCCACAAAGGAAAAGCCCTTGGACTTTCTCAGGTGGCCCAAGTCCCGGGGCCTTCCCACTTAATCCTTTCTTTGTGTTGCTCACTGTCTGCACCTAGCCCCACCTTAGGTCACCACACCTTAATTCCATCTAGACCCCTTCTCTGTTCCCAGATTCCTTGGCCACTCCTAGATCACATCCAGATCTTCCCACAGTCTTCTTTATAAAAGATCCATCTTGCTTAAAGTGCTCAGATTCCTTAAGAGTCTAGCTTGATTGAACTTACATCACAAAAGCTCAAATTCCTTAAAAGTCAGGCCCACTTGTCAATACAAGCTTCACAAATAGTTCAGTCTTAAAATCTTGCCCATCCCCACTGGTGTTTTAATAAACTTTTTCTCTGACTAATATTCATCTGAGACAGGACCCACATCATTTGCCCTTGAATTTCGGGGTTTCCAATACCCCTAGACCACAATTCCCTCTCATTCTGCATTTTCACTAGCTGTCCTCCATATCTGGAATTTTCTGCCTTTTCATCTTCATCTCTCAACTGAAATCCCACCTTCTCTACAAGAAGTGTTTCATAGGAGGGAGGTTCAAATGAGATAATAGATGTAAAGCACTGTGCATGAGTTAATCAATGTTTCTTCTTATTACTATCATTATCACTAGCCTACAATCACCAAGCCTACAGTCTGGTAGGCTTGCATTCCTTCTGAACTTGAGCAATGTTTATAGGGCAATACAAAGGTGTGTAAATATTTGAGACTGAAAAAGGTATATGCACACTTTTTTTTCTTTTATTATATATTTTAATATATTTTATTTTTCTCCAATTACATGTTAAAACAGTTTTTAACATTTTGAGTTCCACGTTCTATCCTTCCCTCCCTCGGCTCCTCTTCTGTTCCTGTCATGGTAAAATCAGATATAGGCTATACATGTGCAATCACATGAAACATTTCTGTATTAGTCATTTTGTACGAAAAGACTCAGAGAAACTTCTTTTATTATATTAAACTGCTTGAAAGGATTTTAATTCAAAGCACGTTCTCTATTGATAATTGGGAGGCTAGCTTTGGCATATTTTTTTAATGAAACTGCCATTTGTAGTGTAACAGTGACTAGTAGGTTTGTTGTTCAGTCATTTCAGTCATGTCCGATTCTTTGTGACCTCATTTGGGTGTTTTTGTTTTTGTTTTTTGGCAAAGATACTGGAATGGCTTGCCATTTCCTTCTTCAGTTCATTTTATAGATGAGGAAACTGAGGTAAATAGGATTAAGTGACTTGCCCAGGGTCACACAGTTAGTCAGTGTCTGAGTCCACATTTGAATTCAGGTCTTCCTGACTCCAGGCCCAACAGCTCTATCCATTGCAACATTTAGCTGCCCATTAGTAGGGTAGTTGTAACAGTTACATTTCACTTCTCTCCCAGGGTTCTCCAGTGTCCACCTGGGGTCTGGGAGGGTCTAATCTCTTTGCCATTGGCTTGAGCCCCCATCAATGATATTCCTCCAATTTCAAGGGACCCCTGCAGCCCAGGTCCATTTAAGCACTAACAGTCAAATTAGCTTTTACAAAGGAATACCTGCTTCAAAGATAGCAACAAATATATAAACATCCTCCCCAACTTTAGAAGGCATTTCACTACCTCACTTTCTGGGAAGATGTCAGGGATTAAGTTCACAGTTTAGTTCAGTTCAGTTCCTATATAGTATAATCCCATCAAATTCCAAGTACAAATCTCTGCACTGGGCTGAGTCCTGGGCAACTGGGCTTCTCAGGGCTTTGGTGATGGACCAGTTGCAATCTTTGGCCTTGAATGTGTATTCACATTCCACAGTTGCCATGTCTTGGATCTGGATCTGGGTTACTCCACCACCTGCACCTTAAGGTTATCCTATAAATCCCCCTATTCTAGGGACCTCTTTCCCAAAACAGCCTATTTCTATTTCTAGGAATGAGCTGATGATGGTGGGCTGCGTTAGTGATGGCCAAGGACTGATCTGTGAGGTCCACACTGAATCCTGGAGAATGCAACCAGATCTCCCTTCTTTACCACGTCAACCCCACAGGGATGGGGACCAGCTTCGGGGGTGGTGGGGATGGGAGGGTTCTCCCTCTAATTCTGAAGGTAGGAGAAAGTCAGAGAATCAAAGACGGAGGGCTTGAGCCTGGGGAAGGGGAGTCAGGTCTGAGAAGAGGCCTGACAAGGTGGGAAAGAGGCTGAGAGTGGCACAGAGGCAAGGAGAGGAGGGACAGGGAGGGGAGGAAGGTGGAGGAGGGTAAGAGGCTGAGAATTACCCTCCAAGCCTGCAGAGGGAGGAGGGGGAACATAGGGGAGAGGGAGGAAGAGAGGGAGGGGAGGGGAGAAGTATAGAGATTGGGGAAGGGGGGAGAGGGAGGAGGAGGGGGAGCAGAGGAAGGAGGGGGAAGAGAAGGAGGAGAGGAGAGGGAAGGGAGGGAGGAGGGCTCGAAGAAGGAGGAGAGGCAGCCAGGGTGGAGGAGGAGGGAGGGGAAGAGAGCTATGCACACTTTTAAGTTTAATTTCTAAAAAATCAACAAAATGATTAATCAAGGCCTGATTTGAAGCAAATTGCCAATTTCTGAGGTGTAAATGTCCCCATTGAAAATTTCACAATTATTTCTTGGAAGTCAGAGCTAATTCCAGCACACACATACTCTTAATGCTAATGCCTCTTTCCTCTAAAAATATCTCCAATTTATCCTGTATAAATTTTGTTTGTACATAGTAGTTTGCATGCATTTGTGAACTCCTTGAGAGCAAGGGCTTTCCTCTCCCCACACCTAGTACCTGGCACATAGTAGGTACTTAATAAAAATAAACTGACTGAAACTCTAAAACTTGGGAAAGGACTGGCAAATGGAAAGGGATAATAGGGAGAAGAATAAAGCTTATGGCAATATTTTTGCATTAAAATTAATTGAAAAACAATTTGTACAGACAAAATAGTGATGTAAAAGAGGGGGGGGAAATCCTAACATGAAGAAATTCTAGAGATGCAAAGTTAGGAAAACAAATTAAACTCTCAAAAATGTAAATGTCAACAGATTAAACAAGACAATGCAATGAAAGGAAGTGACAGGTTGCACACAAAAAGAAGACCCTACAATTTACTGCTTATATGAAAAATATATAAAAAGCAAAGACATACATATTATAATAGTGAGAGGCTGAAACCATATTTTCTTTGCATTGAGTGAATTTTTTAAAAAGGACTTCAATTATGCTAAAAACACAAAGCAAAAACAAAAATTCACAATATAAACAGAGATCATGAAATTATACAGTATGCTAACAGGATCCACAGACAAGAAACCAGTATCAATGTAAAAACTTATGTATTTGAAATGTTATAGTACCTAAATTCATAAAGTAATAAAATGAGCTTTAAAAAGATATGTATAGGGGTCGCTAGGTGGCGCAGTGAGTAGAGCATTGGCCCTGGAGTCAGAAGGACCTGAGTTCGGATCCAACTTCAGACACTTAATGCACACACAAACAAAAACCTAGCGGTGACCTTGGGCAAGTTACTTAATCCCAATTGCCCTCAAAAAACAAACAAACAAACAAACAAAAAAAGATATATATGTATATGTATATATATATATATATATAGTAATACAATAAGAGATTTTAATGTTCCTCTCTCAGAGTTAAACAAATATAGCAAAAAGATAAAAAAGGAATTATAGAACTGAACAAATCATTGCAGAAATTAGAGCTAAAAAACTTATTGTGCTTTCTCAAATAGAACACTAATAAATATGCATATTTTGCAATACCCCATGTTTAAAAAAAGACTACATATTAGGGCACAGAAAAATTACAAATAAACATAAAAGGAAGAACCACCTGACATATCATTTATAGACCATGAAAGAAAAATTGTAATAAATTCAAGGAGTATTAACCCAAAAAAAGTCCTAGAGATAATAATAAAATCCTCAACTAGAAGTGTCTCAAAGGAAAAAATCATAGAAAAAAATTTAAGAATTTTGTGATAATGATGAGATAATATATGAAATTTTGTGAAATGCAGCTAAAGCAATCCTTAGAAGGAAAGTTATATATCTTAAAACATAAATGAACAAAACAGAAAATGAGAAGCATAAAAAGAATTTTAAAGCCAAGAAATAAACCCCAAATAAACAAAAAAAAAATAGGAAATCTTGAAAATGTACCCAAAAAAGCTTAAGTTGCCTTCATGGCCATTGGAACCAATTGTTCTCATTTGCCTATTCCACCAGAGGAAGTCTTCACATGTTTGGGATAGACACCCTCCTTACTCATCAACAGGTTTGAGAGCCTGCAGTTCCCCTCAGCCTGGTTTAACCAATCTGCTGAAATGGTTTACTGGAGTGTGGCCATTGTGCATGCTACAGCTTCTTGGAGCCACAGGTGAGACAGGTGTATCAAGTGGATACCAAAGGTGGAAAGCAGATCTAGAATGGGCTCAGCATCCCTTATACCAGAGGTACTAGTTTTCCCTGAACACAACATACACCCCAATTGAAAGGATTTGATAATTTAATGGCTTAATTAGGAAATCATGGGAAATCTTCAGAGAACCTAATTGAAATAATGGCTTTAGTTAAGTTACAGGCCACAAAAATAGACCTACAAAATCAACAGCATTTCACTATAGCAATAATAAAATTCAGGAGGCAATAACAGAAAAGTAAATTTCATTCAAAATAACTACAAAATGCATCAAGTAGTTGGGAATTAATCTCATATTTCTCTCTTTTTTTTCTCAGGTCACTCAAATGTCTACCACTACTATTCTCATACCAATAAGATAGGCAAAATAACAAAAAATGAAAATAATAATTGTTGGGTGGGCTGAAGGGAAAACAAGCATATTACTACATTATTGATGGATCTATAATTTGGGCCATCCATTCTGAAAGGCAATTTGAATTATGCCCCCAAATTCACTAAAGTAACTTTTGTCTCCAAAATACCATTATTAGCCCTCTACCATAAAGAAATAGAAAAAGTACCTATATAGATATAGGAGATATAGACATATGTAAAGATGTTAATTAAACTCATAGAAGTTTATGAGTTCAGAAAAAGAGACCATATAGCAAGAGTTCTTAAAATTTCTTTGTGTCATGGATTTCTTTGTGTCATGACAAACTAGTCAGGCCTTTAGGTTTCTTCTCAATAACGTGTTTTTAAATGTGTAAAATAATAAAAGTGGGATTAAAGAGGAAACAAATTATGCTGAAATGCAGTTATATTTTTTATAATTTAGTATTCTATTTTCCCCAATTATATATAAAAATATTTTAACATTTGCTTTTAAAAATTTTATAGGGGTGCTAAGTATATTTCCATATTAGTCATGTTATAAATGAAAACATAGTCCCTCCCCGAAAGAAGAGAAAAACAAGAAAAATATAGTAAAAAAAAGTAATTTGATCTGTATTCAGATTCCATCAGCTTTTTCTCTGGGGATAGATAGCATTTTTAATCATAAGAGTTTCAGAGTTGTCTTGGATCCTTGTATTGCTGAAAAGGGTGAAGTCATAGTTGACCATTGTACAATATTGCTGTTATTGTGTACAATGTTCTCCTGGCTCTATTCATTTCACTTGGCATCAGTTCATATAAGTCTTTCCAAGTTTTTCTGAGAGCATCTTCCTCATCATTTCCTTTTTAAAAATTAATTTATTTTTAGTTTTCAACATTCATTTCACAAGATTTTAATTCCAAATTTTCTCCCCATCTCTCCCTTCTCCCCCAACCCAAGATGGCATGCATTCTGATCACCCCTTCCCCCAGTCTGCCCTCCCTTCTTTCTCACACTATCTTTATTCCTTTCCCCCTTATTTACTTGCAGGGCAAGATAGATTTTTCTACCCCATTGCCTCCTTATCTTATTTCCCAGTTGAATGTAAAAAAAAAAAAATTAGCATTTGTTTTTAAAACTTTGAGTTACAAATTATCTCCCTTTTTAGCTCCCCATCCATCCTCACTCAGAAGACAAGCAATTCGACATGGGTTATACATGTGTAGTTATGCAAAACACTTCCATAATATTCATATTGTGAAAGACTTTATTTCCCTCCATCCTATCCCACCCCCTCTTATTCTATTTTCTCCTTTGACCCTGTCCCTTTTCAAAAGTGTTTGCTTCTGACTCCTCCACCAATATGCCCTTCTTTCTATCATCCCCCCTTACTTTCCTGTAGTTTAATATACTCAATTGAGTGTGTAAGTTATTCCCTCCTTAAGCCAAATCTGATGAAAGTAAGGTTCATTTATCCCCTCTCACCTCCTTTCTTTTCCCTTCCATTGTGAAACCTTTTATGTAAGATAATTTGCCCCATTCCATCTCTCCTTTTCTCCTTCTGCCAATATATTTCTCTCCCACCCCTTAATTTTACTTATTAGATATCATCCCTTCATATTCAATTCACCTTGTGCCATGTATCTATCTATCTATCTATCTATCTATCTATCTATCTATCTATCTATCTACCTACCTACCTATCTATCTATTTCCTCCAACTACCCTAATATTGAGAAAGGTCTCATGAATTACAAGTATCTTTCCCTGTATGAATGTAAACAGTTCAATTTTAATAAGTCCCTCATGATTTCTTTTTCTTGTTTACCTTTTCATACTCCTCTTGAGTCTTGTATTTGAAAGTCAAATTTTCTATTCAGCTCTGGTCTTTTCAGAAAAAAATGCTTGAAAGTCCTTTATTTCTTTGAATGCCCATTTTTCCACCTGAATTATTATATTCAGTTTTGCTGAGTAGGTGATTCTTTGTTTTAAACCTAACTCCTCTGACCTCCACAATACCATATTCCAAGCCCTTCAATCCCTTAACATAAAAACTATTAGGTCTAATGTTATCCAGGTTATATTTCCACAACACGCAAATCTTTTTTTCTGGCTGCTTGTAATATTTTCTCCTCGATCTGGGAATTCTGGAATTTGGCTACAATATTTCTAGGAGTTTTCCTTTTGGGATCTCTCAAGAGGTTATTGGTGGATTCTTACAATTTCTATTTTACCCTCTGGGTTCTAGAATATCAGGGCAGTTTTCCTTGATAATTTCTTGAAAGATGATGTCTAGGCTCTTTTTTTGATCATGACTTTCAAGTAATCAAATAATTTTTAAATTATCTTTCCTGGATTTATTTTCCAGGTCAGTTGTCTTTCCAAAGAGATATTTCACATTGTCTTCTATTTTTTCATTCTTTTGGTTTCCGTTTTATAATTTCTTGATTTATTATAAAGTTATTAGCTTGCTCCATTTAAATCCATAGTTATTTGCTCCATTCTAATTTTGAAGGAATTCTTTTCTTCAGTGAACTTTTGGAGCTCCTTTTCCATTTGATGAGTTCTGCTTTTTAAAGCATTTTCCTCATTGACTTTTTGGACCTCTTTTGCCATTTGGGTTACTCCATTTTTTTGTCTTTTTTTTTTTTCTTTTAGGGGGAAAGGCAAGACAATTAGGATTAAGTGATTTGCCCAAGGTCAGACACCTAGTTGTTGGTAAGTGTCTGAGGCCAGATTTAAACTCAGGTCCTCTTGACTCCAGGGCCAGTGCTCTAGTCTTTTTTTTTTTTTTTTTGCCTTTTGGAGGGGGGAGGGCAGGGCAGTTGGGGTTAAGTGACTTGCCCAAGGTCAAACAGCTAGTAAGTGTTAAATGTCTGAGGCTGGATTTGAATTCAGGTCCTCCTGACTCCAGGGCCAGTGCTCTATTCACTGTGCCACCTAGCTTCTCCCTCCCCCTACCTCCCCCAACCTCCCCCAGTCTATTTTTTTTTTAAGCAATTGGGGTTAAGTAACTTGCTCAAGGTTACACGGCTAGTCATTATTTATGTGTGGGTGCTCATTTTCTGAGGCCGGATTTGATTTCGGGTCATCCCAATTCTGAGGCCGGCGCTCTTACTCACTGCACCACCTAGCCGCCCCTTTAGGGCAATTGGGGTTAAGTAACTTGCCCAAGGTTACACGGCTAGGTTTTTTTTTGTTTGTGTGGATTAAGTGTCTGAGGCCGGCTCTGAACTCAGGTCCTTCTGATTCCAGGTCCAGCGCTCTATTCACTGCGCCACCTAGCCGCCCCCCCCAGTCTATTTTTTAAGGTGTGATTTTCTTCAGTATTTTTTGTAGTCTCCTTTAGCAAGCTATCAATTCATTTTTCATTATTTTCTTGCATCACTCTCATTTCTCCTCCCAATTTTTTCTCTACTCCTACTTTATTTTCAGAATTCTTTTTGAGCTCTTCCATGGCCTACAACCAATTCATATTTTTCATAGAGTCTTTTGATGTAGGATCTTTAACTTTGTTGTCTTCTGGTTGTATTTTTTATCTTCTTTGTCACCTAAGTAAGATTCTATAATCTGACTCTTTTTTATACTGTTTGCTCATCTTCCCAGCCAAATACTTGACTTCCTAATTCTCTGTCAAGTCAGGACTTTGCTCCCTGGTGGTGGGGTGTACTGTTCCAGGTTTCTGGAGTTTTGTATCAGTCACTCAATCACCCATTGTCCATGGGCCCAGAGCTTCGGGAGCAACCACTACCACCACTGCTGCTGATGCTTCTGTGGCCACATCCACCACCCTTGAGCTGGGGTTGGACCATACACTCCTCTTTCACCCAGGTCCCACAGAGTTGCCCCACTGACTTCCCATGGTGTTCTTGGCATTTGTGGCTTGAGAAATCTGGAAGAAATTACCACAACTGCCAGCAATTCAGTCCCTGGAGACCTGCTCAGGCTTCAGTCTGCACCTGGCATAGCCCATGTCAGACTGCCCTCTGCTCCCATCAACAGTGCATTAGTGGCTCAATTTCCCCACATCCCCTTGCAACATTTATCCTTTTCCTTTTCTGACCTATTATCAATTTAATAAGTGTAAGGTAGTGCATTAGAATTGTTTTAATTTGCATTTCTCCAATCAATAGTGATTTAGAGCATGTTTTCATATGATTATAGATAACTTTGACTACTTACTCTGAAAACTGATTGTTCATATCTTTTGATCCTTTGTCATTTGGGGAATGACTCTTACAATTATAAATTTAACTCAATTCTCTATATAGTTGAGAAATGGGACCTTTATCACAGAAACTTGCTTGAAAATTTTTTTCACAGTTAAGATTGTTAGCTGTATTTCCCTCCATTCCTTTCCCTTTCTGTCTATTCTTCTGTCTGTCTGTCTGTCTGTCTGTCTGTCTCTCTCTCTCTCTCCCCTTTCACCCTATCCCTCCTCAAAAGTGTTTTGCTTCTGACTACTGACTCCAGCAATCTACCCTCCCTTCTATCACTCCCCATTCTCTAATCCCTTCCCCTCCTACTTTCTTTTTGGGTAGGCTAGGTTTCTATACACAATTGAGTGTGTGTATTATTCCCTCTTTGAGCTAATTCTGATGAGAATAAGATTCCATGGTTCTGTGCCACCTCCTCATCTTTCTCTTCACTGTAAAAGCTTTTTCTTGCTTCTTTTATATGGAATAATTTATCTTACTCTACCTCTCCTCTTTCTCACCTATTAATTTTATGTTTTTAGATACCATCCCATCATATTCAATTCATACCTATCCCCTCTGTTTATATATACTCCTTCCAACTGCCCTAATAATGAGAAAGTTCTTATAAGTATCATTTTCTTATGTAGAAATGTAAAAAGTTTAACCTTCTTAAATCCCTTATGATTTCCCTTTCCTGTTTACCTTTTTATGTTTCTCTCTCTTTTTTTTTTTTTGGAGGGCAGTTGGGGTTAAGTAACTTGCCCAAGGTCACACAGCTAGGTTTTACTTTGTGTGTGCATTAAGTGTCTGAGGCCGGATCCGAATTCAGGTCCTTCTGACCCCAGGGCCGACATTCTACTCACTGTGCCACCTAATCGCCCCTTATGTTTCTCTTGAGTCTTGTATTTGAAAGTCAAATTTTCTATTCAGCTCTGGTCTCCATCAGAAATGCTTGAAAGTCCTTTATTTCCTCGAATATTTATTTTTCCCCCTGAAGGATTACACCAGACCTGTACAACCTGAGGCCCACAAAAGAATTTCCTCTACATAACAAAGGATGTTTTCTTCTACATTTTTCATAGAACACCCAAAATCCTTTGGTGTTCTGCAAGTAGCCCAAGGGCTATAAGTGGCCTACAAGCTGCAGGTTGTGCAGGCCTGCATTATACTTGGTTTTGCTTGGGTAGATGATTCTTGGTTGTAATCCTAGCTCCTTTGCCCTCCGGAATATCATATTCCAAGCCCTCTGATCATTTAATGTAGAAGTTGCTAAATCTTGTGTTATCCTGACTATGGCACCACCACACTTGAATCACTTCTTTCTGGTTGCTTGCAATATTTTCTCCTTGACCTGGGAACTCTAGAATTTGACTATAATATTCCTGGGAGTTTTCATTTTGTGATCTCTTTTAGGGAGGTGATCAATGGATTCTTTGAATTACTATTTTACCCTTTGGTTCTAGAAAATCAAGGCAATTTTCCTTGATAATCTCTTGAAAGATGATATCTAGGCTCTTTTTTTAAGTCGTAGCTTTCATTTAGTGCAATAATTTTTAAATTATCTCTCCTGGATCTATTTTTCCCAGGTCAGTTGTTTTTCCAATGAGATATTTCACAGTCTTCTATTCTTTTCATCCTTTTGGTTTTGTTTCATTGCTTATTAATGTCTTATAGAGTCATTAGCTTCAACTTGCTCAATTCTAATTTTTAAGGAATTCTTTTCTTCAGTGGGTTTTTGTGCCTCTTTTTCCTTCTGGTCAATTTTGCTTTTAAAGAAATTCTTCTTTTCAGTGAATTTTTCCATATCTGTTTTCCATTTGGCCACTTCTGCTTTTCAATGCATTCTTTTATTTATTGTATTTTTGTGCCTCCTTTACTAAGTTATTAACTCTTCTTTTCATGATTTTCTTGTATCACTCTCATTTCTATTCCCAATTTTTCCTATGCCTCTCTTACTTGATTTTTTAAATCTTTTTTGAGTTATTCTATGGCCATATTTTTCTTGAAGGCTTTGGATGTAGTTTTGACTTTTGTTGTCTTCTGAGTATATGTTTTGATTTTCTTTGAAATCATGATAATTTATCTAATCAAATTTTTTTCCTGTTGTTTGCTTATTTTTTTTCAGTCTATTTCTTGACTTTTAACTGTTTCATAAAGTGGGGCTCTGCTTTCAGGGTGAAGGGTACTATCCCAAGCTTCCTGACTTTTGTGCAGATGTCTTTAGAGTTATTTCTAGGGACCTGTAAGTTTTCAGTTTTTGCAAGGTGGTATGATGTAAGGAGAGGGGCATGAGGGGCATTTACTACTTTCCTGGCCTGTGCTCTGGTCTGTGACTGACCACAAACACTCTTTTCTGCCCTGGAACTGTAATGAGAGGCCTACCCTGACTGCTGTCACAAGTTCTGGTGTGCTAGTGCTCCTTCCCATCCTGGGACTGCCACCCAGAACTGCAACCTTGATCTGAATATGGGAAAAACAACAGAGTCCTGCCTCCAGTGTCATCAGAGGGACCCCTTGTAATCTCCTTCTGACCAGTTGTTTGACCCCTTTTATATCTATGGGCTAAGAGCTCAGGAAGTGACTACTGATTATGATGATTTATTTGCTCCTGAAACCTACTCCTGGTTTGATGGGGCCCTGTCTATGCTGACCCAGCCTACACTGGACTAAGCTCCACTCAACTTTTCTGTCAATTTTATAAGTTGTCTTGGGCAAGAAAATTGTTTCACTTTGTCCTCATGTGGGTCCTGCCACTCCAGAATTTGTTTTGAGGCATTATTTGAGGTTGTTTGGGGAGGTTGGGGGAGAATTCAGGCAAGTCCCGGTCTTTTCTCTGCCATCTTGGCTCTGCCTCCATTACTATAAAAATATTTTTAGAAGCAACTTCATGCCCCACACACACACGCACATACTTTAAAAGAGAAGAAGAAGGCCCAGGAAATAGTCATGAGGAACAATCACATTTAGAGGGCATGATATAAGTGATGAACCAGTAAAGTGATGAAGAAGAAATAAAAATCAGGTGGGAGGAGTGATATGTAAACCCAGAAAAGAAAGAAATTCCAGGAGGAGAGGTAGTTGACTGTCAAATGTAGAGGTAGAGAAAGGAGGATGAAGACTGAGAAAAGGTCATCATTATTTGACAATTATTGGTAATTTTGTATAGAGCAGTTTCAGCTAAGTGATGAGGTCAGGATCAGATTCCAAAGGGTTAAAGAGTGAGTAAAAGAAGAAAAAGCGAATGGCTCTTGTTTAGACAGAGAAAAAGAGAAGAAACATGGGATTTCTGTTCCCTAACAGGTAGTTTTAGGGAATAGTTTTCAGGAATAGTGGATTTTAGTGAAGGTTTTTAGAGGACTTAAACATGTTGAAAGGCAATGGAAAAGAAAAAGATTAAATATAAGAGAGAGGGAAAGTATCGATCAATCAACAAATAATTATTTATTACCTATATAACATATAGGCGTATGTTAGGTGCTAGAAGTATGGGAGTAATGAATAAAATAATTCTTATTCACAATGAGCTTAAATTTGAATTAGGGAGACAGTGGAGGGGGTAATCCACTGAAAAGGAATGATAGATCAAAAGCATAAGAACAGTGACACACCATAGGAAGGTGCCTGCTTCATTATCAGAAAATGGGTATAAAAGAGAGTATGTTTTGGGGTAGGGGTAATGATGTCAAGGGCTTTTTAGATGAAGAGAAGTGAGTAAGGGGGAGCTGATGGCAAATGATTTCAGTTTTCCTAATAAAGTAAGCTGAAAGGTCAGATATGGAATTTGGGGGGGCTATTAAAGATAATGTTTGGAAAAGCTTCTTTGGGGTAAGAAATGGAATCTATTAGGGAGGAAGAGAAGAATTGCTTTGTTACAGCTCAATTGAAGTTGGGTTTGTTTGAATTTTTTTTTCAAATGCTTTATTGACTTCTGATTTACATCATTCATTTCTGTCATATTTTGAGTTACAAATTTTCCCCATTTTTCCCCTACCCACCACCCCAGAATAGCAGTCCCACACTATCCCCTCATCCAATCTGCTCTCTCCCATCTCTTCTCCCATACCCCCTTCGACTTTCCCAGTAAGGCAAGGTGAATCCTCATGCCCCAATGCCTGCACATCTTATCTCCCAATTATATGCAAAATAGTATTAATCATAGTATTTATATATTTTTTTAAAAATTTGATTTAAAGGGAAGATAAGCAACTCACTATATACTGTACATGTGTAGCTATGCAAAACATTACCATAGTAGGTATATTGTAAAAGACTGACTATATTTCCCTCCCTCCTATCACACCTCCCACCTGGTCCACTTCCAGCTTTGGTCCTTTCCCTTTTCAAAAGTGGGTGCTTCCAACTCCCCCCTCCAGCCTGCCCTCCCTTCCATTGTCCCCCCTCTCATCCCCTTCTCCCCTACTCTCCTGTAGGGTGAGAAACCCTATTTAGTATGTATGTCATTCTCTCCCTGATCCAAATTCAATGAGAATAAGGCTTTGCCTTTTTGAATTCCTGTTCTTCCCCTCCCTTGTAACCATTTCCCCGTGCTTCTTCTATATGAGATAGTTCACCCCATTCTGTCTCTCCCCATCTCCTCTCATTATATTCCTCTCTCACCTCTTAATTTCACCTTTTAAGTATCATCCCTTCCTATTAAATTCTACCTTTGCCCTCTATCCATGTATACCTGAAAACAAATATACACACATTCACATATGTATTCATATGCCCATATACCCTTCTTCAACTATTTTCATACTGAGAAAAGTTTCATCAGTTACACTTATTATTTTTCCCTTTAGGAATATACATAGTTCAACTTTGATAAGTTCATAATGATTTCTTTTCCCTGTTTACCTTCTCAAACATCTCTTGCTTCTTGTATCTGAATGTCAAATTTTCTATTCAACTCTGGTTTTTTCCTCAAGAATGCTTGAAAGTTCTCTATTCCACTGAATGATCATATTTTCCCCTGAAACATGATACTCAGTCTTGCTGGGTAGGTGATTCTCAGTTTTAATCCCAGCTCCCTTGCCCTCCAGAATGTCATATTCCATACCCTTCAATCCCTCAATGTAGAAGCTGTCAGATCCTGTGTTATACCAATTGTGTTTCCACAATATTGAAATTTTTTCTTCCTGGCTGCTTATAATATTCTCTCCTTGATCTGGGAATTCTGGAACCTGGCTATAATATTCCTAAGGGTTTTCTTTTGGGGGATCTTTTTCAAGAGGTGATTGGTGGATTCTTTCAACCTCTATTTAGCCCTCTGGTTCTAAAACATCAGGGCAGTTTTCCTTGAAAATTTCTTGAAGGATGATTTCTAGATTCTTTCTTTGATCATGGTTTTTAGGTAGTCCAATAATTTTTACATTATCTCTCCTGGATCTATTTTCTAGGTCAGTGGTTTTTCCCATGAGATATTTCACATTGCCTTCTATTTTTTCATTTGTGTGGATCTGCTTAATAGTATCTTGATTTCTCATAAAGTCACTAGCTTCCATTTGCTCCAGTCTAATTCTGAAGGAATGATTCTCCTCAGTAAGCTTTTGAGATTCTTTTTCCATCTGGCAAATTTGGCTTTTTAAGGCATTTTTCTCCTCACTGCCTTTTTGAGCCTCTTTTGCCATTTGAGTTAGTCTATTTTTTAAGGTATTTTCCTCAGTCAGGCTGTTGACTCTCATTTCATACTTTTCTTGCATCCTTCTCATTTCTCTTCCCAATTTTTCCTCCACTCCTCTTCTTTGCTTCTTAAGGTCCTCTATGGCCTGTAACCAGCTTATATTTTCATATGGGGCTTTTGGTGCAGGAGTTCTGACCTCCCAGTCCTCCTCCTGTTCCATGCTTTGATCCTCTTTGCCCCCCAAATAGGAGTCTAATGTTGCATTTTTCTGTTTATTTTGTTTCCTTTGCCTAAGCATGTTGCCACTTAATTACTTGACTTTTGGGCTTGTTGCCACAGTAGGACTCTGCCACCAGCCAGGGGAGCTTCTATCCCAAATGCTGGGGTTTTCTCAGCTGCTGGAAGTATTAGTTGGGTATCCTCTCTGATGCCTCCACACACTCTTGCAAACTGGTCACACACCCCAAGACCTCCTCCCCAGACCACAATCCAGATCCAAGAAGGTTAAAGCAAGAACGCTTATTCCCCATACTGATCACCGGATCCCCCTACATTCTGCAGGCCAGGAGCTGTAGCTGCAAAGTGTCAATGTGGCACAATCTGTGCTGGCTCTTCAGTGGCTTCTCACCCCCAGGGGAAAGAGGCCACATGCTCTCCCAACCAGTCCCAAAGTCCATAGGGCACTAACCTCTCACTTTGTCCTAGGCACTATGTGTTGATAATTCTGGAACCACCACAGCTGCAGCTGTTCTAGGGTCCCTCCAGCCGGCTGCTGGTCTGGCTGCCCTGGGGCTAAAACCTCTGACTCAGGCAGACCTGGGCTCGGCTCCTAGAGTGCTATGCTGGCTGCTCCCTGCCAGGCTGCCAGGCTGTCCTCAGCTGGAGGTTAGCTTCTCTGTGTCATTTTGTGGGTTCTGGAGCTCCAGAGGTTGTTCAGAGTCCCCCCTTTATACATAATTTTGAAGTGGTGTGGGTGAGAGCTCTGAGGAAGTGGTTTCTACTTCACCATCTTGACTCTGTCCCCCTCCCCCCGTTTGCTTGAATTTTAATGTATACAGTTGTATGGGGCTTCTTCTAGCTCCATTCAACAACCCAAGAAAAAAAGCAAAGGAGGGAAGCAGATAGATGGTGATAGGTATCCAGAGTTGGAGTCTGGCAGAAGCTTAGTGGCAAGGTGCCAGAGGATTCACAAGTAGAAACACAAATGGAGTTGTCCTGATTAAACATATGGTCAAGATTGGGGAAGAAGGAAAGTAAAATCAGAGTAATGGCCTGAGAAAACACTAGAGTGGAGATTTGGATATGATGATAAAGATGAAGAATAACTTTGGGAGGGGAGAGGCATAGGAAGAAATGGAAAGATAGGGTAAGATAGCTATTGTCAGAATGAGGAATCTTGAAATTTTTGATCAAGAAGTGAAACACTTGTGGATAATGATGAGATTCAAGATTTGATGTGTGTGGCTAAGGTGGAATATAGTTGAAGAAATGGAGAATTAATAGAGAGATAGCAAGTGTAAGACTTGGCCCTGCCCAGGCCCTGTCCATCCCTTCCTCCTATGCTCCCATTATACTTGGGGACCAGGCTGGGCTGAGGGCAAGCAGCCTGGCTGCCTGGGGCTTGGGGCAAGGAGGCAGACCCTGGGCTTCTTCCCATGCTGCAAGTTGCGAAGCCTCCTGGGCTGTGGCCAAGTCCAGGGCACTAACCGCTCCCCAGGCACGAGGCAGCTGCTCCTGTCCTTCCCCCCACGAGGGAGTACCTAGCCCTGTTCTGCTCCACTACAACTCTTGGGGACTTAGTAGAACCCAGAAACGGACACTAATTGCAGTAAAGCCAGATGGTGTTCAATGGAGGCTGGTTGGAGATGTCATCAGGCGCTCTGAGAGATGAAGATTCAAACTGGTGGGCATGAAGCTACTACAGGCCCCAGAGAAAGTCCTTGCTCAGCATTACCATGATCTAAAGAAGAAACCCCTCTATCCAAACTTGATCAACTATATGAGCTCTGGTCCTGTAGTTACTATGGTCTGGGAAGGGTACAATGTGGTCCGTACCTCTAGGGCCGTGGTAGGAGACACTGACTCAGCAGAAGCTGCCCCTGGGACAATCCGGGGAGACTTCAGCATTCACATCAGAAAGAATGTTGTTCGTGCCAGCGATTTGGTGGAAGTGGTCCAGAGAGAGATCATCAGCCTGTGGTTTCATAGCAGTGAGCTGGTGGACTGGGATTGTTGTAGTCACAGCAACCTGTACCAAGTGTGAGGGAGTGTCTCAGCCCACCTCCTGCCCACACTGACTAAGGACCCAGAGTAACTACCTCTGCCAATGAAAATGCTATGTTCTTCCCTTCCTTCCTGTCAGAGCTACCTGCCATCCCCCTATCCTAATTCCGTCTCCTCCACAGACCTCTATGATACCAAATTATGTGCCTTTTCACTCCATTCCCCAAGCCGTTGAAGGACTGAGTCTAATCCTTCCCTCGACCACAGTGCCAGTCAACCTTGAGGATAACTGCTTGTAACCAGAGATAATGATGACTATTAAACGAAACACATTAAAATTTAAAGAGAGAGAAAGAGGGAGAGAGGGGGAGAGAGAGAGAGAGAGAGAGAGAGAGAGAGAGAGAGAGAGAGAGAGAGAGAGAGGGAGAGAGAGAGAGAGAGCGCTTTCTAAGAATAAAGATATTATAGTCCCTCTGTCCCCTGCCACGGTCAGACCACAGATGGAGTATTCTATTCATTCCTGGGTATAATAGTTTAGAAACACTATTACACTATTTTGAGTAGGACTATTTTGGATAAGAAGTAGACTGATAAGCTGGAGAGTATCCAGAGGAGGGAAACCAGCCTGATGAAGAACCTTGAGTTCACGTCATATAACAGTTGAAGAAACGGGAGTATTACACACTAGAAAAGAGAAGACTGAATTGGGGGGAGGGAGGCGGGAGACATGATAGTTGCTTTCAAGCAACTGAAGGTTTATTATGAGGAGAGCGAAATAGAGTAATTCTATGGGACCCGCGAGGGAAAAAAATAGGAATAAAGAATAGATGTTACAAAGAGGCAAATACAGGTTTGATGTCAAGAAAAATTCCTCTGCCCACTGCGGATCTGCCCGTGGAACCGCCGGTGTCCGCAGTCCTAGTGCCGCTGCCATCGCCGCCACCACGATGTCCCACACCTGCCCATGCTGCCTCCTCGGTGGCCCCGGCCCTGCCCGTGTTGGGCACGATGTGATGAGCCAGCCCATGGACGGTTCAGCAAGCGCTCACCCCCGTGCACGCCTTCCTGGAGCGCGGCCGCCATGAGCTGAACACGGCCTTCAAGTACAGCGACGGTCAGTCAGAGGGTATAGTGGGCAACACGGGCCTGGGGCTGGCGGACGACGGCACCAGAATGACAATCGCCACCAAAGCCAATCCCTGGGATGGGAAGACTCCGAGGGCTGAAAGTGTCTGTGCCCAGCTGAAGACCTCCCTGCAGTGGCTGCAGTGAACCCGGGTGGATCTCTTCCACCTGCATGCACCGGACCACAACACGCCCGTGGAGGAGACGCTTCAGGCCTACAATGAGCTGCACCAGGAGGGTAAGTTTGTAGAGCTGGGCCTGTCTACACCTCTAGGGAAGTGGCTGAAATCTGCACCCTCTGCAAAATTAATGGCTGGGACCTCCCCCCTGTGCACCAGGGCATGTACAACGCCACCACAAGGCAAGTGGAGACGGAGCTGTTCCCCTGCCTGCATCACTATGGACTTCAGTTCTATGCCTACAACCCTTTGGCTGGTGGCCTCCTGACTGGCAAGTACAAATATGAAGACAAGGACAAAAAACAGCCTGAGGGGCAGTTATTAGGGAATAGCTGGGCTGAGACCTACAGGAATCACTTCTGGAAGGAGCATCACTTTCAAGCCATTACTCTTGTGGAGAAAGCCCTGGCAGCATCTTATGGGGCCAACCCTCCCAGCATGATGGATGTACCACCACACCAAGCTCCAGGGTTCTCGTGGAGTCTCCGTTATCCTCGGCATGTCCAGCCTGCAGCAGCTGCAGCAGAACGTGGCAGCATCAGAAGAAGACCCACTGGAGCCTGGAGTGGTGAAGGCCTTTGATGAAGCCTGGAACCTTGTGGCCCATGAATGTCTGATAGCTCCAGCCCTGGGGGTCGAGGGAGGCCCCCTCATTGATCCTGGGTATCCCCATACTCTCAGCCCCATGCTGCAGCATAAGCTCCATCTTTCAGATTGTACCTCTTCTCTGAATCTTTGGTTTTCTAGCCTCCTTCCTGGAGTTGAGACCTTTGTCCTTCTACCCTATTGTTTTTTTTTTTAAACAAATACTTTATTAGCTTCTGTTTTACATCATTCATTTCTGCCAGGTTTTGAGTTACAATCATTTTCCCCCCATTATTCCCCTACCCAACCTCCCAGAATAGCAGTCCCACAAGATATCGCTTCCTCCAATCTGCTCTCTCCCATACCTTCTCCCATACCCCCATCGACTTTTCCATTAGAGGAAGATGAATCTTTGTGTCCCAATGCCTGCACATCTTATCTCCCAATTATAGGTAAAAGAGTATTAATAATAGTATTTATATATATATTTGAAACATTTAATGTTACGACCTCGAATTTCAGATCCATTTCCTTCCTCCCTTGTCACCCATTCCTTCTTGGGAGATAAGTAATTCAGTATATGTTGTACATGTCTAGCTATGCAAAACATTATCATAGTAGATATATTGTACAAGGCTGCTTATAATTCCCTCCCACTCATCCCACCCCCACCTGGTCCATTCCCTACATGATCCTGTCCCTCTTCTATAGTGGGTACTTCCAACCTCCCCTCACCCCAAGGATGCCCTCCCATCCATCATCCCTCCTCTCATCCCCCTTCCCCCTATCCTGCTGCAGGTTGAGATATCCCATTTAGTATGTATGTCATTTTCTCCTGAACCAAATTCAATGTGAATGTGGTTTTGCCTTTTTAGCCTTCCTTATTCTCCCCCTCCTTTGCACCCACTTCCCCTACATGAGATAGTTTACCCTACCATGTCTCTCCCCATCTCCTCTTGCCACTTTCCTCTCTCACCTCATAATTTCATCCCTTGAGTGCTCTCCCTTCCCAACAAAATCAACCTATGCCCTCTATCCATATATAACTGTAACCATATACACACACATTCACATATGTATTCGTATGACCACACCCCCTTCTTCCATTATTTTCATAGTGAGAAAGATATCATCAGTCACAGATATTGCTTTTCCATATAGGAATGTAAATAGTTCAACTTTGATAAGTTCCTTTTAATTTCTTTTCCCTGATTACCTTCTCAGGCATCTCTTGCTTCTTGTGTCTGGATATCAAATTTTCTATTCAACTCTGGTTTTTTCCTCAAGAATGCTTGAAAGTCCTCTATTCCACTGAATGACCATATTTTCCCCTGAAACAAAATACTCAGTTTTGCTGGGTAGGTGACCCTTGGGTTCATTCCCAGTTCTTTTGCCCTCTGGAATATCATATTCCATGCCCTTCGATCCCTCAGTGTAGAAGCTGCCAGGTCCTGGGCTATTCTGATTGTGTTTCCACAATATTGAAATTGTTTCTTCCTGGCTGCTTGTAGTATTTTCTCCTTGATCTGGGGATTCTGGAACCTGGCTATAATATTCCTGGGAGTTTTCTTTTTGGGATCTTTTTCAGGAGGTGATCGGTGGATTCTTTCAACCTCTATTTTGCCCTCTGGATCTAAAACATCAGGGCAGTTTTCCTTGAGAATTTCTTGAAGGGTGATTTCTAGGTTCTTTCTTTGATCATGGCTTTCAGTAGTCCAATAATTTTTAAATTGTCTCTCCTGGATCTATTTTCCAGGTCAGTGGTTTTTCCCATGAGATATTTCACATTGCCTTCTAATCTTTCGTTTGTTTGGATCTGCTTAACAGCATCTTGATTTCTCATAAAGTCATTAGCTTCCATTTGCTCCAGTCTAACTCTGAAGGAATGAATCTCTTCAGTGAACTTTTGAGATTCTTTTTCCATCTGGCAAATTCGACTTTTTAAGCATTCTTCTCCTCATTGCCCTTTTGGGCCTCCTTTGCCATTTGAGTTAGTCTATTTTTTAAGGTGTTGTTTTCCTCAGTCAGGCTGTTGACCCTCATTTCATACTTTTCCTGCATCCTTCTCATTTCTCTTTCTAATTTTTCCTCCACTTCTCTTATTTGATTTTTAAAGTCCTTCTTAAGGTCCTCTATGGCCTGCAACCCGCTCATGTTTTCCCCTGGGGCTTTTGGAGCAGGACTTCTGACCTCACAGTCCATTTCCCGCTCTATGCCCCCAAAATAGGAGTCTAGGGTTGCATTTTTCTGTTTCCTTTGCCTTGGCATGTTGCCACTTAATTGCTTGACGTTTGGGCTTGTTGCCACACTATGGCTTTAAGGCCAGCTAGAGGAATTTTCGTCCCAAACGTGTGGGGGGCAACTTCCGTTTCTGGCAAGCTGTAAACCCACCCACAACTTCCACCCTAGATCACAATCCAGATCCAGGGAGGTTAAAGCAAGAGCGATTACCCCCCAAGACTGATCGCTGGATCTCCCCACGATTTGTAGGCTGGGAGCCGGAAATGCCTATGAAAACTACACAATGGCGTGTCTCCTCAGCGGCTTCTAGCCCCCAGGGGAGGGAGCTGACGCATTCCCCAAATACAGGTCCCAAAGTCCATAGGACACTAACCTCTTACTTTGTCCTAGGCAAGTCTATGTTGATAATTCTGGGGTCGCCACAGTTCCTGGTGTTCTGGGGTTCCTCCAGCCGGCTGCTGGCCCTGCCGCCCTGGGGCTAAAACCTCGGCTCACGTGGACCTGGGCTCAGCTCGGCTCAGCTCCTGCGCTCTGCGCTCTGGGCTCTGCGCGCTGCCGGCTCCCAGACCGCTGCGCTGTTCCTTCCTGCAGGGTGCTGGGCTGTCCTCAGCGGGAGGTTAGCTTCTCTGTGTCGTTCTGTGGGTGCTGGGGCTCCAGAAGTTTTTCAGAGTCCTTTTTTACATAGTTTGTGGAGAATCTGGGGGCAGAGAAGCTTGGACGAGCTGTTTCTACTCCGCCATCTTGGCTCCGCCCCCCTACCCTATTGTTTTTACTGTTGAGAAGGGTGACATCTCTGTCCTGTCTTGTTGGAATAAATGAAAATGTTACAGAAGAAAAAAAGAAAAAATTCCTCACAATTTGAGCTGCCTAGAAGTAGAATTGGCTGCCTCATGAGTTAGTGAGTTCCCCCTTCTAAGAGGTTTTTGAACAAATTTGTTGAATATATTCTTAATAGGACTTCCTTCTAGACAAAATTCTGTTATTCTTTTTTTTTTTTTTTTTTGCTTTTTGGAGGGCAAATGGGAATAAGTGACTTGCCCAAGGTCACATGGCTAGTTTTTGTGTTAAGTATCTGAGGCCAGATTATGAACTCAGGTACTCCTGACTCCAGGGCTGGTGCTCTATTCACTGCACCACCTAGCCACCCCAAAATTCTGTTATTCTTGAAGAGAAGAGTGGCTGAAAGCTGGGCAACCAATTAGATCTTTGTAACAGAGATTATGAAAGCTTGGATTAGATTGGTTGTAATAAGAATGAAAAAAAGAGGAAAGAAGTGAAAGGGGCTGGAGCTTTTTTTTTGGAAATGGAATCAACTGACTATAGCAATTTATTTGATGGTTGAGGACATAGTGGGAGAGACAGGAAAGAAACAAGGATGACTTAAAGGCTATAAACTGAGTTGAAATCAGTTATCCTAACTCAGGGACAGTACTCAGTTAGTTTAGTCTTAGTATTGAGATATTGGTAGGTCAGTTAGCAGTTAACAAAAGGAGGTTTATTTAGCCATAGAATAGAAAAGATATTGAACAAAGGCCATTTAACTTGAAGCCCCCTCACCTTTGGTCAGAAGGACAGGGTGTGGTGACTCACTTGGCTCTAACATATCTGACAAATCTGAAAGGCTTCAACTGCCCAGTGTGGGCCTTTTTATGCCATCAGGCACACAAGAAGTTTGTCAGTCTGGGCAGAGACCACTGGGAAGTTGTATCAAGTGATGAATGACTTAGATCTTTGCCATGTAGGCCAATCAAATTCCAGGGGCAGCTTTGCTGCTTTTAACCCTAACCCTAACCCTAACCCTAAAACTAGCCTAACCCCACATGGCAGGGGGAACCTCAGTACATAGTAATCCTATTACGCTGAATGTCTGGGAGTGCCCTCAACAGAAATATGAAAGTTAGGGTTGTACAAAAATTCAATGAATTCAAAGTTCATTGAACCATTCCACTTGGTAGTGGGTTCCTCATCACTGGAAGTTTTCTTTTAGATACTAGAATGTCTATTTGTCAGAGATTTTGCATAGGGAATTCTGGGTGGTTGATCTATAAGAACTCTGAACTTCCTTGCAACTTTGAGAGCCCAATAGGGCCAACAATTACAAAGTCATGTGAACTGTCCCAGCAGAGGAAGAAAGAAAAGAAGTAAGAAGATGAGTAGAGTGCATTCTCTAGCTAAATTTGCCTTGGTATCAAATTTAATGTATCACAGGTTTAAATAAAAGGGGTCTTCTAGTATGGCTGAGCAAGTCACAAGCAGGATATGAGGAGATAGATAATGGTGCATTATTTTGTCAAAGAATAGATAAATATGAGGAATTCAAAGAAACATGAGAAGACTATGAACTGAAGCAGAGCAAGACAAACAGAACCAGGAGAACAACATGCAAATTTGCTATCTGTCTGTCTGTCTGTCTATCTATCTGTCTGAAACAATATTGAAAAGCAGCTGGATTGAGATTGACATAACTTACCTTCCTAGACAACCAAGATTGTGATACAAATGAATGTCTGTAATATGTATTCAGGTTGCATGAAGGAACATAATTTTAAACTATGAACATCTTTCTTCTCAGTAGAGAGGTGGGAGACAGATGTGGAATATTGTAAGCTGTCAGACTTCTTTTTGTTGGATAACTTTAACTTTTTCTTTTTTATAGTGGAGGATTAAATTGGGAGGAGGTTGCAAAGAAATTGATATATGCCAGGAAATGATTAAGTATAAAAAACAAAAAAGAATCAATACAATTTTGACTTCTTAAAGGAGAAAATCTTGAAAATAAGGGGCTGATGGGCAGCTAGGTGGCACAATGGATAGAGTACCAGCCATGGAGTCAGGCAGACGTGAATTCAGAGCTGTCCCCAGACACTTGGCACTTACTAACTGTGTGATCCTGTGCAAATCACTTAACCCACATTGCCCTGCAAAAGAAAAGAAAAAGAAAATAAGGGAGTGAGGGCATTGCAAGTAGAAGAGAAAATAAACTCACATAGGAAAGTATTAAAATTAATTTCTCAGTTCTTATACCCTGCCAGTAGATAGTGCAAGAAATCCAGTTAATTATCAAACCTAGTCAAACATAGTTTTCCATCAAATCTACCAAGAAAGCAAAGAGATTTGTAGAATTTTCTCCTAATTTTACTCAAATAACAAAAGGAAACTACATCTTTTAATCATAGTAAAATAACATAAAATGAGGGGGTAAATGATCAGTTTATAATGTTGAAAAGATTTGTAATTGACAGTGTTTTGTGCAATTGTATCAACCAGCAACTTAAAACAGTTTCTTCTTTAAAGAAATGAAGTTTAAATAATCCAAAATAGCACAGGCAAGAAAACTGAGTGACCTAGAATGAAATATTTGAATTGTGAAACATGTGTCAGCTTTACTTTATTTGCAACTGAAAGGTTCGGAATCCTCATTCAATTAGCCATGTTGCTTGGGAGGGCCTGCCTGTACGGAATAAAAACTGCCTCATGATGAGTAAGTCAGTGGTATCTGTAACACACAAGCCCAGACCTTGCAACTCTGTTTTTGTTGTTTGAACTTTCTGCTAGATTGTAGCTAGGGACTCTGGCATGGAATTTAAACACTTAGTAACTCCCACCTCTCTGTCATTGTGTGGTTAAGCTCTAGCTAACAAACTTTTAACTCAGGTTGTGTACAAGAAAGGGCTGGGGGGCAATATCAGCAACTTTGTAATTAAAACCAAACCGTTTGCTTTTCTTCAGAAATGCAAGATATTCCAGTCTATATAACAAAAGCAAAGTATATAACATGTAAGAAAAGTTCAGAAATCAACCAAAAGACACTTAATAAAATTTTAAACTGGACTGCAGACACCCCAGTTTATTTGGCTCCTACTAAATAAGATAAATGGCAACAAGGGAGTCAGGAAAGACCCGAGTTCAAATTTTTACTTTTTGAAAACTTTGGAAATGTTGATCTAAAACAGAGGAACTGAAAGTCTTATGAAAGTCTGGTAGGTAAAAGATGTAAAAGAAAGGGGGGTGGGGATGGGGGAACTAGTCAAGTAGCCATTTTCTTCCATGTCACCATTTCTTGCTCCTACTAATATGTCAGAAAACGTGTTTCTCAAACCCATGTATATATACTAATTTGCTCACTGAAGCCTTGCTTACATTCTGCCTTTGCTTTGTAAGTCTCCAAACTTCATTTGGCTACTGAACATTATGCCTGATGACAGAGTCCAACTCAGTCTTAAAAATCAGGTCAGTCTCTAAAGCTTACTAATTATCGTGTTCTTTGATAAGTAGGTCATCTGTATCAAAGGCCTTTTGAAACTCTCAGGCATTTTAATATCCTCTGCATTTTCCTTGTGTGACCATGACAGTAGTATCTTTGAAAAACTCCAAGTTACTTAAATAAGAATTCCTTCTCATAAATCTATCCCAGCTGTGACTAATCAAATTATGCTTTTCAATACAATATATTCTTCTTTGAAATT
Organism: Gymnobelideus leadbeateri; assembly: GCA_011680675.1. Classification (NCBI taxonomy): domain Eukaryota; kingdom Metazoa; phylum Chordata; class Mammalia; order Diprotodontia; family Petauridae; genus Gymnobelideus; species Gymnobelideus leadbeateri. The sequence continues at coordinate 25,526 of WOXC01010653.1, read as the reverse complement.
GGTTCTAATATGTTGTTCACATTTATTGTTAAGCTGGCTTGGCTATAATTTAGTACTAGCAGAATCCTTCACTTTCATTAATAGTATTTTGTTTGTGGTTTTCTAGGGAATACAGGTGCTTAGATCATAAAGGAATAGTATAATAAAAACTGCTACCACTGCATATTATATTGAAAAAGTAAAGTTCTTTTTAATTAAGTAAGACTAATACTACTCAAATGCTGGTCCATGGCCAAATGATTCATCATTCTTGTGAGGTAACACAGAGGTTAAGAACCTGCCTGTGTTCAGACATAATTTTTCTAGAAATGCATACCAAAAGAAATGAAAATGCCTCAGATTCTTAGCCACTCTCTTTAACACCAGAAGTTTACTTGTCTAATACTTTTTTCTTAGCATTGTACCTTCAATCTAAGGACCTTAAATCACTGTAAAGTCAAGTAATTAAAACTCAGCATCCAACTGCCTACAGGAATTTTATTTTTAACCTTACCTCTGATTTCAGTGGTATAGGGAACACTTGGTGAAAAAATTCTATTACCAATGCAGAACTGGCAAATGGTGAGAAAATAATAGTCAGTTGCCTAGGGCATTGAGAGGCTAAGTGACTGACCCAGGTTCATATAGTCAGTATGTATCAGAGGCAGGACTTAAACACATGTCTTCCTGACTCTCTGTCCACTACTGGGCAAAATGAGGCACAAAAGAAATAAATGATTTTTTTTTTATTGTGACAAATATTTGCAGAGGTGGAAGACACTCTTCATAAGAGAATGTATATTTCAAAATCTTTGGCCGATGTGTATCTCAAATGTAAAGTAACAGAAAAATATAAAGTAAAAGTAAATCTCTTCTACCTCTGCAAATGTGCATCTCAAGTTTTTTGACTGGCCAATCATACTAGAAAAGGGGACAAAGAAGGCTAAGAATAAAATGTTTTGTCAGTTCTATAATGTTTCTACTTGATGCTGCAAATTGGTTTTATGTTAAATTTTATAAACAAATTTTGTACTTATAAATTTAGTATTAGAAACCCAGAAATAAATTTTAGTGGTGGTGACCAAAAGAACACATAAATAAAATAAACCAATTGTGCTCATGTGAACACAGGACTACAGCACTATTTTAGACCTTTATATTACCATAGAGAATCACTGAGGGCAACACACTTTATAGTTACTTCCAGGAAACAAACAAACCAAAGACCCCAGATGTTCGTATTTATAATCAAGATATTGTCATCATCGTACCTTTTTCAACAAAAGTAAGTCACCTTTTCCTTGTTTGACTTGTGAAATAAACAAGGAAGATCTCAGGAAGTGATTTTTTAAAAAAATTAATAGGAAATAACTTTGTTTCTAACAGTCCTTCAGAATGTTCTTCAATCAGACCTTCATCCTATACTTTGATGTCTGTCCTCTTTCTCTCTATGTGCCACAAATCTTAAGTCTTTTCTTGGATTTATCTTCTTATCTTTACTACTATTGCTGGCAGAGAATGTCTGCTGAGGTATCCAAAAGTTTATTGACCTTTATCTATCTCTCTACTGGAAACTTTTGCACAGTGTAGGCTGCACATCCCACAATGTTTGGCACTCTTGGGCAAATGCTTGGGTTGCCTTGTTCTGGTTACAACTCAGCTTCCAACTCTAACTCTATAATTCTCTTCATATAAATGCCCACTATCACTCAAAGATAAGTATCAAAGATGACTATCTTACATTTTTTGAAAACTTGAAAGGAATTGGGGGCAGGTAGGTGGCACAGTGAACGTAACACTGGCCCTGGAGTCAGGAGGACCTGAGTTTAAATCTGGCCTCAGACCCTTGACACACTTACTAGCTGTGTGATCTTGGGCAAGTCATTTAATCCCAACTGCCTTGCCTTCCCCCCTAAAAAAAAAAAACAAAACCTTGAAAGGAACTAGCCATATGACTATGAAACTGGAATACTATTTGTATGAGATTCACTGTCTTTCTCTATGATGGGCTTAATACCAGTTACCAGAGTTAGATCTGATACAAAATTAAGTTCCTATTGTAGATAGAACACAATGATGGGGGTGAAATAAGGGGAGAGAACCTATAGGTGAAGAGACTACAAAACAGATAAACTGTCATCAGAGAGTTTATAGTTTATAGGCAAATCAGTCAGCAAAATAATTAATAATAATATACAAGACACAAGATAAGTGCATTTGAGAGTTTCAAAGTGCTTTGTGGGTATAACATCTGCTGGGCTAGGGTTCCTCCTCTTTCTTCAGTAAAGGCACCAGCAAGAGGTCTGAGTAGTGTCCTGAAGTTAATCTAAATGGAGTTACAAAAAAAAAAAATCTTTCAGTGTCACAACATATCAGGACATTTAAAAAACATAGAGGGTTGTTTGATTTATGGAAAAACATGCCAGATGAGAGCACCTGGGAACACATCAAACAAACTGGAGAGCAACAGCATGGATGTTGAGCTCAAAGTGTGAGTTCATGGGAAAGCATCACATGGATCTTGGAAATTCCAGAAAGGAACTCTGGCGACCATCCTGCTGAGTCATTAGGAGCAAAGGGCTTCCACCAACTGTCAAGTGGACCAGGAGAGTGGATAGAAGTGAGAAGATTTCAGCATTTTCCTCTTGAGACAACAAAGGTGGTGGAAGCCTTTCCCTTTTGAAGATTGGGAGAAGAGAAGTTAATAAATGAGATCTTTTTAGCAACGGTTGGGACTTAATCACTCTGGAGTTTTAATGATGAACTTATTTGCTTTTGATTCTGTTCAGTAAATGTACATCATAATGCCTGTGTGTACCCCTTTCAGGTAATGGAAAGTTGAGGAGAAAAAGACATGGTCTTGGAATGATGGCATGAGTTAATTTGGTCAACTTTATGAATTGTTCTTGATACTTGTCATACTTTCCACCCTAAACTAAGTGATTTAGAAAATCGGAGTAGGAAACTGGGAGCTGTGGAGCCTAGGCAAATGTGTCTACACATGTGCAAGAGTTATTAAAGGGGAAATTAGGCAAGGTCCTACAGGAACTTGTCAACACAAAGATGCCAGTTTGCTAGATTGAGCTCAGGGCACCACCTGGTGGTATCCATAGAGATAACAGTGCTTGAGTACCTGCTCAGCTCCACCCCCTACCTTTTTTTTTAATCTCTAATGATCCTATAATATATATGTATGTATATGTGTGTATGTATGTGTGTACATACATATATGTATATATGTGTGTGTCTGTGTGTACACACACACACATACACATACACATATGTTACTACCTCAGGAGATTGTGAAAGGCTTCTTGGAGAAAGTGCCATTTTAAGTAGGCTTTGAAGGATGAATAGGAATTTATTGGAAAGAGAGTAGTGAGGACATTCCAGACATAGAGAGAAAAAGTATAGAGGTATGAGAGTGTCCTGTCTATTTGGAGGCAGAGAAGAATCCAGTTGAGCTACAACACAATACTGAAGAGCTCATTGATGGGGAGCAATAAGAGCTAAGCCTGGAAAAGTAAAGTGACATCAGATTGTGGAAGGTCTTATATGCCAATTCAGGAAGGAATAGGGAACCACTGAAGATTTTGGAGCTGAGGATTAACTTGAGCTTTGTATATCTATTCATAAGATCATTGTGGTGGGCAGCTACGTAGCACAGTGAATAGGGCACTGGGCCTAGAGTCAGGAGGACCTGAGTTCAAATCTGGCTTCAGACATGTAACACTTACTATCCATGTGACTGTGGGCAAGTCAACCCCAGTTGTCCTGCCTTCCCCTTCCAAAAAGCAAAGAAGAAGAAGAAAGAGAAAAGAAGAAGAAGGAGGAGGAGGAGGAGGAGGAGGAGAAGAAGAAGAAGAAGAAGATGATGATGATGATGATGATGATCATTGCAGTAGATATTTTCAGCATACTTTGGAATGGGGAGAAGATAGTGACAAAAAAAGACCTGTTAGGCTATTTCAACCCCACCCACCTCTCCAACGTTTTATTGAAAAACAAAGTCATATCCCCCAAGCACTTTTGATTAAACAAACTACAAAAAATGTTTAGATTGTATTCAAATAAAATTCAGATTTATTACCATTTTGTAACAAAACATAATTTTAAACAAAGAATAAAAATATTGCATATAGCTCATGACTGATAAAAATCTTTTCTAATTTTTATATTTATAATTTCTAAAATAACCATAATAATACTGATGTAATTGATAGATTTGTCAACTCAAAGTTTCTCAGTGTAGTTCATTTATTATATTGTTTCCTAGCACTTAGCACAATGCCAAGCACCTACTAAGTGTTTAAAATGCTTGTTTGCTGACTGATAACTTATAATTCCTTTTCAATGACTATTAGAGGTTTTGACTTTATAACAATTATAGCAGAAAAACTTTTTTCACACAAATAAGATGGCATGAATGGTAATACAATTTATATTTATGTGATAAGTCAGTTAACTTTTACCTAGGTCCCAAATTTTATTTTCATTTTTATTTTTAATATACTATTTTATTTTTCCTGATTACATGTAAAGACAATTTGTAATATTCACTTAAAAATTTTAAATTCCAAATTTCTTCCCTCTTTCCTCTCTCCCTCCTCTAAGACAGTAATCAATTTTATATAGGTTATATATGTGTAATCATGTAAAATATATTTCTATATTACTCATGTTATGAAAGGAGAAATAGACCAAAAGAAAAAAAGCATGAAAAAAATAAAGTGAAAAATAGTATGTTTCGATCCACATTCAGACCCCATCAGTTCTTTCTCTGCATATAGATAGTATTTTTCATCATGAGTCCTTTAGAATTGTCTTGGATTATTGAATTGCTGAGAATAGCTAAATCATTCACAATTGTTCATTGTACAATATTTCTGTAACTGTTAACAGCATTCTCCTGGTTCTGTTTTCTTCTCTTTGCATCAGTTCATGTTAGTGTTCCAGGCTTTTCTGAAATCTACCTTATAGCACAGTAGTATTCCATTCCATTCATATGCCAATTGATGGGCATTCCCTCAATTTCCACATTTTTCCCAGGACAAAAAGAACTGCTATAGATCTTTTTGCACAAATAAGTCCTTTTAATTTTTTCCCCATCTTTTTGGGGTACAGATATAGCAGTGGTATTGTTGGATCAAAGGGTATGCACAGTTTTATAGCCCTTTGGACATAGTTCCAAATTACTCTCCAGAATAGTTGATATATCCAGAATTTTAAAAAATTTTCAGATTCAAGCTTATTTCATAATACAAGTGTTATTAGCTATTCTCATTCAGATGGAGTAAGACCAAATGTGTCATTTTCCCCATGCAGATGGATTATTTATACATTCATATTGTGAAATATTTAGATTTTAGAAATCCATCTTGCCATATAAGAAAGTAAAGGGGAATGGGGGAGATATAAGAGAGAACAGATTGGGGAAGAGGTATTCAGTATGCTTGCTATCTTGGGGTGGGGGTAGGGGAAAGATGGGGACAAAATTTATAACTCAAAATCTTGTGGAAATGAATGGTGAAAACTAAAAATAAATAAATACATTTAAAAAAAGAAATATAAATTTTAAAAACAAAACTAGAAATGTTTCTGTACACCATTCAAATGATTACTAAGAAGACTTTTTTCTATTTCCTTTTCAGAGTAGATATTTGTTAAATTAAGAAATTTAAAATACTGTTTTATAAATTTATTATCTGTGATACTCACATGGATAAGCTTATCCACAACCTTACTTTTTTTACAGTCACTTTGTCTTTCTGAATCAGCCTATACATTTGAGGTCCTGCACTGAGTCACTCAGAGTACTGGATTTAAAAAAAAATAGCTACTAAAATGTGCAATTGTGAGAACATATGCTTCAAGTTTATTTTTCAAAAGTGACAGGTTTTTTTTAAGGGCCCCCCTTTCCTACTTCAGTAAACATGCAAGGGGGAAAATTATAGGGACCGTAAGATAGAACAGTGTGTCTCACTCAGACTGTATAGTATCCAGTAGACGGTGGGCTGTTTTCATAGAAACTGGATTGAAAAGAGAGTGCAAATGCTGGCTTGAAGCTTAACATAAAAACAAACAAACAAATAAAAAAATAAAGATCCTGGCCACTGTTCTCACCACTTCCTGGCAAACTGAGAGAGAAGAAATCATAGTAGTGCCAGATTTGATATCCTTGGGCTCAAAGACTGCTGCAGACAGTGACTGCAGCCATGAAATTACAAAATGCTTACTCCTAAGAAGGAAAGCTCTAGCAAATCTGGTCAGCATCATAAAGAGAAGAGATATCACCTTGCTAACAAAGGTCAATATAGTCAAAGCTATGTTTTTTTCCAGTAGTAATGTGTGCCTGTAAGAGTTGGACTATAAGGAAAGCTAAATAGCACAGAATCAACGCTTTTGAATCATGTTGCTGGAGAAGACTTTCTGAGAATCTCTTGGACAGCAAGGAGATCAAATCAGTCAGTACTCAAAGAATTTAATTCAGACTATTCACTGAAAGGTCACCTACTGAAGCTGAAGCTTAAATACTTTGGCCACCTAATGAGAAGACAAGACTCACTGGAAAAGACCTTGATGTTGGGAAATATTGAAAACAAAAGGAAAAGGGGATGGCAGAGGATGAAATTAATAGATAGTGTCATGGAAAAAACAAACATGAACTTGGAGAGACTACAGGAGATAGTAAAGGATAGAAGAGGGGTCCAGGGAGGTCAAAAAGAGTGGGGCATGACTGAAGGATTGAACAACTACAATATCCATTGAAAAGGAAATGAATTTTTTTTTCCAAATGCTTTATTAACTTCTGGTTTACATCATTCATTTCTGCCAGATTTTGAGTTACAATTTTTTTCCTATTTCCCCCTACCCACCACCCCAGAATAACAGTCATACAGGATATCCACTCATCCAATCTGCTCTCTCCCATCTCTTCTCCCATACCCCCTTCGACTTTTCCAATAGGGCTAGGTGAATCCCCGTGCCCCATTGCCTGCACATCTTATCTCCCAATTATATGCAAAATAGTATTAATCATAGTATTTATATATATATATATATATATATATATATATATATATATATATATATATATTTTTTTTTATTTATTTTAAAAGGAAGATAAGCAACTCAGTATATGCTATACATGTGTAGCTATGCAAAACAATACCATAGTAGATATATTGTAAAAGACTGACTATAATTCCCTTCCTCCCATCCTACCTTCCACCTGGTCCACTGCCTATCTTGATCCTGTCCCTTTTCAAGAGTGGGTGCTTCCAACATCCCTCCCCCCAGCCCACCCTCCCCTCCACCACCTTCCCCCACCCCCCTACCCCCCATGCTCCTGTAGAGTGGGACACCCTTATTTAGTATGCATGTCATTCTCTCCCTGGTCCAAATTCAATGAGAATAAGGTTTCGACTTTTTGCCTTCCTGTTCTTCCCCTCCCCTGCAACCACCTTCCCCTGCCTCCTCTACATGAGACAGGTCACCCCATTGTCTTTCCCCATTCCCCCTCACCACATTACTCTCTCACCTCTTAACCTCACCTTTTAAGTATCATCCCTTCCTATTAAATTCTACCTGTGCCCTCTATCTATGTATATCTGAAAACGTATATACACACATTCACATAAGTATTCATATGCCCATATACCTTTCTTCCACTATTTTCATACTGAGAAAAGTTTCGTCAGTTACACTTATTGTTTTTCCCTTTAGCAATGTATATAGTTCAAATTTGGTAAGTTCATAATGATTTCTTTTCCTTGTTTACCTTCTCAAGCATCTCTTGCTTCTTGTATCTGAATGTCAAATTTTCTATTCAACTCTGTTTTTTTTCCTCAAGAATGCTTGAAAGTTCTCTATTCCACTGAATAACCAAATTTTCCCCTGAAACATGATACTCAGTTTTGCTAGGTAGGTGATTCTTGGTTTTAATCCCAGCTCCATTGCCCTCTGGAATATCATATTCCATGCCCTTCAATCCCTCAGTGTAGAAGCTGCCAGACCCTGTGTTATCCTATTTTCCAGGTTAGTGGTTTTTCCCATGAGATATTTCACATTGCCTTCTATTCTTTCATTTGTTTGGATCTGCATAATAGCATCTTGATTTCTCATAAAGTCACTAGCTTCCATTTGTTCCAGTCTAATTCTGAAGGAATGATTCTCCTCAGTGAGCTTTTGAGATTCTTTTCCCATCTGGCAAATTGGGCTTTTTAAGGCATTTTTCTCCTCATTGCCTTTTTGAGCCTCTTTTGCCATTTGAGTTAGTCTGTTTTTTAGGTGTTATTTTCCTCAGTCAGGCTGTTGACTCTCATTTCATACTTGTCTTGCATCTTTCTCATATCTCTTCCCAATTTTTCCCCCAGTTCTCTTATCTGCTTCTTAAGGTCCTCTATGGCCTATAACCATCTCGTATTTTCATTTGGAGCTTTTGGTGCAGGATTTCTGACCTCACAGTCCTCCTCCTGTTCCATGCTTTGATCCTCTTTACCCCCAAAATAGGAGTCTAATGTTGTATTTTTTCTGTTTATTTTGTTTCCTTTGCCTAGGCATGTTGCCACTCAATTACTTGACTTTTAGGCTTGTTGCCACAGTAGGACTTTGCCACCAGCCAGGGAACTTCCGTCCCAAACGTTGGAGTTTTCTCAACTTCCAGAAGTATTATTTGGGTGACCTCTGTGAAGCCTCCATATACTATGGCAAGCTGGACACACACCTCAAGACCTCCACCCCAGACCACAATCCAGATCCAAGTAGGGCAAAGCAAGAGCACTTACCCCCCAGACTGATTGCCAGATCCCCCTATAGTTCACAGGCCAAGAGCTGAAGCTGCAAAGTGGCAATGTGGCACAAGCTGTACCTGATCCTCAGCAGCTTCTCGCCCCCAGAGAAAGAAGCTAACACATTCTCCCAGCCAGTCCCAAAGTCCATAGGGCACTAACCTCTCACTTTGTCCTAGGCATCTATGTGTTGATAATTCTGGAAATGCCACAGCTCCTGATGTTCTGGGGTCCCTCCAGCTGGCCGCTGGTCTGGCCACCCCTGGGCTAAAACCATGACTCACTTGGGCCTGGGCTCAGCTCCCAAAGTGCTGAGCTGACCGCTCCCTGCCAGGCTGCCAGGCTGTCCTCAGCAGGAGGTTAGCTTCTTTGTGTCATTTTGTGGGTTCTGGAGCCCCAGACATCATTCAGAGTGCCCTTTTACATAATTTTGAAGTGGTGTGGGTTGGAGCTCCACGGACGTGCTGTTTCTACTCTGCCATCTTGACTCTGCCCCCGGAAATGAAAAGTTTAATATCTCAGAATATGAAAACGCTGGCTCTGACAATGAACTTGCCCCTTATAGCATAGATTGTCCTGTTACCTTTTCCCCCATCTAAACAGTTGCATGGACCTACCTAAGAGCTATAGGGTTTTAAAATCTGAGTTCCAAAGCTATTTGGTGATTACTGACTACTGGTGACCATTGCCTGATTATGGCCTAATCTACAGAGACGATTTGGGAAATGTACTGAATGATTACCATAAATTAGAATGACTTCTCTCACTGAGTGCAACCCAACTCTGACCAAGAGAGAACTTAACTTTTGCTCTACCAGCCTCCCTCCTGGGAAATGACCAGCCCAACTTAGAAGGGGAATTAGCACAGAGTGAACTCAGTACGCTATTTAAAAAGAAAGTCTATCAGCTGATGGACATCAAAGCCCTACGGTTACAAAGTTTCAGTTGCTTTGGCATCATATATTCCCAACACATGTGCCTGACCACCATTATACCTTAAGTGTGCACATTTCTTATAGACACGCTATGTATTTGTGGTAATATGTGCCCCAGGCTTATTTGTAGGGGAGGGAAGAAACTACTCCTCTTGCTATACCATTAAAACAAATGTTTTTGAAAAAAACTGACAGTCCACTGTCTGAAGCACACTAGTAGGAATGAGTTATGGCTTTAGAAGGGTGGTACTGCAAAGTATACCCCTGAGAAGGGAAAAAAATCCTTCTTTTGGTGACCCAACCCAGATGTGTATAAGGTTGAAGGGACACAGTCCCAGAGTGAGTGACACATTGCTCAAATACCCCGCAGAGTTCTTTGGCTCAGGAAAGCCATCATATCTCATAATAATGTAGAAGCGCCCTGTTTTTACATCCATATCATCATGTGGTTTTACTCAGAGTCTTCCTTTTGGAGACCTTTTTTTAAAAAAATAATTTAATTTCTCTTTCAACAGTTTTAAAAATATTTAGCTCTTCATTCATATTTCTTCTTTTATTTTTTTACTTATTTTTATTTTTTGCTTTTTTTGGAGGGCAATTGGGGTTAAGTGACTTGCCCAAGGTCACATGGAGAGTAAATGTTAAGTGTCTGAGGCCAGATTTGAACTCAGGTCTTCCTGACTCCAGGGCCAGTGCTCTATTCACTATGCCACCTAGCCACCCCCATTCATATTTCTTGATATATGCTTATATATATATATATATATATATATATATATATATATATGCTTATATACCTGAATTTCATTCTGTCTCAGAGCTTTATCAGTTCAAACTTCAATACAATTCCCCCATGTTACATAATATTTTTTTAAAAAAATCATATGTGACCTGAATATTAAATGTTAGACCACTTAAAAAAAAAATAGGAAATCAGAACAGGAATCTTTCACAGCTTTATCTGTGGGATGAATTCTTAAACAAGGGATGGAGATGATAACAAAAGATAAAACAAATCATTTTGATTATGTGAAATTGAAAAATTTTTGCAGGCACAAAGATTAATGTAACTAGAATAAAACAGGATAGTATTGCAGGAGGGGGACTTTCTATCTGATACATTTGATGAGGGATTGATATACAAGATAAATAAGCAACTATTAGAAATACATAATGCCAACACTTACAAAGAACTGAAAACAAAGTAGGTATCCTTCAACTGGGGAAAGACTAAGCAAATTGTGACATATTAATATAATAGAATATCAATCAATAAACATTTGTTAAGTACCTACTCTGGATGCCAGACACTGTGCTAATGGTTGAATATTACTGTGGTGTAAGAAACTATGAATAGTAGAAAGTGGCTCTGAAGCTGAGTTTTGAAGGAAATCAGGAACTCCAAGAGATCAAAGAGATATTAGGAGGGCATTCCAGGGATGGGGAGGGGGAAAGAGCAGGGAACAGTATAAAGCCATGGAGGTGAAAGATGGAGAAATGTGCATGATAAATAGCAGGTAGGCCAGAATGACTGAACCATAGAGTATGTAGAGGGGAGTAATATGTAAGAAAACTGGAAAAGGCAGAAAAACTTCTGTTTATAAGAGTTTAAAATTCTAGACAGAAGAATTCATATTTTATTCTGGAGGTAATAGGGAACCACTGGAGCTTTTTTTCAGTAGGAAAGTGACTTTAAGAAAATATCTTAGGGTGGCTAGGTGGCACAGTGAACAGAGCACTGGCCCTGGAACCTGGGGTTCAAATCCAGCCTCAGACACTTGACACACTTACTAGCTATGTGACTTTGGGCAAGTCACTTAACCCCAACTGCCTTCCAAAAAGCAAATATACACACACACACACACACACACACACACACACACACACACACACACACACACACACACACACACATATATATATATATATATATATATATATCTTTGTCAATTGTGAGGAGAAGAAATTGAAGTGGAGAGAAATTTTAGTAGGGATGCCAAATATAGATTATGGTAGTGGTTCAGAAAGGAAGTGATGAAAGATTGGAAAGTTAATGGCTATAAGACTAGTAAAAATGGGGGTGTATGTGGATATAAAAATGACATGTTTTGGCAATTATTTCAATGTGTGGGGTGAGTATGAATAAGAAGTTGAGGATGACGCTGAATTTAAGATAATACCTCTCTATAAAGATTAATAAGAAGGGCAAGTTTTAAGAGAAAAATAATGAGGTCTGTTTTGAACATTTTGGGTTTGTGGTGCATACATGTTATTCATTTTGAAATGTAAAATAAGCATTTGGTAATGCAAGGATGGAGCTCCAGAGAGAGAAAACCATTGAATATATAGAGTGAAAGGGAAGGGTAAAATGATAAACATTTTTAAGTGCCAATTACATGCCAAGTACTGTGCTTTACAAATATCTCATTTACATTAGATAGAGTCATTTGCATAGTGATGATAGCTAATTTCATGGGAGTTGATATGGTCCTTGAGAGAGACTATTATAGAGAAAGAAAAGAATAGGGCCCCTGGAGAGAGTCTTGGGAGCACATAGTTAGGAGGCATGACAAGGGTGATAATCCAGCAAAGGATATAGAATAGCTAGACAGGTAGGAAGAGAACTAGGTAGGAGAGAGAGAGAGAGAAGGAAAATCCAGGAAGGAAGAGAGGGTGGTCAGCAGTGTCAAAGAGAATAAAAGTAGAGATCATCAAATGAGTCAATAAATAGAAAGTTGGTAACTTTGAAGAGAGCATTTTTAGTTTTGAGTGATCATACTGATGACAGATTGCAGGAGATTTAGAGTCTTCTGTTTGAATGTCTAATTTTCTACTCAGTCTTTTCATTAGGAATCCTTGAAAGTCACCTATTTCATTAAATATCCATTTCCCCCTTGATGGATTATACTCAGTTTTGCTGGGTAGGTTATTCTTGCTTGTAATCCTAGTTCCTTTGCCCTCTGGAATATCATACTCCTAGTCCTCCATTACTTTAATGTGAAACATGCTATGTCTTGTGTGATCCTTACTGTGGCTCCAGGGAATTTGAATTGTCTCTTTCTAGGTGATTGAAGTATTTTCCCCCTGACCTAAGAGCTCGGGAATTTAGCCGTAATATTCCTGAGAGTTTTTAATTTGGGAATTATTTGGTGGATTGAGTAGGGCATTCTAGGAAGATGGGAGAGTAGGTCAAAAATGTGTAGCCTCTTTCAATTTTCTCCACAGACAGACAGAAAACCACCATGAAATGAATGTAGAACATTAAAAATAGAGGGGTTGGGGGGGCGGAGCCAAGATGGCGGAGTAGAAACAGCTCCTCCAAGCCTCTCTGCCCCCAGATTCTCCACAAAAGAGGGGTTGGGGTGGCTAGGTGGCGCAGTGAATAGAGCACCGGCCCTGGAGTCAGAAGGACCTGAGTTAGGAGCCGGCCTCCGACACTTAATCCACACACACACACACACACAAAAAACCTAGCCTTGTAACCTTGGGCAAGTTACTTAACCCCAATTGCCCTAAAGGGGTGGCTAGGTGGTGCAGTGAGTAAGAGCGCCGACCTCGGAGTTGGGATGACCCGAGATCAGATCTGGCCTCAGAAAATGAGCACCCACGCATAAATAATGACTAGCCATGTAACCTTGAGCAAGTTACTTAACCCCAATTGCTTTTAAAAAAAAAATAGAGGGGTAAAGCAGTTATCCTCCTAAAAAAACTTGAGAGGACCTCAGAAAAAAACAAGACCCGCAGGGGCTGAGGTTTAGCCTGAATGAAGTATAGACTTTTCCAGACCAACTTCACTGAATTGACCAACAGCAGGCCCTGGAGCAGCTGTCTGGAAGCAGACTAAGCCTCAAGAATTTTTTTTTTTTAAAGCAATTGGCGTTAAGTAACTTGCTCAAGGTTACACGGCTAGGTTTGGTTTTTTTTGTTTGTTTGTGTGGATTAAGTGTCTGAGGCCGGCTCTGAACTCAGGTCCTTCTGACTCCAGGGCCGGCGCTCTATTCACTGCGCCCCCTAGCCGCCCCAGCCTCAAGAAATTTTACCTTACAAACTTTTATCTAAAGAGCAACAGATAGTTGAGTGAGGAAAGAGTGAAGGACACCTTGCTGTTTCCAGAGGCCAGGCCTAGCTATGCTGACTAGAAGTGATGCTAAGCTGTGGCTAAGGGCAAGGTGGAGCAAGCACATGGGAATGGGGACATTTTTGAAACAGTGTGGGTAGGGGAGGAGAGGAAGGTTGAGTCTTTGGTCAGAATTCAGAAAATAATAGTAAGGAGGACCAGAGGCCTTGGGATTACAATTGATAATAGTAATAAGCTGCTAAAAAGAAAATAAAACAAAATTGGGTAGGAAAAAAGGTTTTAAAAAGAGCAATTATCTAATAAAATGGGACATGAAAGGGAGAACTAATACAGAGGAGGCAAGTGGGAGTAGAGAGCAGGTAATGTTGGAAGCTTATTCTTATCTGGGTGGAAGAAAAACAACATATACATTTGGAGAGATTTAGAAGTCTTCTGAACTTCTAGAGAGGTGACAAAACTGGGGGACAGGATGGGGGAGGGATTATTTCAATTCCTATTTTACCCCCTGGGTCTAAGACATCAGGACAGTTTTCCCTGATAATTTCTTGAAATATGATGTCTAGGCTCTTTCTTTGATCATGGCTTTCAAGTAGTCCAATAATTCTTAAATTATCTCTCTTCAATCTATTTTCCAGGTCAGTTGTTTGTTTTTGTTTTTTCTGATGAGATATTTCACATTTTCTCCCATTTTAAAAATTCTTTTGACTTTTTAATTATATATTGATGTCTCATGGAATCATTAGTTTTCACTTGTCCAATACTCTTTTTTTTTTTTTTGCTTTTTGGAGGGCAATTGGGGGGTTAAGTAACTTGCCCAAGGTCACACGGCTAGGTTTTTGTTTGTGTGCATTAAGTGTCTGAGGCCGGATCTGAACTCGGGTCCTTCTGACTCCAGGGCTGACACTCCACTCACTGTGCCACCTAGCCACCCCCCAATACTAATTTTTAAGGACTTATTTTCTTCAGTAAGATTTTGCACTTCTCTTTCCATTTGGCCAATTTTGCTTTTTTAAGGTATTGTTTTCTTCAATATTTTTGTGCCTCTTTTACCAAGCTGTTAATTCTCTTTTCATAATTATCTTGCATCAATCTCATTTCTTTTCTCAATTTTCTTCTCTACCACTCATCTCTTCCTTTAATTCTTCTAAAAATTCTTTGTGGACTTGTATCAAATTAGCATTTTTCTTTGAGGCTTTGCTTGTAGTTGTTTTTACATTCTTTAGAGTTTGTGTCTTGGTTTTCCCTGCCATCATATTAGCTTTTTATGATCAAGTTCTTTCTGTTGTTGTTGTTGTTTACTCATTTTTCTGGCCAAATTCTTGGCTCTGAACTTCATATTAAAGTCTGATTCTGCTCACCTGGAGATGAGGAGGCATTGTCTTCAAAAAAAAAAAGGTTCAGGCTTTATTTTGTGCTGCTTTTTTCCAGAGATAGTTCTGGATATCTGCAAGTTTGGGGGATTTTCAAGGTGGTGTGATCCTGGGAGAGGTGTAGTCTCTGCCCTAATGATCTGCTCTTTCATCTTTAACCAGAAAGGGGCCCTGCTCCCTTGTGACCAACCACTAACACTGCTCTCTCTCCGGGGCTGCAACCCAGAACTGAGTATGGGTGACAGAGTTGTAAATCAGTGCCAGCTGTACCCAGTGCCAGCAAAGGGTTCCTTGTAATCTTTTTCTGACCAGTTGTCAAACCCCTTTATCATCTCTGGACTGAAAGCTTTCAAAGCTGCTGTTGCTATAGTCACTGTTGCTGTGGCTGAGTATGTACATCCTTGATCTCTTTTCAAGGTCAATTGTTTTTGCTATGAGATAGTTTACATTTCCTTCTATTGTTTTCAGCCTTTTGTCTTTGATTTCATATTTCTTGTTGTCTCACAAAATCATTGGCTTCTATTTGGTTCATTATAATTTTTAGGGAGTTTGTTGCTTGTGTACCTCTTAACATTTTATCCCACATTAGCTAATTGCTAATTCTCTTTCCAATTCTTTTCCCTAGTTCTCACATTTGTGACATTTTTTTTACTCTAGCATTCTTATATCATTGTTAAAAAACTTTTTTAAAATTTTTTGTAACTTTTTGTAACTTTTGATTCATCTCTTCCAGGAATTCTATTTGAATTTGTACCCATGCTGTGTTTTGTTTGTTTGTTTGTCTGGGAGTTTTTGAGGCTTTACTTGTAAACCATTTGGGATTAGTCTCTTATTCTGGGCTTATGTCTTAAGTATCCCTATCTCTATAATAGTTTTCAACAGTAGGATTTTTTTCTTTGTCTGGTTTGGATTTTTCTGCTAGGTTACATCAGCCTTAATATTAGGACAAGACTTTGTGTATTTCAGGAAGAAAGTTCTGGGCTGGGCCTGCTACTTCTTCCTTGGGGTGTTGAGTATTGTGTTTTTCCAGGATCTCAAAGACAAAGTACACCCTTTCAGTACTCCCAAAGTGCCCCATTATGGATCTAAAACCTCTTGCCCTAGAGCAAAACCTCTCACCCAGGGCTATAGTGCTCTGGACACATCATGCTCCTGACCACCTCCCATCCTTAGTGTTCACATATTTTTCTATCTGTTTTCCTGTAACAACCTGGGTTAAACAAATGAATCCTTGTGACTTATTTCATTTCCCCATCAGGATTTGGTCCAGTACATTTTCTTTTTTTTTTAAATTAAACAAATGCTTTATTAACTTCTGGTTTACATCATTCATTTCCACCAGATTATGAATTACATTTTTCCCCCATTTTTCCCCTACCCACCACCCCAGAATAGCAGTCCCTCTAGATATCCCCTCATCCAATCTGCTCTCTCCCATATCTTCTCCCATACCCCCTTCCACTTTGCCATAGGGCAAGGTGAATCTCTGGGCCCCAATGCCTGGACATCTTATGAAACATTTAATTTTAAAAATTCGATTTTCAGATCCGTTCCCTTCCTCCCTTGTCACCTACTCCCTCTGAGAAGATAAGCAATTCAGTATGTGTTGTACATGTATAGCTGTGCAAAACATTACCATAGTGGATATATTGTAAAAGACTGCTTATATTTCCCTCCCACCCATCTCACCTCCCACCTGGTCCATTCCCTACTTTGATCCTGTCCCTCTTTGATAGTGGGTACTTCCAATCACCCCTTCCCCCAGAATGCCCTCCCCTAAATCATCCCCCTTCTCATCCCCCTTTCCCCTACTCAGGAGAGTGAGGGTAAGATATTCCATTTAGTATATATGTGATTCTCTCCTTGAGCCAATTTCAATGAGAATATGCTCTTGCCTTTTTGCCTTCCTGTTCTTCCCCTCCCCTGCAACTACTTCCCCTTGCCTCTTCTACATGAGATAGTTTACCCTACCCTGTCTTTCTCCATCTTCTCTTGCCACTTTCCTCTCTCACCTCTTGACTTCACCCCTTAAGAAGCATACCTTCCTTGGGGCCGCTAGGTGGCGCAGCAAGCAGAGCATTGGGCCTGGAGTGGGAAGGACCCAAGCTCGGATCCGGCCCCAGACACCCAACACACAAACAAAAACCCAGCCACATGAACCTGGGCAAGTCACCCAACCCCAATTGCCCTCCAAAAAAAAAAAAAAAAGAATCATCCCTTCCCATCAAATTCAACCTGTGCCCTCTATCCATGTATACCTATGAACATATGCCATGTACCCATCTTCAATTATTTTCATAATGAGAGAGGTTTCATCAAACAGAGTTATTGTTTTTCCATGTACGAATGTAAATAGTCCAACTTTGATAAGTTCCTTTTGATTTCTTTTCCTTGATTGCCTTCTCAAATATCTCTTGCTTCTTGTGTCTGAATGTCAAATTTTCTATTCAACTCTGGTTTTTTCATCAAGAATGCTTGAAAGTCCTCTATTCCACTGAATGACCATATTTTCCCCTGAAACAAGATACTCAGTTTTGCTGGGTAGGTGACCCTTGGCTTCAATCCCAGCTCTTTTGCCCTCTGGAATATCATATTCCATGCCCTTCAATCCCTCAGTGTAGAAGCTGCCAGGTCCTGTGCTATTCTGATTGTGTTTCCACAATATTGAAATTATTTCTTCCTGGCTGCTTGTAGTATTTTCTCCTTGATCTGGGAGTTCTGGAGTCTGGCTATAATATTCCTAGGTGTTTTCTTTTTGGGATCTTTTTCAGGAGGTGATAGGTGGATTCTTTCAACCTCTTTTTGCCCCACTGGGTCTAAAACATCAGGGCAATTTTCCTTGAGAATTTCTTTAAGGATGCTTTCTAGGTTCTTTCTTTGATCATGGCTTTCAGGCAGTCCAATAATTTTTAAATTATCTCTCCTGGATCTATTTTCCAGGTCAATGGTTTTTCCCATGAGATATTTCGCATTGCCTTCTATTCTTTCATTTGTTTGGATCTGTTTAATAGTATTTTGATTTCTCATAAAGTCACTAACTTCCATTTGCTCCAGTCTAGCTCTGAAGGAATGAATCTCCTCAGTGAACTTTTGAGATTCTTTTTCCATCTGGCAATTTCTACTTTTTAAGGCATTCTTCTCCTCATTGCCTTTCTGAGCCTCTTTTGCCATTTGAGTTAGTCTGTTTTTAAGGTGTTATTTTCCTCAGTCAGGCTGTTGACTGTCATTTCATACTTTTCTTGCACCTTTTTCATTTCTCTTCCCAAATTTCCCCCCACTTCTCTTATCTGCTTCTTAAGGTCCTCTATGGCCTGTAGCCAGCTTGTATTTTCATTTGGGGCTTTTGGTGGAGGAGTTCTGACCTCACAGTCCTCCTCCATGCTTTGAGCCTCTTTGCCCCTAAAATAGGAGGCCAATGTTGAACTTTTCTGTTTATTTTGTTTCATTTGCCTAGGCATGTTGCCACTTAATTACTTGATTTGGGGGGCTTGTTGCCACAGTAGGACTCTGCCACCAGACAGGGGAGCTTCCACCCAAACGTGAGGTCTTCACAACTTCTGCCAGTTGTGTGGCCTCTGTAAAGTCTCCACCCACTCTGGCAAGTTGGATACCCACCCCAAACTTCCCCCCCAGACCACAATCCAGATCCAGGCAGTTTAAAGCAAGAGCTATTAACCCCCAGAGTGATTGCTGGATCTCCCTACAATTAGCAGACCAGGAGCTAGAGCCGCCAGTGATGCTGCAAAATGGCTTCTGTGCTGCTTTTCTTCAGCAGCTTTTTGCCCCCAGGGGAGGAAGCCACGCCTTCCCCAAATACTGGTCCCAAAGTCCATATGGCACTAACCTCTCACTTTGTCCTAGCCATATCTGTGCTGATAATTCTGGAATCGCCACAATTGCTGGTGTTCTGGGGTCCCTCCAGCCGGCTGAAGGTCTGGCCACCCTGGGACTAAAACCGCTGACCTGGGCTCAGCTCTGCGCACTGTGCTGTCAGTTCCCAGTGAGCTGTGCTGCCTGCTCTCAGAGTGCTGCGGTGGCCACTTCCTGCAGGGCTTCTGGGCTGTCGTCAGCAGGAGGTTAGCTTCTCTGTGCTGTTCTGTGGTTGCTGTGGCTCCAGAAGTTGTTTTTCTCCAGTACATTTTCTAGATCTATTTGGAGAGAATTTCAGGAAAAGTTAAGGTTCATTACTTCCTGATGCTCCACCATTTTAGCCCTACTTTCTCCAGGGGCAGCTTCTATTAAATGCCTTGCCCTCTACTCCTCCAGCATTCTTGCCTTGCCTGCCTCTCTGAGAATGAGCCTAAAACAGGACAAGTTAGTTTCTGCTGTTCTCAATAGTACTTTTGTGGGTGCCATACATGCATGAATTGAATCTTCTTACTCGGTCTGCTCATTATTTCCTCTTTCTATAGAGAAAAGGTAGTATGACCTTGGGTCCAAGAAAATCTGACTTCAAATCACACCTCTGACCCATACTGGCTGTGTGGCTCTGGGAAATTCATTTAACTTGTAAACTTAACTTAACAATGTTGTAGACAATTTGAACATTTTAAGTTAAAGAGGAGTCAGCCTTTCTTACTAGAGGGAGTTTCCTCATTTGGGAACTGACTATATCAACAAAGTAACAGGCCCAATCTCTTGGCAACAGGTATAGTCACTTCTTAGAAAATCGATGGAAAAGAAATGGAAACAGTGTTAGACTTTATACTCTTGCGCTCAAAGATCACTGCAGACAATGACTGCAGCCATGACATTAAAAGACACTTGCTCCTTGGAAAGACAGCTATGGCTGATCTGGACAGCATCCTAAAAAGCAGAGATATCACCTTGCTGACAAATTTCCATAGTCAGAGCTATGATTTTTTCCAGCAGTGATGTATGGCTATGAGAATTGAACTATAAAAAAAAGCTGAGCACCACAGAATCACTGCTTTTGAACTGTGTTGGAGAAGAGTTCCTTGGACAGAAAGGAGATCAAATCAGTCAATACTCAAAGATATTAATTCAAATTATATTCACTGGAAGGTCACATACTGAAGCTAAATCTTAAATACTTTAGCCGTATAATGAGAAAACAAGACTCACTGGAAAAGACCCTTATGTTGGGAAAGATTGAAGACAAAAGGAAAAGGGTATGGAAGGGAATGAAAGATAGCATCATGGAAAAAAGAAGTGTGAACTTGGACAGACTTTGAGAGATACTAGAGGATGGAAGGGCTTGATGTGCTATGGTCCATGGGGTTATAAGATTTATACATGACTTAATGACTGAAGCGATAATAATCTCTATCCCTATTCCTGTAAAATAAAGTAGCAGTCATCCATTCTTACTAATGCTAGTAAGATAAACTGAGATTACATCCTGCCAAAGTATGAGGAATAAGGAGGTAGCAAAGATAGGATAGTGATTCCCATTGAAAATAACATTCTGTCTTTATTTTAGGATATTTTTGTTCTACCTTTTCTTTTAAATCAGTACTTTGTCTCTCCAATTAGTTTACTTGATCTACCCTGATAAAACCCTATTCCCACAGTTTCTCTTCTACCTCTTCATTTCTACTCTCACATTGAAAATAGCAAACACTTTTTAAGTTCTGTCTTGAAATGGCTCATCTAAGCCACTCTGCCCCCAGATTCCCCCCAAACTATGTAAAAGGGGACTCTGAACAACTTCTGGAGCCCCAGCACCCACAGAACGACACAGAGAAGCTAACCTCCCACTGAGGACAGCCCAGCAGCCCTGCAGGAAGGACCAGCGCAGCACTCTGGGAGCCGGCAGCACGCAATGCGCAGAGCGCAGGAAGCGGAGCCCAGCAGAGCCCAGGTCCAAGTGAGCCGAGGTTTTAGCCCCAGGGCAGCAGGGCCAGCAGCCTGCTGGAGGAACCCCAGAACACCAGGAGCTGTGGCGACTCCAGAATTATCAACATAGACATGTCTAGGACAAAGTAAGAGGTTAGTGTCCTATGGACTTTGGGACCTGTATTTGGGGAAATGTGTCGGCTCCCTCCCCTGGGGGCTAGAAGCCACTGAGGAGACAAGCCATTTTGTAGTTTTCAGAGGCAGCTCCAGCTCCTGGCCTGCAATTAATTGTAGGGAGATCCAGCGATCAGTCTTGGGGGGTAATCGCTCTTGCTTTAACCTCCCTGGATCTGGATTGTGATCTAGGGTGGAAGTCGTGGGTGGTTTTACAGCTTGCCAGAAACGGAAGTTGCCCCCCACACGTTCGGGACGAAAATTCCTCTAACTGGCCTTAAAGCCATAGTGTGGCAAGAAGCCCAAAAGTCAGGTAATCAAGTGTCAACATGCCAAGACATAGGAAACAGAAAAATGCAACCCTAGACTCCTATTTTGGGGGCATAGAGCAGGAAAAGGACCGTGAGGTCAGAAGTCCTGCTCCAAAAGCCCCAGGGGAAAACATGAGCGGGTTGCAGGCCATAGAGGACCTTAAGAAGGACTTTAAAAATCAAATAAGAGAAGTGGAGGAAAAATTGGAAAGAGAAATCAGAAGGATGCAGGAAAAGTATGAAATGAGGGTCAACAGCCTGACTGAGGAAAACAACACCTTAATGGCAAAGGAGGCCCAAAAGGGCAATGAGGAGAAGAATGCCTTAAAAAGTCGAATTTGTCAGATGGAAAAAGAATCTCAAAAGCTCACTGAGGAGATTCATTCCTTCAGAGTTAGACTGGAGCAAATGGAAGCTAATGACTTTATGAGAAATCAAGATGCTGTTAAGCAGATCCAAACAAATGAAAGATTAGAAGGCAATGTGAAATATCTCATGGGAAAAACCACTGACCTGGAAAATAGATCCAGGAGAGACAATCTAAAAATTATTGGACTACCTGAAAGCCATGATCAAAGAAAGAACCTAGAAATCACCCTTCAAGAAAATCTCAAGGAAAACTGCCCTGATGTTTTAGATCCAGAGGGCAAAATAAAGGTTGAAAGAATCCACCGATCACCTCCTGAAAAAGATCCCAAAAAGAAAACTCCCAGGAATATTATAGCCAGGTTCCAGAATCCCCAGATCAGGAGAAAATACTACAAGCAGCCAGGAAGAAACAATTTCAATATTGTGGAAACACAATCAGAATAGCCCAGGACTTGGCAGCTTCTACACTGAGGGATCAAAAGGCATGGAATATGATATTCCAGAGGGCAAAAGAACTGAAAATGAACCCAAGGGTCACCTACCCAGCAAAACTGAGTATTTTGTTTCAGGGGAAAATATGGTCATTCAGTGGAATAGAGGACTTTCAAGCATTCTTGATGAAAAAACCAGAATTGAGTAGAAAATTTGACATCCAGACACAAGAAGCAAGAGACGCCTGAGAAGGCAATCAGGGAAAATAAATCAAAAGGAACTTATCAAAGTTGAACTATTTACATTCCTATATGGAAAAATAATAACTGTGAGTGATGATATCTTTCTCACTATGAAAATAATGGAAGAAGGGTGTGTGGTCATATGAATACATATGTGAATGTGTGTGTATATGGATAGAGGGCATAGGTTGAATTTTTTGGGAAGGGAGAATACTCAAGGGATGAAATTATGAGGTGAGAGAGGAAAGTGGCAAGAGGAGATGGGGAGAGACAGGGTAGGGTAAACTATCTCATGTAGAAGAAGCAAGGGGAAGTGGTTGCAAGGGAGGGGGAGAATAGGAAGGAAAAAAGGCAAAACCACATTCTCATTGAATTTGGTTCAGGGAGAGAATGACATACATACTAAATGGGATATCTCAACCTACAGCAGAATAGGGGGAAGGGGGATGAGAGGAGGGATGATGGATGGGAGGGCATCCTTGGGGGGAGGGGAGGTTGGAAGTACCCACTATAGAAGAGGGACAGGATCATGTAGGGAATGGACCAGGTGGGGGGTGGGATGAGTGGGAGGGAATTATAAGCAGCCTTGTACAATATATCTACTATGATAATGTTTTGCATAGCTAGACATGTACAACATATACTGAATTACTTATCTCCCCAGAGGGAATGGGTGACAAGGGAGGAAGGAAATGGATCTGAAATTCGAGGTCTTAAGATTAAATGTTTCAAATATATATAAATACTATTATTAATACTCTTTGCTTATAATTGGGAGATAAGATGTGCAGGCATTGGGACACAAAGATTCACCTTCCTCTAATGGAAAAGTCGAAGTGGGTATGGGAGAAGGTATGGGAGAGAGCACATTGGAGGAAGCAATATCTTGTGGGATTACTATTCTGGGAGGTTGGGTAGGGGAATAATGGGGGGAAATGATTGTAACTCAAAATCTGGCAGAAATGAATGATGTAAAACAGAAGTTATTAACACATTTGTTTAAAAAATAAAAAAAATAAAGTTCTGTCTTTAGCAATTGATTTTTGAAAGTGTGTTTTTCTTTTCTTTGTTGCTCCCTTGGAATATTGGAATATAAATCTTATTTTTTCTTAAATCTTTTTTTCTTTATAAAAAATTTGTGCCACCAGGGGGGTGTGGTGGCAGTAGTTTAATGTCCCATTCTCAAAACCTACATCTTAGCTGCTTTTTTTCCATTGTGAGTATATTTTTCTCCAGAGTATTTTGATTGCATTTTTACTTAGCTTGATTTTTTTTTAAAACAAATGCTTTATTAACTTCTGTTTTACATCATTCATTTCCGCCAGATTTTGAGTTACATTCATTTTCCCCCCGTTCTTCCCCTACCCAATCTCCCAGAATAGCAGTCCCACAAGGTATCGCTTCCTCCAATCTGCTCTCTCCCATACCTCCTCCCATACGCCCTCCGACTTTTCCATTAGAGGAAGGTGACTCTTTGTGTCCCAATGCCTGCACATCTTATCTCCAAATTATAAGCAAAAGAATATTAATAATAGTATTTATATATATTTGAAACATTTAATCTTAAGATCTCGAATTTCAGATCCATTTCCTTCCTCCCTTGTCACCCATTCCTTCTTGGGAGATAAGTAATTCAGTATATGTTGTACATGTCTAGCTATGCAAAACATTATCATAGTAGATATATTGTACAAGGCTGCTTATAATTCCCTCCCACTCATCCCACCCCCCACCTGGTCCATTCCCTACATGATCCTGTCCTCTTCTATAGTGGGTACTTCCAACCTCCCCTCCCCCAAGGATGCCTCTCCTATCCATCATCCTCCTTTCATCCCCCTCCCCAATTCTGCTGGAAGGCAGGTTGAGATATCCCATTTAGTATGCACTGTCATTTGCTCCTGAACCAAATTCAATGTGAATGTGGTTTTGCCTTTTTAGCCTTCTTATTTCCTCCTTTGCAACCACTTCCCTTGTTTCTCTCGATATAGAAATCTACTGCTATCTGTCTTTCTCATCCTTGCTACTTTCCTCTTCATCAGGAACTCCATTCCCTTTGAACATTTCCTTCTTTTAGGAAATAAGTCCAACTTATGCCCTCTATCCATATATACTGTAACCATATACACACACATTCACATATGTATTCATATGACCACACCCCCTTCTTCCATTATTTTCATAGTGAGAAAGATATCATCAGTCACAGTTATTGCTTTTCCATATAGGAATGAAAATAGTTCAACTTTGATAAGTTCCTTTTGATTTCTTTTCCTTTATTACCTTCTCAGGCATCTCTTGATTCTGTGTCTGGATGTCAAATTTTCTATTCAATTCTTGTTTTTTCCTCAAGAATGCTGGAAAGTCCTCTATTCTACTGAATGAACATATTTTCCCCTGAAACAAAATACTCAGTTTTGCTGGGTAGGTGACCCTTGGGTTCATTCCCAGTTCTTTTGCCCTCTGGAATATCATATTCCATGCCCTTCGATCCCTCAGTGTAGAAGCTGCCAGGTCCTGGGCTATTCGGATTGTGTTTCCACAATATTGAAATTGTTTCTTCCTGGCTGCTTGTAGTATTTTCTCTTGATCTGGGCATTCTGGAACCTGGCTATAATATTTCTGGGAGTTTTCTTTTTGGGATCTTTTTCAGGAGGTGATTGTGGATTCTTTCAACCTCTATTTTGCCCTCTGGATCTAAAACATCAGGGCAGTTTTCCTTGAGATTTCTCTAAGGGTGATTTCTAGGTTCTTTCCTTGATCATGGCTTTCAGGTAGTCCAATAATTTTTAAATTATCTCTCCTGGATCTATTTTCCAGGTCAGTGGTTTTTCTCATGAGATATTTCACATTGCCTTCTATTCTTTCATTTGTTTGGATCTGTTTAATAGTATCTTGATTTCTCATAAAGTCACTAGCTTCCATTTTCTCCAGTCTAATTCTGAAGGAATGAATCTCCTCAGTGAGCTTTTGAGATTCTTTTTCCATCTGACAAATTCGACTTTTTAAGGCATTCTTCTCCTCATTGCCTTTCTGAGCCTCTTTTGCCAT